>VWZU01016808.1:48144-86783 GCA_013397095.1 Sterrhoptilus dennistouni | reverse complement strand
GCCAATGGGAGCGCGCCGCCCCTCAGCGCCGCGCCCGCCCCTCAGCGACACGCCCGCGCTTCGCTGTGGGCTGAGGGGCCGCGGGCGTTCACAGTGTTCGGGTGTTGCCCCGTGTCCCGGTTTCTGCCGGTGTTCCCGGTGTTTTCGGGTGTTCCCCCCGTGTCCCGGTTTCTGCCGGTGTTCCCGCTGTTCGGGTGTTCCCGGTGTTCCAGGTCCCTCCCGGTGCAGCTCCATCAGCGAATATGTGGGCTCCACTTCCCTCCCCGCGTGTTCACACAGCCCCCGGTGCTAACAAGTCATCCCTGCTTAATCGCTGACAAAGAAGAACATAATTTGCTGATAAAAGTTGTGGTCAGGGACCACCTCTCTACCTTTGGTGCAGCTGCCGCCGCCTTTTATTTCTGTGTTAACAGCTCAGGGGGTCCTGCCTGCACCCACAACCTGCTCATCAGGACAATTTTTACCCACAATAGTTGCCATGTGGAAATGCTTTGATTTTACGTGTATTCACACACACTAGGATGAGACATAAAGGCTCGTTTGTGTCTTGCCCGGTCTCTGCTGACAGCAAATTCCCTCATCCTCAGGATATTTAACGTCAACGGGTATTAAAAAGTTGCTTTTTGCTGAAGATCACCTCGACACCTGGCTAAAAAAAAAAAAAAAAGAATTTCAGCTGCAGAAATCCTCTTTCTAGTTTGCACAGACTAATTAATATAAACTGGTCCTAACAAGATTCACGCAGCAGGTCTGCGGGGTTACCAAGGTAAACACCTTGCAGAAGACTTTTATTTTATAAATTCACATAACTTTCACTTGAAATAAATCAGCGTGCAGAAAAGCTTAAGATCTTTTCCCTTGCAGACTCATTTCTCCCTTTTTCAGTTCTAAATAAAGAATAGCAGCCCTTAATGGCTCATTTGTCATTTCCCTGCACTTGAAAGGCAATAATTGATTGTGACAACTCCACTTGCTCCATCTTACTTTGCAATTGCAGTCTTTTTGGAGTTGTTTTTTTTTCAGGAAAAAAATAGATTGGGTTTTGTTGAAATAATTTACCCTTCAAAATTCACCATCCTCCATATTTATCATATCATTCTGTACACACGATTTCTTACTGTGGTTGATAGCACTTGTCTATTTTTTTAAATCTGTGTTACAAAGTGGCCTGCTTGTAGACCACCATGGTTTTAAAAACAGCAAATACATCACACTTTTTAATATCACTTTGGTCTTGAACTATAAATAGCTGAGAAATTATAAATTAAGCTTATTTCAGACCGAAGTAGAAGCTGAATATGAGGACTTTTAGCAACACGTTCCTCAGAAAGAATTCAGTGTGTCAAACCAAATGTACTTCTCCAGGATATTGAGTCATTGATCAGGACAGAAACACTGTCTTCCACTGAAATAGAAAAGGAAAGATGAAGGTTTTTTTCCTGGGAGAAAAACAGAGCCAGGATGCTTAATGTGTTTATTTCCACATATGTTGTAATGGTTTGGGGTTTTTTGGTTGGAGATTTTTTGAGAGAGTAACAGATAGGAGATAAGATTACTGCACTCTGGTATTGTTGAGAACAAATTCTGTCTGTTCTTTTCTGCTCACACCAACATACATCACTTTTTCTTACATCTCTCCCTGTGAAAGGTCACTCAGGATTCTCTCTCTGTTGTTTTGTGTAGCCTGAATCCTCACACTTATTCATTCTGTTTTTCCCCCTCTGGCAGTGCCATGGTGATCTCTGAAAGGTGCTGCTCTCAGATCTGAAAGCTGATCCCTGGAGCTCTGATCCTGCACAGCACAGGTGTCCAGTCTTGCTGGTGTAGTCACAAAGCTAAAAATGATGAGCAGAGCAGGGATATTGGAATCTGATCTTCTGGTGAGGAGAGCATTTGCCTCATGGGTGTCAAGTCATTATCATCTAACACGTCAGACTAGTGTGATCTCTCTGCTAAGTAAATGTTACTGTTTCTTTACCCTAATTTAATTTTTTTTTTCTTCTGAGAGCACAGGGGGCTTGACTTTTCCATCTTGCTAAGAAGGATGGCTGAGCTTATCTCTGCCTACATAAAGAAACTAATAAAACTTGTTTTGAAATGCAGTTTAAAGTAGATCTATTCAAGTAGTTTGCAGTTGTCAGTGACTTGAAGATCCACCACCATTCAGTGGTTTGCTGGAATAAATCCAGTAGCTGGAACAAACGGGCACAGCTTCACTGGTGATCCCTTGTGGTTGCCAAAATCATACAAGTCAGATGAAGATAGTGTGAATAAAAAGAGATGATGCTGTACCAGATTTATTACACAAGGTAACTAATTGAGACTGACAGCTGTGGGGAGATGCAACTGGAAATGTCTTTGCATAGTAAAACTTTATGGAAACATTTTCTTTTGCTTTGCCAAGTGAAACATAAAGAAATCCTTTTTATTGAGGATTTTTATGACAAGTTTCCTAGCTCTCAATGCCACAGACCTGCAAGATCCAAAGGATCTCAGTGAACTTCTGAATTTGAGTCCTGAACACTGTGAGGTTCCGCCTCCCTAATAACCCTGCATGAGTCTTTTCCACCCAGTGCTGTGGATACCACTTATATTGAATCATGTGCATTAAATTAGACTTTGTAAATTTGGAATGTGATAAAAATACTCACTTGGCAATTAAAGGTCAGTTTTTAGCAGCAGGAAAATTCAGTGTGATTGATGCATGACAGCAAGAGAGTGTTTCTCCTTTAAGGTCAGATAATTACCAAGTATTTTTATTCTCTGCTCTTCAGTGTGTCAAGTAGCTGTACAAAATAGGCTTTCTTGGACATCACCATGTTCTGGGAATTATGGTGAGGCAAAATCCTCAGTAAACACTGAGCTCATGCAGCTGTGCTTGGTCCAGAGAGGTCCTGTGGGCTGGAGGAATCTTCTAGGCACAGATTGAAATCCAGTGATCAACAGATGGAGTTTCAGCTTTCTTTACAAGTGTGTACAAGTGTTAGCACAGGTGTGTGCAGCAGTAGTGACTCAGTGGACTGCCTGGTGCATCTGCCAGGTCTCACAGCCAGTGAACATCTTTTCCATACTCAGACTGGAGAAGAATCTGCTTAACACATGCTTGGGACACTTGGAGTGGTCTGGGAAAATAGCAGAGCTCTCCTTTTCATGGCAGGGTTCCAGCACAGGGGCTGAATGATTTGTGCTGTCCTACTGTCTTCTGCTTGTCCTTAGAAAATTAACGTTGCCTGGGATTTTGGAAGCTCTTGAAATGAACATTGCCTGGGATTTTGAAAGCTCTTATGCAGTTGAATATGCAATTCCATTTCTCTGCTCTTAGAGACACAAAGGGATGGTTTTCTCCCTCATCTGAGGACTAATAACTTCCATTTCTCTTCGAACAAGAGCCGAGGGCCCCGTGTCATCATCAGCTTCTGCAAAGACTTGAAGAAGCAAACAGAACATTTCCAGCTTGCATCCTTTCTTGTAAATTTCAAATCTTAATTCTTCTTACCCTTGTTTTCACTTTATGCTGTCTTACATAAGATGTTTTCAGTCAATCCAGATTTCATATACATAATGATACAAGATTCAGTTGGTATAAATGTCAAGAATTTTGGATCTATTCTTTCCACAGGAGGTTTATTTTGCATCGTTTGTTGTTTTGTCTCTTGTACCAGAATGAAATAAATTCTGTAAAATGTTCAGTCTTTACTAATGGAGAAAGAATCCATTCTCCAGAAAGTCCTTGTTCTTCTTAGGAGGTCTTTTGTAACTTCCAGTTAGCAATTTTGGTTTAGGGACAAAGCTCTCTTATTGGAGTGGAATAAAGTTACAGTGACTCATCACAGTACTGCAAACTTTGATTGCATAAATGTTTTAACTCTGGTTCCTGCAGCAGTACACAAGTGGGAAGGCAGATGGAGCTCCTGCACACCGAGTGCCAGCATGCCAGTATTTAATGTTTAGACATCACCTACCTTTGGCTCAAGCCTTTTTATTTTCAGTTTATTTGTTATTGTATTTGTTAAACTCGAACTGACTCCTTTTTCAATGGCACAGTAATGCTAATGAAAAACCTAATTTCAAAGGAAATTATTTGCAGTGTCTGCTATGGTTCAAATCAGCATCGCTCAAAATGGAAGCTTTTAAAACAGTTTATTGCTAATTTGGGCTGAACTAATTTTTGAGGGCAATTTCCTGGTAATCACATTGATTATGTTGTGTAATAGACTCCCTAAGAAGTAATGGAAAGCACTGGTCATTTGGAAAGGCTGCATTTTGAATGGAACAACCCTAACACAGAATAAGCAAGCAGTGGATTTTGTCCTTGATCATGCAGTTTCTGCTCATTCTAAATTCCCACTGATCTAATTAATCTCAATTGGAAAAAGAACAATGCCTCACTGCCTGCCCCAGAAACCAAATTCCTCTGTTAATGTGTTAAGCAAATATAACAATAGGCAGAATCAACATTTCTGCCTCTGCTCCATCAGGAAATCTCAATATGGGATTACTGCAAAGGTACCAAACCAGCCAGCTCTCCATGGCTTTTCAGTCCATTAAAGACTGAAAGGAGCATGAGGCTGATGTGGAGGTATCTTATGTTACCTCTTGTTGACAAGATAATCATGGCTTTCAAATTAATTTCAATTAACCAAATATTATTCTTCAACTAGCCAACATTGCTGTATGTCACAAATGCATTAATTAATAAAATTTTGTTTATTATTTGGAATTCGCTTTATGAAACTCTTTATACGTGACTGATTTAAGTAAAGTCACATAAAATATTATCTCCAATTTTTCTTTGTTCAAACCAATAAAGTAATAAAACTTAAATGGCAAATTTAGACAGCACATGGACTGTTATTAATTTCAGGCAACAAATAGCATGAAATGTTCTTTGGTCTATTCTTATGTGTCCTCAATAATACTATTTTTTGCTACCGCCCTCGGCTGCCATCGAAACACTGTGGTGGTGACTTCTCCATCCTCCTGCTGCCCCAGGTTTCCTTTCTTTTCACCTTCACTGCATTTCCCTTCAGTCCAGCTGAGAGATCTGCTGAGTTCACAATAATTGACAAAAGATTCCTGAGTATTTCTAATGATTCATTGGATCTAATTTGACCAAAAGTTGTTATTAATTCAACTGAAATCAGTAGTTTTAACATTAAGCATTAATTATCCTGAAGTTTTCCTTCTTCCAGATACCAAACCTACTCCAATTCTTTTATCTATGTCTACTGCTTCTTAATGTTATTTTCTTTTTTTCTCTTAGTCATTTTTTCTTCTCAGAAGTCCCATGATCTGATGTTGAAACAAATTCATATCTTGTAAAGGGACTCCATATCATCAGCAAAGCTCCACTGTTCCCATAAATTTACTTTAAAACTTCGATTAAAATATTAAATCCCTATACTCTCACCCACACAGTTTTATAATTTTAGCACATATAGGCTTGAAATGGAAGTATATTAGTGACAATACACACACTTGAAATAACATTTTATCTGTTTAGATGTTTGTATTTCTTATGGAAAAGTTTCAAGTGAGGTGCCAAATGTCTTGGTTGTGTAAGGTGACCGGTTTTGTAATTTTATTCCACCATTCATTTCAGAAGGGTGTTAACTCTGTGACCTGTTACATTATGATAGAAATGAGGCAGGTGGTGAGCTATTTTTCATTCCAAGGGAATATAAATAGTGAAGGGGGGCAGCATGGTGTATACACAGCTCTTTGATTTATGCAAGCATATTGTGGAACTTGTTTGAGGGAAGTCAGATATAGAAATCCTCTGTTCCTGAGACCAGTGGGAGATTTGTTTTTAGAGACCTTGCAGGGTTTCTCCTTTTCATGTAAACCATCCATCTGGTTACAGCTGGGATCTGACCTTTCTTTTTATTGAACACTCTAGGAATAGCTTAAATATACACCAGGATGTTCCACGTGTTGGGGAGACACTCAATAGGCTGTTTCCTGTCAAATGCAGAATTTTTAGTTTTTGAGAGCAAATCAGAAAAGCCAAAGATCTTTCTTTTTTTGTTAACACTGTTTCCTCTCAGAAATCCTTCATGGGAGTTTTTGATCAGTTTGTAGTGAGAGCTGTGGGTCAGGTAACCACAGTCCAGGTACACTTGGCTGGGGAGCCTTTAGAGAGTGGTCAAGGTCTTGCAGCAGCGATTTCTGACTGTGGGTATTTTTTTCCAAGTCCACACCTCCTTCCTGCCTTTGTCACATTTGCACCACAACACTGATAAAGATCTTTCCACATTATAAAGTCATGGTACAATATTTGTCACCAGCTCCCCCTTTCCCTGCTGTAAGGAGTGTTTGGGACAAAGTACCTTTTGTGTCTGGGAGCAGCTCTGCTCCCAGGGAGCTGTTCCAGGCCAGAAGTCTGTAGCAGGGTAACATCTTCTATCTGACCAAAGGAGATAATTCAGCCTTTGTTCAAAAGTAAAAATGAAGACTCAGAGTAATTTCTACTGAAACTATTTTTTGTTTTTCACCAAAGGCATAGTGAAAAGAGCCACGTGCCTTATAGACTCTTCCAGAAATTAACACCCCATAATTCTGGGCCAGTGAAATAATTAGGTCTGTTAAATGCTTTTTGTGCTTTTAGCACCCAAGTCATGGTCAATGAGTTCAAGCTGCTCAAATACACATTATATACTTAGCACAGCTCTCCTCTGAGTGATGGCATCTTCATAGCACTAAGCCAGAGAAACACATTGCTACAAATTAGAGGTAGTCCCACCAATACAGCTGCAACTTCATTACAATCTTTAAATTGATGTGTATTTCTTTCATAAAATAGGGGCTGGCCAACCAGCCACATAAAGACCACAAAAATTGCCTGCTGAGTAATAAGTCCCTGTCAGCATTCCAATGCTGCACTCTGGTCCCATGTTGGGTAGGACTATGGATAGACACATTGCTATCAGAAAATAATTTAATTTTATTTAGATGTTTGAAAACTAAAGGAGGAATTTATACCAGAGCTCTTTCGTGTGGTTTATATTTTTGAATAATGGGCATTCTCTGTGTATATCCAGTCCTTAGAGGTGGCTAATCTGTAATGTGACTCCTGACAGATTGGTCTGGATTTGGAAAACCACATGGAAAAGTGCACCATGATTTTGCCTGTATGTTTTAAAAAATCAGTCTAAATAATCTTAATATACCCCTGAATAAGTGGAGAAAGAGAGAAAGCTGATATTAGGAAATGCAGAAGCCCATTTCCCTGGAAGATTTATGTTGGACAGTATGCCAGCCTTTAATAGCATATGTCAAGTGTGTAGAGGTTGATGACAGGGCATGTTCTGTTCTGCTGATGAGAGGGCTCAGCTCTCAGTGGCTTTGGCCATCCCTGATGCAGAGAAAACCATGGCAGTGAAGCAAATAACCTTCTCCTACTCCCATGTGCAGGTGTTTCCTCCCTGACCTCTTCACCACACACGCCTGACTTCCAGAGCAATTCAAGGTGAATGGTAAATCCTTTGTGTTTGAAAACCTGTCCTTTGCCTTTGGTTTCTTAGGGGAAGGACTGTACTGAAACCACACAAAACAACTACTAAAGATACTTTTCCTGCCTGAAAGACAAAGTCGAGGACCAATGCACAACAATAGCATGGAAAGATAACAGCAAAGTTAAGTAGATAAAATCATCACAACATAAGGGCTTAGAAGACTGATAGTGTTCTGACCTCTGCTGTCACAAAGTCTTTGAGTTTGTTCAATACCTGATAGGAAAAGAGTCCAAAACCCACAGAAGATGAACCTTGCAAAGGGGACTTTCCTTGTTCAGTAGGCTCAGAAGTTATGCCTTGATATCCAGACACAGTGAGTATTTGTTGTAGGGTGCTCTGTTAATTTAGCTATAGCATGTTGTCCTATTTGATTTATTTGGATTTTTCAATTTTATCATTCCTCCTCAAATTCTACCTGTGGCACAGAACTCAGCAATATGCAAATATTCCAAGAACATTGCAACACATCTCAAAAGCTCATAGTATTTCTCTATGCTTTTATTTATATAAAGCTAGAATAGGGGAGGATCTTTTTTGCAAAATCAGATATTACTTAATAAAGCTGAAATTCAGTTCAGTGTGAACTCTGCAATTTGTTCATAATATTGGATTCCACATTACAGCTCTAAGTGCAATAATATGAAATGTCCAAGGGGTTGTACAGATTCTCATCTTGGGAAGTTCAATGAGAGCAAACTCCAGTGAATGTTAGAGCAAGGAAGAAACTAAACTTATTTTTAGAAATGGGTATCAAGGAAGAACCAAGGTAGAACATGGTTCTTGCAGAACTGAGTAAAGAATTTAAAAATATTTCTAATATATTTGCTGCAGACAGAGGGTCACTCAAAGATGAAGGTAGGCCCATATTCTTTAACCTCCCTACCTGTACCAGGTATCCAGGACAAGCAGATCAGTTAAATGCAATGTGTGGGGAGAAAATAACATTTCTGCTCAATCATTTATGCTCAGTAATCCATTGGTGTATAAAAGCACTGCTAGCAAAGTAGCTTCATGCATATTTTAAAAGGCTGTTTCAATTGACCAGAGACAGGAAGGCCATGAAAGAATTGTGGATGGCAAGTTTATAAAAGGAAAACAAATGGAAGGGAAATAAAATTTCTTTCCAGCAGTATTTGACTTTCCCAACACATGTGATAGACATAAGTAGACATAACTTCTCATTTCATTCCTGACACTTAGCAATGTTCCCCACTGTTTTCAGATCCCTTGGACTTCTCTTCTTTCCCATCACTCAATGAAGAGATTAGTTATCTTCAAAAGGCTTTGATATAAAGTCTAGTTAAATTACAGAAATAGAAATATGTACTAATCAGAAAAACAAACCTAGTCTCATATCTGAGTTTACATGAATACTATCAGTATTTAAGCCAATAAACCATTTTATTTCCCTTTTGCTTCTCTGTGTTTGTCTCCTTATTTTGACTCAGCAGTTAAGATTATTAGTTTTGCTTTCTTGCTTCAAAAAATTCAGATGAAGCACAGCAACAATTTCCAAACAAGAAAATTCTCAGTTTTTTTGCTGAGCATTGCAGCAGGGAAAAGGGCTTTGGTTTTGCCAGAGTTCTACAGGCTTGATTCAGCCCCAAGCTCATGGTGAACTGAACATCTTTGTCCTCTTTTTTCACATCTGATCTTACATCACAGAGTAGAGCCTTCCTGCAGGTTTTTTTTGTTTTGTTTTTGGTTTGGGGGTTTTTTGTTTTGTTTTGTTTGTTGGTTGGTTTTTGGTTTTGTTTTAGGTTTTTTTTAAATTGTGGCTGTCCCTTCATTAGGTAGTATCTTAATCCTTCAACTTCTGTTGCATTTCAGCAAGTCTGCTGCTCTGGATTCAAACTGGGTCTGCACATCTGCACTGAATCTCCAGAGGGATGACAGCGAACTGGACAATGGCAAACAATCCAAAGCCAAACTCACCAGTGCAGCTGATGAGCTGAACAACACTGATGACTGCAATACTATACAAATTCCAGCTACAGATTACTAAGCAGCTCTTGTCCCAGCACACTGCAACTCTACATGTAAATTGTCCACTTAAAAATCTCAAGTGTTTTAATTTCCTGGAGCTATTTACACGTCTTGGAGACCACAGGGAGAACTTCCTTAAAAGGGTAAGAAAAGCCACCACTCTTCTGGCTGCAGAAGAGTTCTTACAAACAGATCATCCTTCTGTTCTTGGGCTGATTGAAGGGAGAGCATGGGGGAAAAAAATTATATATATATATATTTTTTTTTTTTTTTGGAATATCATTTCCAGAGATGAGAACTTTTGCAAAGACTTTTATCATCACTTCCAAAAGACAGACAGTTGTAGATGACATTAAAGAAATGTCCTGACTTTTGTGACATTGCTGATGAGAGGGGATAACAGAGGTAAACCATCCCTCAGAACATTCAGGGCTTTAGAAATTGAAATTGAATTGCACCGAAGGCAAATTGATAGGGCACATTAAGGTAGAATATGTTGGCAACTTCACCCATCCTCAATTTCAGTTAATTTCAACGAAGGGCACAGATGTCCATTCTGAGGTCACAGATGAAGGTTCTATTTTTATTAGACTTCCTAACACTCCAAAGACACCCAGACCACAAAATCATTTCCCCAAAGCCTTTAGAATAAGGACTTTTTCTCCCAGTTCCAAGTGTTACAGGCTGTACTGGGTAACTGCTCATACTGGTTTAGATGACTGCAGAAACAGCTATGACAGACAAACTTTGGGTTTTGTTGCGTTTTTTGTTTGTTTGTTTGTTTGTTTGTTTGGGTTTTTTCCCATTTCAGCTTTGCACAATCAGTTTGGAGAGGAAAAGTCTGTGGATTCCAGTCTTGCTGTTATTTTCTACTGTGCTGGGTGGCAAAATGATAATGTGAGGCAGACTGGCCTTACCAGGGTGGCAGCTGGTGTCAGAGCTCTATAATAACACTTCTCCCCAGCAGTGAAAAGCATTCAAGACATTTCCCTTTTGTTTACAGCCCTTCCCATAAATGATATTAATCTGAAGTAGAGCTTGTGAGGCAAAGAGCACTTCAGTGTAAACCTTCCAAGGGTGATAGCAGCAGCAGAGCTGCACACAGGCAGCCTTGTTAGGAATTGTTTGCCTCTTTGCTTTTCAATGCTTGAGCCACTTCCAGACTGTTCTTTAAAGAGCATTTTGCACACAGAGTCTGCACAAGTCTGGATATGAATTTCAGAGTTCTTTAACTCTGCTTGCTCTTCCTCAGGTTATCATTGTCCCAGGTCAGCACAAGGCTGAATTTCCACAGGAGATTTGGCCCATGGACACACTCATTTTGGAGTCAGTTCTATTTGCTGCAATTCTTCCCAATTTATATCACCCCTTATGCTATGCTAAACACATTAGGGCTTTCCCTAAAAACTGATGTATAAATTAGGGTATTACAATTTTTGATATGATGATCTAAAAAGAGTTTTTTTTTTGTGAGAGAAACAGCTGCAATTAATTACATGTCACTCAATAAAATACACATATTTAAATCAATGAAAGTATAGTGTTTTCATAGGAAGTGTTTGTATCATCTCCACATTAAAACAGCTGAGGGGTTTTAACTCTATGGCAGCTTCACTTTCAGTGCATGTACATCTTGCATGTTCACTTGAAAATATATTATTCCAAGGTTCAATTCCTGTATTTGCACTCATGATTCAATTATTTGGCCATTTTGTTGAAATAAAAAATGAGATCAAGATGTACATTCCTATATAACTGAAGAGCTGATAATGTTGTTATAGCACAGCCCCACTGCCTATCAGCAGGATTTCTGTTCAGAGATGTTCAATGTCCAAATCAGTCAAACTGGATTTAATTCAGACATCTAACTCCCTCAGGCTTGGTTGGAAAATGTCAGCCCAAAATAGCTTGTGCCTGAGCAGAACAAACAAGAAAGGCAGTTCTGATGTGTGTATTTAAATGTCCAAATGTCACAGAGTGCTGGGACAGGGACTGACCCCTTCCTACAGACCTGAATTGCCACACACAGCACTCAGAGAGCCCTCAGGAGCTGCAGGAGTTCCTTCCACCTGCACAGCACCTCCCTAAAATGAGGGAAAGAGCTCCTTGACTTCACCAGGTGGCCAGCAGTGATTACAGGGAAGGTTCAAACAGCTGCCCCTGAGGTACCAGTTACAGGCTGGCCCAAATGCCAAGGCTTTGCAAGGTGAGCTAATGCTCTAAACAGGATCTTGGGTGACTTATGAGTCAAGAAGAGAATTTAATGCTCCTCAGTAACATGAACACAGAAATCAGTAACCATCCCATGACTTGCTTTTGAGCAGAACGAAGTTAAATGTTTCTCACCTTCATTTTCAGTTAGAAGAATGGGGTATCAGGAGTAAATCCACAAATAATTTTATTTTGTTTGTGTTTCAGCAAATGAAGCGCTGAATTTACAAACACCGTTTTCACAGGTCAGTTGTTAATTATCTGCTGCCCTTAAACTCTCCTGGAAGGAAGGGAAAAGCTGATCTGAAAGGTGCTGAAAGGTAAATAAAGCCTTTAACATGCCAGAGAAAACATAACATAGCCACAATTTTGAAGGCACAGGGCCAGCACACAGTAGAAAGGAAAAATCCTGAAACATGTTCTTTAATGGGTAATTGCTGAGCAAAATCCCAAAGAATTTGTATGGGAAATGTCTTTGACTCTTTCACTTAACAGAAGGAAATCAGTTACTCTGTGTTTTGTCATCCTGAGGTCATTTTAAAGCAGCATGACAAAAATGCTCAAGTAGACATAAAGAATTCAGCATTATCACCTTGATCTAATGAAATCATTAAATATTCAGAGGTTCTTAAGTATTTTTAACTTGCTCATCATGATTATTTATAGATTTATCATTAAAAGCTAAGCCTCTGGACTTGCTTTTTTCCTTTGCAATAGGTAATTTATACCATTTATACTAAAGAACAGCAAATTGCTTTACTTTTCACTCTTATAAAGAGCTACATTATGTTTCATTCAGATTCCTAGCAAAGCTGCTTCTAAACAACATTTGAATTAATGATTCAGGTATAAATCTACAGTCCAATTAAATTAAAATAAAATTCAAACAATCCAAAGTAAAATTAGAAAACAGATTATTGAATTTTTTTTTGCCATAGGTTTGTTAAAAAATGTACCTGAGAAAAACAGCAGTGAAGATTACTACTTGATATTTAGTTAATTCCTAATGGATGTTTCTTTATATAATTCAATTGAACTGGCTTTATTTATCCTTTTTTCTGCTATAGTTTTTCCATAGAACACCATGTTTCTACTCAACTTACCATGAACAGCAAGAAAGAAAATAAAAATAAAAGGACAAACTTTGGCAATAATTTGTTCTTTTTCCTCACACTGAATTCAAGAGAGCCCTTCCACAGCAGAAAAGTTTCACAATTAGACCTTTGCTTGTCAGTCCCAGTTTGCTTCTCTTGTTCCTTACAGAGACTTGAGCTGCATTTTTCCATATTCTGTATTTTGCAAATATTAGCACAGAAAATTTAAAGACAAAAACTCTGGTGAATACATTTGGATGTTGTTTAAGGATAATGACAGTCCCAAACTGGAACTCTGAAGACAATGACAAGCTCTTCACTCTATTCAGCCAGTTTTGGATGAGGCAGTTTTCAAAAGCAACTCGGCAGAAACACAGGAAACTATTACCTATCCAAGTTAAATCACAGAAAGGAAACTTTTAGGGTCTTTTGTTGGGTTTTTTTTTTGGTTGGTTGGTTTGTTGTTTTCTTGGGCTTGTGCGGTTTTTTTAATGGTTACTGTGTTAAAATGAAGAAATTGAGGTGCCAACACTTGATGGCACCTGATCTTTGTCCTGCACACTCATATCCTGCCCTAACTTAGATCATTTAAGATGCAGGAAAGACCTGGATTCTGTAATAAGCAGGATTTCTTTTCACCTTCTTCCACTACAAAAGAATTGAAGCTGAAGAGCTGAAGTAAGAGTTGGCATTTTCCCCTCTCCTCTCTGACCACCACTTTAAGTGTTTTGGTCAGTGTTTCTCTGTCACAAAAAGCAACTGTGCTGCTGAAAGCAGGCAATGAGGCTGGCCCCATGCAGGGATCTCAGCCCAGGACAGAGGGGCGCCAGGAGCCAGGGAGGGGCTGCAGGGGGACACAAATAGAGCACACATGAAACCCAAGCAGGTACAACCATGAGCTGCAGAGCTGGCAGTGCTCTAAAGATGCTTTTCAGATAGGCATTTTATACCCTGGCACATCTTACTCTGGCTGCCTCTGTAATGAGCCAGAGTCCTTCATCTCAGTAACAGGAACTTGGCTCATCCCAGCCAGGCACAGAAGCAGGGAAGTGCAAAAGCAGGCACTAAGGATAAATCCCATATTTGTAGCTGCTGCTGACTCTGCTGGAGGATCCAACGCTGGCATCTGCAGGCCATAACTCATGGAAAAAGTTACACTTTTCAGCTCTGCCATCTGATCTTAACCTGTGTGCAGCCTATTTCCTATTCCATCAGCACTTGGGAAGGCTCTGCCGTGGTGGGAGGCAGCTGCTCCTCTCCCAGGGGGACACTGCTGTGAGTCAGGGCATGGTGGCCACCAGCAGAGTCTCAGTCTCAGCTCTCAACAGAGCCCATCTGCCAGAGTCTCCTGCACTCCTGGGAATTCCCCTTCCAACTCAGTTCTACAGCTCTGTGATTGTATGAATTTGCCTCACAGCACCCATAATGGGGGGCTCCTCCCTCCCCTGCCTTCCTGCTGGCAGTAAAGGCTTTATTTGTGATATCACAAAATATTTGCTCCGTTTCAAGACAAAAGGAGAGGGGAGGTCTCCGCTTGCTTTCCAAAAATAATCTTTGCAATCTTACACAAGCCCTAAAAGGGAGTTGCTGGGTTCCCTCCTGATGTGTTTGATCATCTCCTGTATGAAGTTAATGTCCCACTTACTTATTTTAATGACATGAGACCAGGGCCCAAGCATTCTTTACTAGTCACACCCTATTAAAACAACTGCTCAGAAACATGCTTTGCCTTTTTCCCCAAGCAGAAAGGTATTTGTGCCAGGATAGGAGGGATCAGTAAGTCATCAATATATTGACTGGACTGCCAGCAACTGCTTTACATGTAACATTGTACTTAAATTCAGCAGCTCAGTGGATTGATTGTAATAACAAGCACGTCCTTCCTAAATTTCCAGAAAAAGAGAAAACTAATACATTCACTACAGAACCTTATGGCTTTGTTTTGACAGAACTAGATCCACTCAGGAATGCTAGCACAGTTTTACTGCCTTTTTTCCCCTCTAGCATTAATGTACACTTGAATTCCCCTGCTTCAGATGAGGTGACTCTATTTTCAGCTACAAGTATGCAAAGCAGCAATCACTTGTTACAAATACTAAGGTAGCTTGATGGATTTTATGGAAGTGCAGTCTTTATCTTCAAAATAGAAGCATCTATAGCAGTCTAAAAGATGTTATGGCTCACTTAATTTTTTAAAATACAGAACAGTGTAATAATTTAATTTTTTTTCCCCATTATATTGCTCAGCAGCTTATCTTTGCCTTCTGCAGGAACATTCTACTATCCTACACAATGATGTGCTGTTACTGGCCTAACTGGAAAAGATTTATTAAACTGACCAATTTTTAGAGAAGGATTTTTCAATGAGAATTGTGCAATAACTCCACTGATGCTGAGCAGCGGCATCTAACAAAGAGACAGAACTTGCAAAGCCGAGTCCACGCCCCAAAAGTTGCCCAATTCAGGACTCAAAAAGCGAGGCTGGTCTCTCAGCATGGGCTGCTTTTGTGGCTGCTGGAACAGCCCATTCTGCTTTGTACCAGCAGCTGCTGGGGTAGTTTCCAGCAGAGCTCTTTGGAAACCATTTCAATGGAAGTTTTTCCAGATGTAGGTGTGAGCACGCCAAGCGCTCTGGGCTCGTCAATGGAAAAAGCAAAGTGGGAGCTCACCCTGGGGCTTGGGCAGAGAGCAGCTCCAGGCAGTGCCCAGCTCCAACATCTGCTCTGAAACACTGCCAGGGGTGCCCAGGGCTCACTTTAGAGACTGGCACAAAGTCTTCCTAGCTCTCTTTCTCAGGTTCTTCTTTCCCCCCCCTCCAGTATACAAATTGTCTAATAATCTGGATGGAATTATTTTATTAAGGCTTCAGAAAAATTATTTAATACACATAAATACAGAAAAAGTACCTGCTAATACTGTGCTTTAAATGTAATTACTCTCTCACACCAGGACAGAACAGACTGCCAGCTATCCAACCCACTAAATTATTTACCATGCAATGAGACAGGATCTTTTGGAATAAATAAATTCTGCAAAGGTGCAGCTTACCTAGCATTAAAACATCTTTATAATGTTGGCAGTTTTTAGGTGATAGGAATTCCAAACTTTAACCCTTCCCCTCTTCAGAGAGACAGATGTTTAGCAAAGGCTGATGTCAAGGCATTACTGTACAATTACAGGGCTGTGTTACTCAGTGTAACATCACTATTTCATCTGTATATACTAGTGGGAAATACATATATTTGAATTTTCTCTATCAGTTTACTTATGGAGAGTCTAAGAAATCTGTATCACAGAATTGCACATTGTATTACCTTCACTGCCAAATCCCATTTGGCACCCACAACAAAAAAAGGGACTGACAGCAACTCAAGGAACCGCTGACATATTCATAGCAAGGTTTTAATTAGATCCCTTCTTGGCTGAGCATCTTCTTGCATCCTGTTAGAATCCCTACTCCTTTGCAGTTCTCAGAGATATTTAGGCACAGGGAGCCACACAAATGCCTGACGGAAAAGACAGATGAGTCAAACTGTTGGAAAGTTCCCCGGGCAGCAGCTCAGATTGCTCACTCACTCCTCAGGCTTTTTCCTCCACTAAATGTCAGATGTGTCACTGATTTTAGCAGCCACTGCCTGAAGAGATTTGATTATGTGCCACCATTGCCATCACTGAATTTTCTTGGTTAATTCCCCTGCTTGGATAACAGCAAATAGTGACAGAGGTGGTCACAGAGCATCTCTGTGTTTTTCACAGGATGATGCAATGGCATTAAGTGAAAGTAAAGCCAAAATTAAGAGAAATTCAACCAATCTAAAGCAGCAGTTTCCAATTATGCAGAGAAGTTGTCTTTTTAAACATTTGTATTAAGTAGCTGGGTCTCTTCCAGCCACACTCTACAAAACTAAAGTGGCAAACAACTTCGGGCTGATAATAATCAACAGCCTGCACCTCCCTGCTGCGTTTGCAGGGTCACAAAAAGGCTGACAAAGCAAAGGCCAAATTAACACAGACCAATACACTGAAACATCAACCCAAATCACATCATGACAAATATAAGGAAAAGGAAAATAGACATTTCAGCACATCAGAAGCATTTTGGTTACAGTGTATTGCTTTTCCTATCAGGTTTATAAAATATGAAGCAAATTCTACCTATTATTAGGGTTCAGCATCTCTTAACTTTCTTACCTTTAACAATCAGGTTTGATTCCAGCAGTAAATTCCTGCCACATCAACCTCATGATTATGATTTGGAAATGGAAATCAAAACCAATACCAGTGGTTTGTGAAAACCCAATAGCTGGAGATAACATCTTTGGAGATAACATCTTTCAAAACCCAGAGTTTTTCCCAGCTGAAGAAAAACTTTGTTCATTAGGCAGGTTGCTTGTTTTTTTGTTGGTTGCAGAAGTGTATCAGGAAAAAGAGTTTTACCTTTTAAAATATTTAAATTTGGAGTATGAACAAACATTTTTTATTTCTGTTCAATTTTAAACTCTCCTTTTTAGAATTTAATATTGAGAGACCCCCATATTTGCATCTTTAAAAAGTTACCACAACTGACAAGTGTGTCAAAACCAGGAAACTGAAATTTTGATGCATTGAAAACCAACTCATTTTGAGTCCCATTCCTCACTGCTCAGAGGAGCAGTTGAAGTTTCAGAGAAATCAGATCTTCACCACTGAGAGTTTTAACAGCAATACTGGTTCACTTAATAGAGCCTGAAAAGACTTTTTCTGACTGAGGCCATTTTCAGTGGAAACCATGCTGCTGATCACTTAACCATCCTCAAATTATGCTGTGATTTGGACAGTACTTTCAGATACTTTCTTCCCCATTCTGCAAGACATGCAGAAGCGTGTGCTTTTATCTCAGTGTATTAAAAATGGAAGATCTCTTCAGAAAGTCTCTCTTTCATATGAAAAACTCATTCTGAGCCATTTTTTTAATTAAGAGAAAACTGGGTTAAAGGTATGATGTTTTCATTACAGATCAAGTGTGTGGATAAAAAGAAAAATTAACTTTATAGTACATTGAGGGGTACCAGTTAAAAATATATATGTTTATGTATATACATTATTTTCCATTAAAGATTTAAATGGGTGTAAAACAGTTTTCTTTGCTAGGAGAGGGTAAAAGTAGAGACGTACCTTGGTCAAGTGCCAGGCTCCAAGGACAGTTATGATGTTGATAACTCAGTGAATTCCACCTTCTGTGTTGCTTTATACCCTCTCCCACTACCTGTGGCACTCCACATCCACTGCTGGTCCACACGTGCTGTGTGTGGCTGGAATAAGGAATAAAGTCATGTTCTGCCATCATTTCTATCATCAGTCTGAAAGAGGTGAATCTTTGCTGGAATGAAAAAATTAGGCTCATTCTTTGAACCAAAATTATCCCAGCCTGACAGCAAGGTATTTACAAACATTAAGTCCTTTTTCTTAAGGACAGTGCAACCTCAAAAACATCAAACAGGAAGAAAGAGAAACATCTGCGTTGATTTTCATCATTTAATACTCAAGAGTGAAAAAGTGTAAAATCACAAAGCTTATACCACCACCAAAAAAAAGCGCAGTTTCATTGCAAATGACCAGAACACAAGCTGCCTGCAAAGTTTCACACAGCTGACATCAACAAACCCAGGTTCAACATTCTTACCGTCTTTTGAAACACCTGCTGTCCACAAACACCAGCCAGCACAGAGCTCTGCTATCTCACACATCTTTCTCTATGTTCTATTTGCTTCCTAGACCAGTGGTTTACACATCTGAAAAAAACAGTGCCCCACTTCTGATCTACATCAGCATAGAAATACATAGTTTTTTACCCACCCCAAAATACTAATTATACTTGAAAAGCGTTTTGTTTAACCCAAACACAGCGGTAAAGTTTTTATTTCTATTTAATGAAAAGCGTAATATGAGTAAGCTTCAGCAGTGCATGCTGACTGAGGGTGTGTCACCAATCTGCTCAGCCACAGGAGAGAATTTTCATGCAGTAAAGTGATCACCTTGGGTGAGTTAGTACACCAGGGAGTAGGTTATGTTTGCTCTCATTAGTAACTCATGTACCTACAGCCCCAGTTCTGCACATGCAGCCACGGGGCTTGCTGGATATCACTGCCCACCTAAATACACTTTGTTGTCTGAAGGTGGAATTATCCAAAGGTTATTATTATATCTATGTGTCTCAGGTTAATAAGAGCTAAGTAGAAAATGGGTTGCTTATATGAAAACCTTTTTAAAACTTAAACCTTTATATGTGAGGCAACTTCATTTTCACAGCCCTTCCTCATGTAAAGGAACTGTGCCTGAAATGTTGAAATCTTTTTAATGTCATGCTAATGCACATTTCCAGTTCTCCACAATAAGCTTCCCAATAATTGATTAAAATCCTGCTCGTAAATAGAAACAAAGTACACTGAACAGATTTTTCCTCCAGACTATCAAAACAGAAATGTATCTTGGCATAACCTACTGCATCTGACAGTGATGTGCAAAGAAATTTCTGAAAAGCTGTTGTTGCCTCAGTGGAAAAATTACTGATTTCTAATTTTTTTTATATCCTTCAGTGCTAAGGGCACCTGCATTTTATGAGCCACTTGCTCCTCACTGCTTTATTCCCTCACCTGACATTATAATCCTCTCAGCAGGTGAAGATAAATGAACAGTTTTGGCATCACTGTTCCTGAGGAGCACGTCTGTCAAAGACTCCACAATAAATGGGCTTGACATTGTAAGTATCTTTTTGTTGGTTGCTAAATATATTTTCTTTGTATTCTTTTACAAAGAATGGTTAAGTCTTGAATAAAATTTCAAGAAAACTTACACTCATTATTTTTACCTCTGTTGCTTACTACAGACCTGACTTCTTCCCTCATGTAGTTATTTGATACTTGAGGTACAGGATCTGATAACTGGCAGTATGGCATCTAGCTGGAAAATTCTGGCTTATATATGATTATTAAACACAGAGATGTTGTCACCTTTAAAAATCATACAGTCATCTAAGGAAACAAAAGTATAGGATGAGATTAGAAGTATTACAATAATTAACATCCTATTTATAAATGGAAGCACAAGATCTTTTCTGAGCATATAGGAATAATTTTGAAAAAAAATATTATCTATTACACAGTGAACAGTGTAAATAAACTTAGATTACATGCCTTTAGTGCTTCTACACAGCTCAGTTTCCTATTCATTTTCCAGCTCTTGGTGGAACTTACAATTTCAACAAATGATTCCAGACAAAATGAGGAACACATTCAGAAAAAATTTGCAGTGCAGACAAACCTCACGAGTTAATCGTTGGAACATGAATTTTAGCTTTGTGCAGTTTCAAACTTAGTAACTTAAGGCACACATGGATTAAACTGTCCCTAAATCTGAGAGAGCAGGATGTGTCAGTCAGCACGGAGCTTCTCAGCTCTGCATTTACATTCACAGTGTAAAGCAGCAGTCAGCCTTGAGAAATCTACTTCTGTTAATAGTAAGGAATCTGAAAAGTGACTAGTCATGCCAGACTAAGATAGTCTAACTGGATTCTAATATGGATCAGCACACACAAAACTAGGCTTACATAACCACAGGAAAAAATAAATCTGGGAGTCAGCACCGGCTCAGCCACCCCAAGCCAGGTGTGTGTCTGCCCTGCAGAGGTGGGACACAGGCAGTGAGTGTGTGCTGGTGTTTGTGAGCGTGTGTGTGCACAAACAGCAGCTTCTCACCTCTGTTTGTGACTCCCATACGTGGCCAGTATGGTATTTGTTACCCCAGTGACAATATTTTTGGCTGCTATTTTTGCTCCTGCCAGCACTGCCCAGGTCAGGCCAGGCAGTGGTGCTGTGCTGGCTTTTCCAAGCTGAACTGATAAAGTCACTGAATTATAAAGTGAAATTAATGTCCTTCATTCAATCAATGTGCAATCCAAGTGAAATTAGCTTATTTGCAAACGATTTAAGTAGAAGGCAACTTTGGCCTGAGGCACTTGTTACATTCAGAGAGAAAAAAAAAAAAGGAAGAAACATAAATTCAAACCTCAAGTTGGGTTTGCAGGGGGAGTGATTGAAGAGGACATCTTGTTTGTAAACAAAGGATTATCTGGGAATGAGCTGACACACAATGATCATAAGTGTCACCAATGTCATTTGTAAAAGTTTCCTTCTAACAGGACACATATCAGCTAATTTCACTGTGTTAGGAAATTAGGCACTATGTGATTAAGCCTGACACTTCACACTTACCTTTAGCAATACCTAGTATCAGGTAACCCAAAAACTGCAAAAGAAGTTGAGGTTACTAATGTACACAGCCACTGAATCTGTAAGGAGTTCTCCTTACCTCAGTGAGAACACTATCCAGTCTAGTTTTTAATTTTTTCTTTTAAGAAATATTAAATATATTACTGTCTAACCATAAAATTCACTGTTTCTCATCTGGAATACTGTGAGAAATTTTTACCTCAGTGTTACTTCTTTCTTTCTTTCTTTCTTGCACTGCATTCAAGTTATACAAATAATGTCGCTTTTGTCAATTCTTGCTATGCTTAGTTTGATCCTACAGGATCATATTTAATTTTATAGCTTTAATAACTGTCTTTTATAATGAATTCATTAGGTATTGCATATAAGTACACAGAAATGGAACTGAAAATCAGCTACTACCACTCATTAGTCTCATATTCTGTTAAATTTGTGGTTAGTAGCTTGAGATTTAAATAGAATTGCATAGTAATATTGTAGTAACCAAGTACAATACAGTATTAAGGAAAAAAATATTTTGAAAAGTCCTATTCAAGCACACATTTAATAGTTGATGTGCTATAAAACACACAAAAAAAATTAGAATCCTTTGAATTCCCCAGTAGCAAATTCCTGCTTCTACAGGTGGAAAAATCTGAAAATATTAGACACAGAACTCTGAGGAAAAAAATATTAATAGCATGATCTCTCCCAAAAATAAAATTTCCAATAAAATAAAATGTGCTGAATAGAGGCTTAAATTCAATACTTCTCAGCCCACCATTAATAATCTAAATAGTTGGACTGTTTGCCCATCCCTTTTTTTCTCTTTAAAAAAAAAAGGATCATAAAAAATACGTATAAACAAATTGCTACGTAGGTTTCATCATAGAGTCCTTTCAGAACCACTGTCCATCATTATCATTATCCTCATCATCTTCCTCCTCGTGGTCCAGGTAGACAAAAGCCACCTTCTTCCCTTCAGAAGCATCTGACCTTTGGTCAACTGTTCTTTGCAACTGCACAGTTTGATCAAAAAATGACTGTTCCACCACCTTCTCCCCCTGATCTTGGGAAAAACTGGAGAAAACGAAGCCACTTCTTGTGCTCTCACTCCCTGCATCACTCTCAACGATGACCTGTGGCTGACCAGAGGAAGGGCCTTGCTTGTTGGACACCAGCATTGCCACTTGCTGCTCTCCACTCTTCGCTGCAGACATCCCACCCAGATTGGAAACATCCATTTGGAAAGTGTAAGCTGTTTCCCTGGAGCCCACTTTAATGTGCTTCACAGAGCTGCTGCTTTCAGAGGACTCTGCTATTTGTGAAAGATCTTCCACCACTCCAGCAATGGGTCCTGAGAAGATTATTTCCTCAGTGTGAGTTCCTGCAGGACTTATTTTAACGTGCCTGAAAGCTCTTGAACCTCCTGAAAGGGTCTGGTCTTCCAGTTCAGTGATTTCTGTGTGCCCAGAGACAGGCCCCTGGTAGATGACCTCTTCAGCTGTCATAAAGCCCTGGGGACCCAGCTGGACTTGTCTGACTGAACTCTCTGCCTGTGAGAAGTCCCTCGTGCTGCTGACCTCCACTTTACCAGAGATGGGACCTTCAAAGACGACGTGCTCAGTGTGAACCTCTTTTGGGCCCAGCCTGAAGTGCCTCATGGATCTGCTGACATCCACAGCCCCTTCAGCCTGGGAAAGGCCATCTGAGCTGTTGAGGGCCAGAGAGTCTGAACCCGACCCCTCAAAAGAGACTTCTTCAGTCACCTGCCTTGATCCCACCGTGACACGTCTCGTGGCCCTGCTGAAGTCTGTTGAAACCTTCTGAGAAAGATTTCCAGAATCCATCTCTTCTACAATTGTAGTAACAGGGCCTGTATAAATCACTTGTTCTGTGGTTTGGATTTCCTTGGGGCCCAGTTTAAAGTGCTTCACAGACTGGCTGAATTCTGATGGCCCCTCTCTCTGAACAAGGTTTTCTGTAGCACTGAGCTCCAGCGTTTCAGAACCAGGCCCTTCATACAGGACCTTCTCAAAACTCTGGACTTCTGCTGGGCCAACTCTAACACGCCTCTGGGACTTGATTTCATCAGCTGATTGTGATGAGTGAGAGGCCTCTCCATAACCTGCAGTTTCCGAAACCAAACCGTCGTAAACGATCCTTTCAGTGGTGTGGTAGCCACTGCCACCACTCCGCCTCGTCGTGGATGAGCTGTAGATCTCCTGGTCAGCAAAAGGAGTGTATCTGTCACTGTGGGAAGAAACATTTATATTGCTCCCATCCGAGCTCTCTTTCTTCAGGGAGTGTATTGTTGCTTTCTCCTTCTCGCTTGTGATTACTTCACCAAGCTGACTGACATCAAATTCATCAGTGTTGAGGGTCTGGGACAGATTGACTTCAGCAACAATTGTCAGTGAGCCTCCCTCCTCTTTCTGATCAAGTTTTCTGATATCAAATGCCAAGTTACTAGCATCCACTTTGCTGTCTTTTGTTAATGCAGAGAGCTCCTCCTTCACACTTTCTGGGAGGCTGCCCTCCAGCTGCTCCAAAGCTTCCTTCAATTGATGTTTAGGGTCCTTTGTTTCCTTGGATAAAAGCCCTTTTATTGAAGCCTGAAATTCGTGGGGGATTTTAATTTCTTTTTCAATAACAACAGATTCAACATGGGATCTTTCACCCTCAGGATGCTCTTTTAAAATATGGGCACTTGCTTCCTCCCCCACCACTTTATAGGTTTCTTCTGGAGAGCTCACACCTTCCTCTCTCTTACTTTGTGTGCCTTGCAAAAATTCATCTTGCCAGGAATATTTGATAGTTGATTCTTCTTCAATGTGAATTTGCCCATATACCGAGTCATCATCTTTTTCATTGATAATAGGATGATCATCAGGAACAGATACAAAATATTTCTGTTCAATAGGTGAGTCATCTTCTTCAGTCACCTCTTCCACACGAGTGAAGCTCTCGTGGCGCGGCTTCTTCTTTTTGACATCTTCATACGTGAAGGTGACATCTTGTTCCTCCTCACCATAATGCCTCTCCCTCTCAGGGAATGAATCCTCCACTTCTTCTACTTGGAAAGGTGTTGAAAAATCAGCCCTTTCATCGGTGGTGTAATCCAGTGGCTCCTCCACAATCTCCACGTTCACAGACACGTTTTTTCCGCTCTCGCTTCCTTTCAGGCCATGATGGACAATGTCTTCTATCTCCTCTTTGGAAGGAGTTCCCTCAACGCCCTCTCGGATCACTTTTCTAACATCCTGCTTTGATAGATGTCCTAAGTCACCTTTATCAGAAATATCTATGTCTTCTTGAACTTGAGACTCCACTGTGAACTCAGTCTTGATTTTCCCTTCATCTTCCTGTTCTTTCTTATCAAAATAGGTCACTTTGGTGTCTGTTGACATCTGTGAACTAGAAGACTGTGTGAAACTTTTAAGAATGTCAGCAACAATATTCTCTGCTATGTTTTCAGTTGGCAGAGTTCCCATTTTATGGCTTCCATCTCTGATTTGCTTTTGACTTTCCAGACTGGACTCTGCTTCTGAAATCCTCACATGGCGAGTTTCAGCAGACTGAGTTACGTGGTCATCTGTTTCTCTTCCTATGGAAGTTTTAACACCTTGTACTCTTATTTCTTTCATTTTCTGAGGTCCTTTGTCAGGAGCAGGCCTTTCAATAGTGATTGGTACCTCAGTGACATCTTTGCTTCTTGATTCTGAGGTGACAGTTGCATCTTTTTTTGCTGATTCACTTTTCAAAGTTCTTGCAGCAGAAATGTCACTCCCTGTTACTGTTACCTTCTGGCTAACTTCCTCACGGGTGTATTTTCTCTGCTCAGTCTTCCTCCCAAAATCGACACTTCCTTCTACAAAAGATTTCTCATCTGTTTTCTTTTTCTCATCTTTTGTTTGTTTCTCCAGCTTATCTTTTTCTTTCAGCAGAGATGTCTTCTCATCAGTTGGTTTGCTGCCTCCTGTTTTGTCTTTTAGTATGGTCCGGGTTTCAATTATAGTTTCTTCATATTTGGATGGTTTTGCATTGGTAATCAGCTCATAAGCTGGAAATCTAGTGAAGCCTGGTTTAGTTCTTATATTTTCAGCATCAGGCTTGTGGTCCTTGTCTGATCTTTCAGCACGTGCTGATTCTTTCGAAAAAGATACTGTGGATGAAGTTGTAACTTCTGCTTTCTTTCTTTCTGGAATCCTCTTTTGCTGCATTTCAGTGCTTCTCCAGCTGCTGTAGTCTGGAGTAAATGTTCTTAGTTCTTTGTGGTCTGTTACTATCCTCTCATCCTTTGTGACAGTTGTTGAAGGGCGATATGTTGACCCAAGCAGGTCCTTTCCAAAAGTTCTTCCCCCCGTTGTTGTGCGTGATCCAGCCTGTGTGGAGTGAGCTGAGTAATGTGCAGAGCTGCTCAGATTTGTCACTGGCATTCTGTGCCTCGTGTCAGTGATCCTGGCAGCTGGCAAAGCTTTATTTCTATTTCTTTCTTGATAAGTAGAGTAAATATCAGTGTAGTTATATGAAGTGTTTATAATATCTGCAAAGAGAGCACAGGTGGCCAAGCATTAAAATAATGGTTTGCATCTAATATACTAGAGGGCATAAACTAAGAAAACATGCACTATGTTTTTTGAAAGAAATAATGTCTTCATTTTCAGTGAAGCTTTGTAAAGCCATTCCTGTAGGCTTTGCCTGTTAATTAAGTCTATGCATAAATTACATCAAAGCTGAAAGCAAAGGTTTTTCTCAAGTTGCAAGATCTTTCTGATTTTACCTGTTGTGCACTACTGGGTATTGTGGCATTTATTGAGGAATTACACTTTTTGTATTTATATCAATGTTCATTTACAACTTCTTATTAAATAATCTATGCTAAAATCATAGGCTGGGTTTTTTGCTTCATTAGCCTAAGTGGCCTGAAGTTTCTTAGTTCCTATTGACATTTAATGGCACACCTGCCACCATGTACTAGAAACTGCAAACACAAATACAATCCTTCATAGCCACACAATAAAGCACAACTATGGGGAGAAATAAATAACCTTTTAGGCTCTATCTACAGAAATTAATAGAGTGTGTCAGGAACATCTGACAGTTAAGACCAACCAGTACTGCACCACTCACATCTCTCACTCCTGAGAAGCCACCACATCTCCTCTGACTTTTGGTACTGTCTCCTGTATTATTTCTGTAATTCCTGCCCTATTCTGTGAATATGCTTGAGCATGGTTGCAGAAGTACTGGCTAGCCCAGACCCAAACTGTGCTGTCCAGATCCAGGCACAGCGCTCACTATTTAACAGCACAGGCAGATCTGTGTGAGTATTTCAGCCTAACCTTGAGCCTGTTGGATTTCCTGCTACACACACAGCCTTCAAATGTCTTCTGGGACTACAGTAATGACCCCACATTGTTAAACTCATGAGTATTATCCAGATTAATTCTGTTATTAATTACAATGGCCACAGCAGTCACAGTGAAGGTCCATCTTATCTAAAATCCTGTTTGCAAGGACCAAGAGTAGATACACAGGGAAGAGTATAAGAGCAGGGCAAGTAAATAGTGATACTTCCCTCGTATACTCTCACAGCCTCCAGAGATTTGCAGCTCCTAAGATAGAAATGGTATCTTTATGTTTAGTAAGTCTTTGATTTGTCTTTCATTACTCTGCTAAAATATCTCTTTAAACCCACGTGAACTTTTTAACACTCACAATGCCTCAGGGTGATGAACTCCTTGGTTTTAACTACATGTTCTGTTAAACACCTCTTGCTTTATACTTCAAAACTCTCTTAAGACCTATGGGCATCCAAATGTTCTTTAGAGCTACAGAACATCACTCCCTACATTCTCCACTCAAGTCATGATTTTCTGAGGTATCTCATATAGAAGAGCAATATGTTGATTTAAAATATTAACACTCAAAACTAATTCAATAGTCACTTGGCAATACACCCATAAAAATATACTTCAGGAACACGACAACATAATAATTTCAAGTTATATTTAATTTCATTCAAAATTAATTTTTAAATATTCATATTTTACCTTGAGGCAATTTCCCTGCATACTCCTCTCTCCATATAATCCATGGCTTGCTCTCCCCTTCTAACAAAGCTCTGCAAAACACAAAAGGCACTTCTTTAAAATACTGGGAACAATAAGCATAATACTTTACATTTATGAATCTTATAAATTGAAACAATTATCCCGTAGCTGCCACATTCCACCAGACCAGGTTGCTCCAAACCCCATCCAACGTGACCTGGAAAACTTCCAGGGATGGGGCAGCCACAGCTTCTCTGGGCAAGATGTTTCATAAAGAAAAGGCAAAAATGAAAAGAAATATTTGCAGCAAACTTCCTGTTTGTAAAAGAGTAGTAAAGGTGGTGTTGCAGTGTGATATGAGGGAACTGTCACAGCAGGATCTGCAAGTTCTATCATTTTCAAATGAAAAATGAATGAAAGTGTAATTTCTACTGTCAAATGCAGTGCTGGAGGAAAAAAATTTATAGTGTTTAATTAGCTATTCTTAGTTTCTATTCCATTGGAAATCACCACAACACATTTCACAAAAAAAGGAGCAGGAAAATTCTCTGTGACAGAAGCTGCTTGGTTTCCTTTAATGACATCCCTGTTTGTCCCTGCTCCCCAGCCCTCCTCCTTTTTGGCAGTGACTCTCCAGCAGCAGTGACACTTCCAGGAAATGCTGGTGCAGCAGCCTGGAAATGCTGTGTCAGGGTCTGTGCCTGTGCAAGGGAATGTTACAGCCAGCACAGTGACTTGGGTGGGTTTATGTTCACTTCTACCAGGCAGTGACATTTCTGGGCTTGGGAATGCCAGATGTTCTGCACTGATAAGACACAGCTGCAGCATCAAAGCTGGCAGGAGTGAGGCTGGAGGACTGTGATAGCCAAAGCTTCTGACTCCCTGGGGCAGGAGCTGAAAGCCGTTTAGGATTGGGGTATAAACACCGCTGCTGGACATTTATGTCAAAACTGACAAAGCATCACCTGTGTATTTCACACTTCCCATGACTGATCACTTTGGCATTAGCAAAATATCATTAGCAAGGATTTCTTTGCTGTCATGGATTTGTCTAGATCCAGAAGAAAAACCAGGTTAGAACTACCTAAAACAGGCTCAGATGGGCATCTTTCTTTCTATTTTGTGAGTCAAAAAAAACCCACTAAAAGCAATTTATCTTTCTCCACGTTGAGAGAAGCTTTATAGGAATTAGATCCCTCCAACACATATAATGTTACCAAGACCAAACATCTGATCTGATGAAGCCAGTGAGTGCCAAACAAAGTGCTCTGACAGACATGCCAGAGAAGCTGGTGGTGACACTGCAGAAACACACCCAGGAGCTGGCAGTGAAAGTGTTAACCATGACCAAGGAAAGCAGGAATGTGGGGAGTTTGACTAAGGATTTCTGGCTGCTGTTAAAACAACAGTTGTCCAGTTGCTGCAGCAACCTATGAGGTCACTAAAAATAAGTTCCAAGAGGTAACTGTATATGGCAAAGGGCAGCAGCCCACAGAAAAGCTGGATCTGAAGTATTACTACTGAAAGTGAAAGGTAAAGCTTTCTGAAACCTCAGTCAAACTGGACAGGGAATCAGTACTTTACTGGACACTTCATAATGTGTGTGACCTCATGCTTATCAGAAAACCAAGAGAATGTTAAACTGAGCTTGGCTCACTGAACTGGCACGAGAAAGGGCAGTGCACTGTACTGAGCCAGCAAACTCAGGCTGTGCTTCTCAGCTTGACCATAGCTGGAGTTCATGCAAGTCATTTTGCTTCTCTATCCTCTGCATCTTTTCCTAATAAAAACCTCTTGGTGGTAAGGTCTGCTTTTAAACTTAAGCTGCATGGAGAACTTCAACTTACGAAATTTTAAACATTCATAATAATAATAAAAAAAATTCCCCAAGCAGCACTCTTCTAAAAAAAAAAAAACCAGACATGTCAGCCACTTCCTGGAAATCAGGTCCCAAATGACATATACTCCCATTTTGTTAACACTTAATTTAAGTGTTACCAGAAAAATAATCCAACTGCACTGTTAGCTCACGTCATTATTAATGTCACTTATCTAAAGTTAGCAGGGACATGCTCATCAGCCTGTGCTGGATGACAACAGAAACAACCAGCCCATGAAAGCAGGGGGAGAGATAAAGTGGTTGGGGTGGGGAAAGAGAACAAAAGGATGTCGTGGAAATTTTATTATGGTCATTCAGGACAGTAATGACTTTGTTTCAACTACAGAAACCCCAAAATCTCAGATGGGGCAGTTGGCCATTCTATCCTGGGTATTTGGTAAGGAGTAAGGAAAAAACCCCACCTCTCCAGGAGTGGGGATCAAGGCCATTCCACATCCTTTTTCCATCATAGGATGGGAGACAAGGAGTGTGAAGAACAGCATGTTAAATTCCCTGGGTGTTGAAAACTCAGTGTGCTCTCAAAATAAAACCCATACAGGACTAGGACCTATTGGATGGCAAAGGTTATGAAGGATAAATAATGAGACTGACTGAAAAAGCTGAGGTGAGTAGCTCAGAAGATCTCAAAGCTGATGATTCCTTCACCTTAATAGTGATGATTTTGTGAGAGGAAAGCATGGAAAGGGTCAGAAGTGTTGCTGGAAGAACACAACTGGAAATTCCACTCGACCAGTGTGCTCAGAGAGCCTAACAATGATGATGGAAATAAAAAAGAAAAACGTTGTGTAGCCTTTGGTGCTTCAGAATGCAGGGTGGTAACCTGAACAGAACACTTGCATGACACTGGAATTTCAAAGTGAAACATCATACCTTTCAACAACAACAACAACGTATCTTAGAGAAGACAGAAAAACCTCCTGAACCTATTGGTACAGGCTCTGGGCACCCTCTGCTACAGGAAGAGAAGTTTTTGCTAGCTAAGGAGAAAGGCCTGAGAGTAATTCAGATTCTAGGCAGGTTTTCTATCTCCTTTTAAAATCAAGAGTTTTACAGGGTGAGTAATCCACCACTTCTCCCTGGAAATAAAACTTTAGCACAGTTAAGTAGCTGCGGTTTTGAAGGGTTCCAAGGACACAGAACAAACCTGTGAGACACTTGATAAATATTTACTTCAACAGTGAGAAGAGGGTGTGGGTATGAAGATTCCCATGAAGTGCAACTTCACAAAGCCACAGAAGACACGATATTTCACTTCCTGAGTGAATCTCAGCTCCCAGAGCAGGAAGGGTGAGCAGAGTCAGAGAGGAAATACACTTGGACCTTAAGGAAAGGGTGTTCCTTGCAACAGTGATCCTTCTTCCCACTCCAGGAGCAGTGGTGACTAATGGAAAGAACTGACCTTGTAACAGAACTGTAGGAGTTGTAAAACAGAGAAAACACAGGGTGGGAGGCACAAAGAAGGCTCCAAGACCAGCTACCACACCCTTAACCTATAAGGCCAGGAGGAAAGGAAATGCCAGGGCCTTTGTGGGAACCTCTCCATGGAAAGTTCAGGATGTTGGGCTGAATGTAAATAGGTGCCTTTTGTTTCTAGTATGCACAAGCAAGGGTATTTGCCAGCATCCTCTGTGGAAACCAACTGAAGCTGCATTCACATGCCCTTTTTTTTTTTTTCTTAGGTAAAAAGACCTGGGAGAGGAACAGGATTTCAAAGAGTACATGAGGGAGCTGTCCAGAATTCTCCTACTTAACCTCACTGACTGGGTTCCCTCCCACGGCAGGGTTGATAGAGATACACAAGAAGGAAGGAACTATTTTCTTCAATACAGGGAGAAAAAGAGGAATAGGTAAAACTGCATAAATGTGAAACTACAAACCAATCTCTTTTCAGCTTCTGATATTTTTAAATAATTTTGTTTGCTGGCATTTGCATGTTTTTTATCTGCAGCAAGGCCCATCCTCTTGCTTTCATCTATAGATCATCTTTAAAGGACAAATGCTCATTTTTCCACTGTTATCTGCCTTGCCAAGGCTGTCAGCGACACAAATTGCATTCACATCCATCAAATGAAGAAACCCTACAGATTAATGACCTTTTTAACTGGACAACAAACACATTGCAGGTGATGCTGAATTGTTCTCCTTTCATTAAACAGGGCAGGGAATCCTTAGGCAAACCAATAATGCTCAGATAATCAGTGGTACAACTCTGGAGAAGTTCCAGAATTTCATGGGCTTATAAGGTTTTCAAACAACTGAATATCTGGGCATTATCATTCCTAGCTCTGGATGAACACTAATCATCAAAACAACTCTGATAATTCTGTTATTGTGACAGTGCTAATCTTGTTTTGCAGATGAATAAACCAAGGGAGAAAGTTTAATGACAACAGTGAAAGTCAACAACAGAGCTGAGATTAAATTCAGAAGAATCATGTTTTTTAGCAAAGTTAACAGAATTAACACAGAGAGATAAAAATCACAACTGGCCACCACTTCCACAGTGGTGGAAGACATTATTGGCTTTCCAAGGATCACAGGGATCCCACTCCATCAACAAACATCAAGGCACTGTCACTTATCAAGTGACTGCAGATACTTGTCCCACACTGTTTGTGATTTTATCTCATCCAGAAACCAGCCTTGGTCTGTGCCTCCTTGCAGACATTTTCAAGGCATCTTGAACAGACTCTTCGTGCTCTTTCATGAAGACAGACACTCTCTGCTCACTACTCTTTATCCAGCTACTCAGAGGTTATTTCAAGTTTCTCCTATTTTCAGTTATGCAACTGAAATTGCATTTCATATGCATCAGTGAGAGTCCCCACATTTTAGTCTACACACCTCACCCATAATCAGCTATCTTTACCCAGACTTACTGGTTCACACTCAGGACACAGCATTAATGCTTTAGAACAGAGCAGTATATATTATATTTAACTGTAAATACCCCATCTATTGACACAGGTTGAATATTAATAATGCACCCAATGTAGACAAGGTAATGACAGAGGCAGTCTCCTTAAAAAAATAATACAGAAGTAGCCTGTCATTAATTTTTTGCAAATTATCCCTTTGCTCAGTAAGAATTGCACATCTCTCTGTATTTGAAGATCAATATCTCAATGAAATTTGTTGAAAATATTGTGCTATTTTTAGAAAAAGCACATCATCTTCACGAGAAGGAAGGCTTTACCTCCAGTTCATCAGTTTTGGGTTATTTAGGATTTTTTTTAATTCCAAATCAGTTTTGTGCCATGCACATCATGATTCTCCAGACTAGAGAATTACTCTGGCCTTTCAATCCCACAACTACTCAGTGGCTAGAGAAAGGCACAGTCCTGAAGATTCATCAGCAGAGATGTTGTTTGCTGTTATCTCACACTTGATCTAAACATGTTTTCATAACAGATCAAGGATGGAGAAAGCCAGGACTTAATCAAACAGACTTTTCTGCAATCTTCCCACCATCCTACAACTGCAACAAGGATGGGGAACTCACTGCTTACATCAGTGCTGCAGGTGGTCACTAATTAACATATTTAAATAATAAAATGTGCCAGGTAAGTTGATGGCAACTGCATAACCTCAAGTTTTATTGATTGCAATTTAAGGATATTGTCTCCTCACCTTGTAACCAAAATTGTCCCAGAAATTCCCATCCATCTGATATCCACTTGACCAGGACCAAGAAAGTTTCTTACACACCACTATATTTGTTCCAAGTTATATAGAATTCATATGGATTATATTGGCTTTAGAGCCTTGAGACTCCCAAAGTCACTGTTTGTATTTTAAATGCTGGAAAGAGGACAAATGGGCCTCCTGTATCTATAGAAAGGGATTTAAATTATCCTCTGACTAGACAGTAGAGTGTGACCACAGATCTTACCTGTAGGTTTCAATTTCAAGGATGAGGCCTGCTTTCACCTGCAGGAGCTCTTGGTAGTCCCTCAGGTAATCTGTGATTGACATGGTCAGGAACTGCTTTTCTTCTTCCAGGGCATCAATTATTCTCTGAAAAGAAACAAAATATTTTTAGTTTTGAAAGAACATAAAAATCTCTACACTTGAATGCCTTAAAACATAAAATTTTTAATTAAAAAAAAACTGATACAAAAATACATCAATGTTCTATCACTTCAAAAACCAGAAGCAATCAGCTCTGTGACCTCCCCATACACAAGCTGAAATACATTTTTACTGAAGCAAGTTTTATGCTGAATTCATTTTATGTCTTACTAAGGTGGTTAAATATCTCAGTAAACCCCATTCAGATGCCCTGTACAAAAGTTACTAAGCACACACAGCAAGAAAAATACCCTTCTTTATAAGACTTTTATGTGACTCATTTGGTCATTTTAAGACATGCTTAAATCACACTTGAGATCAGAAATTTCAGCAACTGCTTTGACATGAGACCCTTACCAATATTTTCAGTTCCACACATGTGTGGGGTTCAAACCAATTTTGGAATTTGAGCATCTGAAGATACTCACAGTGCCCACAAGGTAAAAGATGAACCTTCAGTGGTTCTTTCAAGTTTTCTACAGCATTTGGATTCCTGCTTTGATGTCCACCCAGATCTGTCCTAACTGCTGCTCAGAAGATGGATGAAAGATTGCTCATTTTCATCTCAGTAACTATTTATGATTTTTAAACACAACTAAATATATCAGGTTATATATATTTACACTAAATGGCAGAAGGAAGAAAAGAGTAGAAAGTGCTCTAATCACCAGTGTTACCTCTCACATGAAGGGTGAATTGTCATAATTTATATTTGTATCAAATCTAACCTTGCTAACTACTATACTATACACTGCACTTTGTTCTGGGGGCTGGGAAGACAGAAATTAAATATCAACAAAGGTCCAATTCTGTTTTGTTCACGTCCCTCTGCACTGTGCAGGAACTCTGAAATGTCATTTACAGAGCAAAACCTCATACACATGTACAACACTGAACAGGAATTCACAACAGTATATTTTAGATTTCATCCTGACAACTGCTCTGCAATCTAACTGGAAAATCAAGGCACTGGTGGTTTAGTTTTAAAAAATTCAAAATATATCACTTATAGGCAGCAAGTGCTCCAGTATCACAGTATGAACAATAGGATAAAAATGAAGATCCAGCGGGGGACTCTGCTGTTAATGCCAGCAGGATGTGCTAGGCAGAAGTAAGAACTAAGAATATAAAGTGCTGGCATGTCAAACATTAATAGTTTTGGGGTTTCTTAAGTAAAACTAAAAAGAAAGCTCTGTGAGGGAAGCTGCCTATATTTGCCTATACATGTGGGTACAGTTCTCTATATAAATACATTAATCTCTTTCTTCATTTATTTGCCTTTGCAGCTCTTGCTAAATGATTACACTGATGCATCCCTTGACATGGCAATTCTTGCCTACAGTCTTCAGTGTACTTTAAATTCCCTTTTTGTGGCAGAAGACAAATCATATCTGCATATCTGAAAGAGCCCCACAAACCCCCTGCAGGCCCCAGTGGAGGCACCATCCCATGGCCAGGCAGACCTTTGGCAGCTCTGAGGGAACAATCCCATTCAATAACAGACACAATGGACAATCCTGAGGTGAGAAGGAAAGAAAAACACAAGGCCTTGTTTTACCCAGTAAGAATGGCCAGAATGCAACAGAACCAGGAGTCAGCAAAAGATGCAGAAGAAAACCAGTCCCTAAGAGCTCTGATACAAAAGTTAAATGATTCAGACGTTTCTTGCTTCCACAATTAAACACACAATAACCTATACATGCAAAAAGAGCTTTAAAATGCTGCAGTGCCAGAAAAATCCATACAGGAAATTTCTACACTGGACTATAGAGTGTGGGGAGCTCTGAAAGATGGGGGCTGTTCAAACCTCTCTAAAACCACAGGAGCTTCAGTCCCTCACCCCCAATTCTCTAGTCTGGGTGTGAAAAGCCACCTGGATTCCCCACACTGGGTTTGGAGAGCACTGGAGATCCAAGAACTGGAGTTAATGATTACCATAAGGGGCCACACAACTCAGCCAGCTGTGCAGTAGTTCCAAAGGAATTAATTCCAGTGGGATAGACTGGGTGGCAGACAGCCAGTCACCCAGCCCTCCACCACTGATGCTCAAACATAAAGCAGAAGACAACTGGTCTCAAAGCAGCCCAAAAAGCACAGAAACCAATCCATCAGAGCTCAGGAGGCTGTGAGCCAACAAAGCCATTTTGCAAAAGGTAACCTCTACTTGGCAGATCTTGTGTGTTTCCTTCACACAGGACTCTCTTGGAGAGATCTGTTTCCCAGCCACATCAATCACAGCCCCCAAATCCCAGTGATGTCCTGCTAGGACTAAGTAACAGAATAGAAACTCTTTTCTCACCCTTCATATGTTCCTTTCCAGGCAGCACTGGGAAATTTTAGAAGGGCAGTATAGGGGAAAGAATTTACTTGGGTTGTCCAAGCTGTACCTACTGAGGGAATGGAGGATTCCAGGCCCCAGCCCTTTCCATCTGGTACTATTTACTGATCCCAAAGCTCATTCAGTGGCTCAGCAGGGGAGGGACTCACACTGCACTTGGCTGGCTCAAAACTGGTACACTGAAAAAGGCACATGACGTATCGACATTAAATGTGCATTTGACAAGATGTTTTCTCCTCCTCTCGAGCTCACAACCCTGGCACAGGAACTGATCCTAAACCCACTCTTTACCAGTGAAAAATATCTGCCTCCTTTCAGAGCAGCAGGATGGGCCATGGAGGGTTTTACACCCAAATAATCCAGGGTTTTCAAACCACCAGGAGTTTTTGCATCAGTATTCTGACAGCACACAGCTAAAATTCTGGGAGTAAGAGGCTGACTGAGTTCATCCCTTTAGCACTCAGGACCAGTGAAAATTTTCCAGTGTATGATTTACTGCCTGCCTGGTTCAGCTACCTTATAACTCCAAATACTTATTTCTATTTAACACTGCTGAAAGCTTCAGTGAGGATAAGGGCAGTTCAGGAGGCAAAGATGAACATATAAGGCAACTGGATGATATATGGAAAATGTGAATAAATCCAATTGCCATTGCAGCTGCAATGAACAATAATAACTTGACTTTAATCTGTACATACATATCATTTTTACATGACACTCTACAGTAAATAAGCATGGAATTGATGCTCTTTAAAGAGTAGTTTAAAACCCATGCTGAACATACGTCAACCAGTAAAAGAAATGAGTGAGGAAAAAAAAGCTTTGATCCCAAGAATGAAACCTGAAACAGTTGCTCCTACGCATTTTCTATAATTTTTCTTCCTGGATGTGAGCAAAAGATTTTATTTCTCATGTACAGGAGAACTGGCAACTGCAAAAAGGCCTTTCTCATTAAAATCCAAACATAAGACATTCAGAATTAATAAACCTTATTACATATTTGAATATACACCTACATAATATTTAATTTCTGGTGAAAATGGTCAGGTATTTTCAACACACTTTTTTTTTCTTCTTGTATTACTAAGATTTGAAACTATTTTTCCTGTAAAAATCTAAAGATGTCAAATGTTCGTGAGAGCAAGAGAGAAGTCTGTGATGTTGGTGTCAAAATAACAATCCATTTTGGAGCATTGCATCAGGACCATTCAAGGGCATCCATTGATTTTGATTATTTGACTTCTGCAATAGATTGCTGTCATCTACAATGGGTTTCTCCAGTTGCTCTTTCAAAGAAAATTCTTTAAAAATACAACCAGATACAGAGATAAGTGGTTTAAAAACACCTTGCTGAGCTGAAAAAGTTAAATAAAAGCCATTCTCACTGGCTTTAGAAGAAAAACTTGTGGCATGGACAGCAAGCTATACAAAATGCTCTCTTTACTCCGTATTTTGAGGTTTTCAGTTGGAGCAATAATGACTTTGATTATACGCCTCTAATAAAAATATAGACAGCAAGAAGGCCATGTTTTGGAAATCCAAGAAACTTCATCTATCAAAAGGAAAAAATGAAGAGGTTTCCTTCTTCTTCACATTTTCACCTGGTTTGACTGTTGGATAGATTTAATTAATGAGGGATTAACCTATATCATCTCCTACAGCTTTGGGAACGTTTACATACGTGACTGTGAGAACGAATTGTCCTGTCAAAAACGGAAAAAAAATATTAAAAAATAAAAAATAAATATTTAAATATTTAAAAATAAAAAATAAAAATAAAAAAATATTTAAAAGTGAAGAGCCTTTGAGATTACTCCTTACATTCCCAATCTGCCTCAGTTCAGAGCATCTGCAAACTATGCAGCTTCCAAACAATCCAGCAGGGTACAAAAACCAGACACACACACACACAGAGCAACAGGTCCCATCCCTTCCCAGCTGCCAACTCCTCCATAATCTGCCAGGGCTGCTGGACACAAAGCTGGACAAAGGGGTTCAGGCACACGCCGAGCTCCAGCGGGGTGTTAATAAAGGGTCTGACAATGAACAAAAGAAATGTTGCCCTGGGGAAATGGATCGATGGGCTGCATGATCTGATATGTGCTCTCCACTGGGCTGTTCCGGCAGGAGCTGATCCCTTCCCACGCCCAGGGGGATTGCACATCACACCGAACATCATCCTGACAGCGAATAAACCCTCGGCTGCAGATGCTGCAACCCCCAACACCAACATCCCCCTCCAGCATCACCTCGGCCTTTACACAACCCAAAGTTTCCTTAACTACGCCGGGGACCACGAGCTTTTCCCGAGGCTCAAGGCATACCGGAATGGGTGTAAAACAGGGAGGAATTTCAGGTTATTTCTCTCATTGGGACATTCAAGCCTCAGGGCTGTGTCTCACTGTCCCGGGACTTGCTCTCAGGTCTGCTCCGCGTCCCAAGCGCTCCTTCCAACGCTGCCAGGAGCCCTGGCAAGGCCATGTGCCTGCCGCATGCCCTGGGGTTGGGAAGGGAGCACCTGTCACCGGGATGATGTCCCCAGGGTCACCGTGTCCCCTCTGATTGACGCTCTCCGCACCCGGCTCTCCCCAATCCCCCCCGCCCCACACGGAGAAGGGCTCAGCAGCAAAAACCTCCTGCTGGGACATCTCCTCTTCCAGCCTGGGGAAAACCCACTGCCGGGAGGCGGAGTGGGGTGGGCAAGGCACCGAGTCAGAGGAGTTTTATCACCTCCCGGAGCAGAGATGGGAAACTGGGGCTCACATCGCGCCATGGACCAGAACTGATGGGAAAACGCGAGTGGGGCAGAAGGAGCGTCAGGGGAGCCCCAAAAGAGGCACCAGAGAGCGGGAAGGAAAGCGGGAGATGCCGGGACTCACCTGGTACTCCTCCAGCTGGGCACCGTGCTGGTCCTGCAGCGCCAGCATCTCCTGCTCCAGGCGCTCCCGCAGCGCGCACAGCTCCCGGCCCTGCCGCTGCAGCTCCTCCAGGTGCTGCCGGCACTGCCGGCTCTCCTCCCGCAGCAGCTCCACGTTCTCCCGGCTGCGCTGCGCCTCCTGCTCCTGCAGCACCTGGATCTGCTCCTGGTAGCGCAGCAGCGTCTCCCGGCAGCTCTGGTTGAGCAGCATCTCGTAGGTCTCCTCCAGCTCCTCCAGGCTCAGCCCGGCCAAGGGGGGAGGCAGGGCGGCCAGGTTCAGCCGCAGCTCCCGCATCTCCGCCGCCT
>VWZU01016808.1:26725-47484 GCA_013397095.1 Sterrhoptilus dennistouni | reverse complement strand
CGCGGGAATCTGAGCCCGCCTGAGGGAGCAGAGCCCGGTTTAAGGCGCAGAGCCCGCCTCAGGGAGCAGAGCCCCGCTTAAGGGACCAAGTGTAAAGCCTCGTTCACAGAGCAAAGTTCTTCTGAGGGAGCAAAGCTGGGCTCGGGAAGCAAAAGTCGAGCTCATGGAGCTGAGTCCCGTTCAGGGAGCAAGGCCAGGCTTGCGATGTAAAGTCAAAGTCAGGGAGACAAATCCTTCTCGGAGAGCAAAACCCTATTTAGTCAGGAGCCCAGCCCTGCTTAGGGAGCTCCCAGCATTGTTCTCCTGATCCCTTCCTTGCCATTCTGGGGCGATACTGTTGGGGCTCATCCTGCCCCAACACAGCCCCGGGTGTTTTCCTCCCCACAAAGCATTTCTGGATTTACCCTCTTTGCCATCACCTGCTGCCGTCACCGCAACGTGGCTGGGCTTATGTTTATATAAAGTGTCAAATACCACTTCATACATAACACTACTTTTAAGTGGAACACCTCCAGTTTTGACCCCGTGTCACAATCCCAAACCTTTGCCCGGCAGAAGGACATCTCCCCTCAGGGCCGAGGCGCCCGCAGCCTGCACGTCCCTATCCCTGTGCCCGCTCCTCCCGGCCTCATTCTGCACCATATAAGGACTGGATCCAGCTGGATCCTTTCATTGACTGCCTGGAACTCAGCGAGGAGGCAGTGAAGCATCACACACCCTTGTATTATCTACCAAATTAGACAAAAAAAGACGAGGAGTGACTCATTTCAGCCTTTCTCATCTCCTCACGCATTCTTCTCTCTCTCTCCCTCCCTGACACACGCACGTTTATATTTCACCCTGTGCTGCAGCGCTAAGAGTTTTGCAGAGATTTTGCTGCTTCACGTAAGGCAGCAGAGCTCCCACCTCTGTGTTTGCCCCCTAGGACCACTCCCAACCAAAACTCTCTCGTGGAAAGGATTGGAATTTGGCACAAGCCCCTCAAAGCTGGGATTAGGGCTCAGACACACCACACTGAGCTGCTCTGGACACTGCAATTCCTTCTGTGCTGCTCTGTGTCACCCTTCCCAAAGCCTTCCCACAGCAGCACTACACCTCCCTGCCCCCGAGAAAGGCTGAATTCTGGCTGCTGCTTTGCTCTCTGCTGAGTAAGTTTTCTCCTAATCTCAGTAAAGCCTCCAGGATTTGAGCCTAACCAACACAGATAAATCGTTGGCTTTGGCCTAAAAGTCAGCCAATTTAGCCTTGGCAGATTTGCTCCCTCAGAGGTCACTGAGAAGTTGAGATTTACTAAAGGCACTTGTGTTTTCTTGGCTTTGTGGTCCAAGTCAAGTCCCTCGGTGACACTCTAGCACCTGCTGTTCTTTTATGAGGGGAAACCACTACGCTTCTGGGAAGAGGTGCCTTCCTGTGGTTTACGAGGCTTTTTAGCCTCTGATGTCACTGTTGTCCTAAAAACCCCGAGTGACACTGGTGTCCACTCAGAGCGGCACCACTGCCCCGGCAGGGCTAAACAAGCTCCCAGGGGTTCACTGTGGGTGTCCAGCCAAATGTCCAGCTCTCAGCCCCTTGTCATCTCTTCCTCACAACTTGACTGCTTTCTGGCTGCAACTGTGTTCATGATTTTTTTATTATTTCGTCATTGAAAACAGTAGAAAAAGCTGAATCTCTGCTTTTATGAAAAATCTCTGGTTTCTTGAAAAAACACCATAAGTAAATCTCTCTAGATGTGGGGCAGCTTTCCAGGCTGGAGGACCTACTTCTCCATTGGCTGTATATGGTGCCTCCTAATCCTGGGCCTGGATCAGCAATTGAGCAAGGAATTTGTGGGCTAGGACAGGAAATGGGGCAAAGTTTGGGCAAGTCATTCCTGAGACAGGTCTTGAAGTTTTGTGCCTGAGTTACAGCACTCAGTGAACCATTGAGAATCCCTGTTTGGTACAAATATGTGGACACCTGAAATGCCCAGTGAATCACTGGAGTCCTTCTCCCTGAAAATTTTAATGAATTCATTTGCACCTGCAGAAAAAGGGAAAGAAACCTGATGTAGTCAACCAATGGTGGGCAAATTAAGAACTGCTGAAGGCTTTTGCTGCCACAGTTATTTCTCCTTCTCTGTGGGAAGAAACATGTTGGAGACCTTGACAGAAGGGAAAGTGAAGACCTTTAGCACTTCCAAGGTGGAAGTGTGGAGCATCCCTCTTCCCAAGGTAAATCCCTGCTGCCAGAGGCCACATCCTGCCCCTAGGAATTCAGCTGTAATGCACGGGTAATAGAACCAAAGACTTGGGGAGGGGGAATTTACAATCTTCTTTGCCACTTCAGTGACAGCTGAGGCAAATTGGGTCTCTCTGTTGCTTCAGCTCCAGTGAAGGTCTTGTGGTTTTGTGAGGCTCCTTGTCAGCATCCTCCAAACTATAAAGTGTCACCCTGGTAACTCTTAATCCTGCCTCAGCACAGCTTGTTCCATGTGCTCTCTCATCTGCAGAGTTTAAAGGATGAAGCTGTCACTGGGGAAATGTTCTGATTCCGACGTTCCTGGGATGGATTGACGCGACGAAAACAGGGTTCATTAAAATGGTGCAAGATGTTGTGATTGCTATTTATATGGGAGTTTCAAAACAGGTTTTTGTTTACAGACAGTTCCTGCAATTAGATCCGTGGAGGAACATTCCCCTGTGGTGAGTGGGAGTGTGAAGTGCAGTATTTCCCATCCTCACCCTTTGGTTTTCATGGCCACCCTGCTTTATAACAGAGAAAATAAAGCAAACACCAGGCATTTCCTGTTAAATGAATATCAGATATGTCCCCAGTACCAGGCAAAGGTGGTGCTCGCTGCATCCCCTTTCTGGGGCTCTACAAAGCCTGAAGACCCTCAAAATCTGTCTAAAATGTTGCTGGGGCAGGGAATGATTCTCCATGGGCTGGAGCTGAGGGTCCTCCCTGCTTCCAGACCAGGGGAATGCTTTGCCATTCCCACAATCCCTGCAGCACTACACTGTCCTTTCTGACTTCACGGGGAGTTCCACAGTTTATAGATTTATTCTTTCTTTTAGGAAGATCAATTCCCTATATGCCATCCTATCATATTTGCCCCCCTTTGGGTAAACTTTTGCACAGCAATAACCTGAAAGTAAGAGCTTGTCAGCAGAGTCATTTGTGCATCCTTACCTGCCCCAGCCCCAGAGCAGAGCTCGTCCTCCTGTGACCTTCAGATGTTTGAGGCACGAGCAGTGACCTGGTTCTCTTTTTGAAAGGCCTTTGAAAACAGTAGCCTTATTTGACTCGGTGCAGAAGGGCCTTTTTTTAGAAACTCCCTCGGAAATATTAATTTCAAAGACTGCAGAGTTTGTGATTAAGGTACTTTGTTGTCTCTATCAAGGTGATTTTCCTTCTTGGTGAGCAGTTTAGTCACTTTTGCCTGCATTTTACTGAGGCGCACTTGCAGAAGTGGCGGCCACCTCTAGATGGTGCGTTTTGCTCAGGAGAACTTTGTGCCCGGCCTTTTACATAACTTATGCTCCTTGTCTGAGGTTGCAAACACTCTCCAACCAAACCACACGGATTTTAGTAGTTCCTTGCTTTCTTAACTTGAGAAACTGGCTGCAGTAGTGCAAAAATAATAAAAATATAAATATGTATGCCTTAGATAGTTAAAAAAGGTGTATTATGTGGCACATTTGGTTGGACCTGTGAGGTATCCACTATGTGGCATATTGGCTATATAACTGTTGGCATTCCCTGTCTTCTGGGTTCATCCTTGTGCTAATTAAATTAAAACCGAATGTATTTTTTTAAATACGAAACTGTGCTCTTGTACTTGAATGCAAGGAAAGAGGGAAGGAACAAAAATAGGTAATACCACAGGGATAAAATGATGGTGATGTTGCAATAATTTACTCCATCTATGGTATTTATACTTCTTTTCTCTGGACAGCATTTCCCTTCTTGAAGGAACAACACAAGATAATTTAACTGCCCCAATTTTGGTCACTTTAGAAAAGCCATGAGGAGGATATAGAGAGTTAATGTCACTAGTTTGGGGCTGGGCATAAAGACTATTTGGTTTTGCTGCTTTTTATTGTGGGTTATTTTATTTTTCTTTTAAGAAATTGAGAGAACATGTAGTTGTCTTCAGTGTTCTTAGGCATAGGAATGGTACAGTTAAATTATCCAGGAGCAGAAAAGACACCAACCCACTGACACTGTCCAGCTCTACAGACAGTAATCAAAATGGAATAAATGATAAAAATTCAATTAAATCAAAAAATCTGCTGGGCTTTCATAAGCTAAGATATTCTTCATAACACATGTAAGGAAATTGCTTGTACTACTTTGATGGGTCCAAGATTCTCTCCATGATTTCTAACCTGAAATTGCTGCTTTTAGAAGCTTTTAAAAAGGCCACGTACGGAATAAACTTTTCCAGTGCATTATGAGTAATATCTACTGCTCCTGTTTTACATCTCAGCCTAGCGACAAGAACTTTCTTGTAAATAAGGGTTATTTCCACTAAAAGGCTATTATGAAGTTATCTTTGATGCCGAGGCTACAGTCTCAGCTCCCAAGTGTAAAAGAACACTTTAGGATATAAATAGCTTTGTTCCGCCTGCTTAAATACCCTGTTTTCTCCAGGAGCAGCCCGGGGAGGAGCGGGGACACAACCTGGGCTGCTTTGGCTGCTGCGTGCGACATTCCACGACATTCCGGCTGCCCCGGCAGGTCCCCGACAAAAAGGCCACGGGGCAGGACCCGGCCTTTCATGTGGTTATCGCAGGGTGTTGCTACAGGGTTTCACTGGGCTTTTACGAGGAGATTGTTCCTCCCGATAGCCCAGAGGCCCATAAATGCCATCAGAAGCGCCTCTCCCGCCAGCCCCTCTCCGGTTTTGTTTGAAGTTCACCGGGGCTGAGCAGCCTCGTGGCTGTTGGTGGGTCCTGGTATAATGTGACGCTTCTCCTTCACTGGTTTTGGATGCTAGAGGTAGGAGTTGAGATTCATTGTTGCGTAATTTGAGTTTTTTCTTTTTTATTTTTTTTCTGATTTATATCCCCCAGTTTTGGCATGGATGGCAGATGTTCCTTGCTGCAACACAGGAGCCGTTGGGAAAAGATGGTACTTGGAGCCTTTTTGGAGGATACCTCTGTCCCCCTCCCACTTCTTCTTGGTCTTCTGGTCTTCTTCCACCTCCCACCCTCTGCCAGTGTCTCACTCCTCCCAGTCTCCCCTGCTTTTGGATCTCCCATTCACTCTCCTTGGAACCCCAACCCCTCCTGGTCTCCAATTCTTCTGCAAGGTCCCACTGCCTCTGGGCCTCCCACTGTGTTTTGGCCTCCCAACCCATCTTTGGCCCCCCAGTGTCCCACCTCCCTTTCTGGCCTCCCATCCCACTATTCAGCCTCCCATCCACCACTAGCCTCCAACCCCTTTTCTGCATCCCAACCCTTCCCAAACTCCCACTCCTCTTTTTGGCCTGACACCCTCATTTTTGGCTGGACACCCTCTTTTACAGCTGGACACTCCTCTTACACCCCTTTTTAAAGCCCTCATCATTTTGAACCTCTCTCCCCTTCCTTTCTGCGACTGCAGTCTTGTTTTCCTTTTGCTGCCTTTTTTTTTTTTTTTTTCCCTCTGCCTGCAACCCTGTTTTTAGCCCGGCACCCTATTTCAGCTGTTTTTCATCCTCTCACCCCTTTTTAGCCTTCTACACTGTTTTGGCCTCCAGCCTCCTCCTTCTGTCCTCCCACCCATGTTTTGACTGCCCCAGTTTGGGGGTTGGTGAAGGGCAGCACCGCATCTGGGCTATTTTAGATTCTGGAAAACACACCTGAGAGGCTGTTGATCACATTTTTTAACAGCAGGTTGTTTGCAAGGAAACTGCTGAGAGCATTTGCACTCGGAATTTAATCAGTCCCAAAATATTCAGAGGAGCCTCAGCAACAGCGCTGCTCTTCTGCTGTCTGTCAGCCGGGCGTCTGTGCAGGGAGAAGTGGTAGATCTGCTCACACAGATGCTCCACCTCTGACTTCAGCTGTGTCATCCTGTTTTTCTGTGTCCCCACAATCTTTTGGGCATGTCTGACCATCAGCTGTAGTTATTATTTAAGGTTAAAAGCCTCTGTACTCTTGGGAGAGGGGGTAGCTCTGAGGTGGTGGTCCTGCCTCAGCTGGACAGGAGAGCCTGTGAGGGCAGCTCACAGGAGCCAGGCTGGTCTCTCATCTCCTCTTAGCCCTGGTAGAGCTTGGGTTAAACCTTCAAAATGGGAGTTTCCAGCCCGTGTTATGATACAACATCCTCACCAAATTTTCCACACCCCATTCCACCCTCTGTGTCATTCTGGTTGGGAGCACACTGGCTGTTTCCACATAGGAGATCGGTTTTAAGGTTCTTCATGCACAAAAAAATGCATTTCTCAGGCCATGCAAGATTTTCAGTGTTCTATAAAGCAGTGGTGGGACAGACCTTGTCAAATTCATCCCAGTTTTGTCTCAGGCTTGTTTAAACTTCAAGCAATTGGATTGGCAGGACAAATCTTAATGTTCCTTCTCCCATGCCCTTGCCCATTTTGACGGTCAGCTAAGGGGGATGAGTTTAATTTGTTATTCCAGTCATACTGACCATTAACCCATCCTCATTTAGGACAATATTTAATCACAAGCTCAAAAAGCCTTGAAAGGAGTAATTTTTATAAATGATAGTCTGAGCCATTTGTCCTGCTGAAGGCCTTGAGGGTTAACAACAGGAACATCTGCAAGGCAGTTATTGTGGCAATCAATTCCAAAATACAAACAACTCAATAATTTATAACAGACCCCCACCATTAAATTGTACTGTGCTATTTTCATTTATCTCAGTGCTTATTATGGTGTTACACTGATTTTTAATAATCTCTCTGGCCTTTTCATTTGCCTGCTAGTGCTCGTCAGATTTAGCTCTGGTTTGGTATTGGAGAGCCTGTGAGCCAGACTGGATCTACCATTTTAATTATTCCAATTCACTGGATGAAAAAATCTGAATTAGGAAGTAACATTTAGCCATGTCAGAGTGATGAATTCCTGTCATTCAGAGGAACAAATAAATGCAGTTATTTTGTCTTTTCAGGGTTCAGTGCTCCAGCCCAAATGTTAATTTTTGCCCGCATTTTGCCCCTTATTAAGTCTATCTCAGAGAGAAAACTCACCTTTGCCAGTGCCTCCAAAGCAGCACTTTTTTTGGTACATTCAGAACTGAAACAATGATCTGGTTCCTGCTCTGAAATATTTTATAATACCAAAGGTCTCAACATTCCTGTGCCCTGGACACAGCCTCAGCTCTCAGGTGAAAGCTCCAGCTCTGTGGTCGAAGGGTGCAGAAGAACTGGAAACCCATTAATTCAGCCCTGTGAACAGCGGGTGTGAGGATAAGCAGACAGGTAAGAAGCACAAAGATATACTGTGATTTTTGGGCATTGATGCAGCTCCTCTACAGCCTGGGGGCATCTGCATCCTTAGTCATGCAGCAGAGGTGGCTTGTGCAGGGAATGTGGTTCCTGTATTTCCCTGTGTTGGGGTTCTGTCAGGTTTTCCTCGCTAGACAACATCAAAACGAGACAGGCGTGGGGTAAAAGCCCTGGGACAAACGTGTGAGGCGGTGCCAGAGGTTTCACAGGTGACACTTGTTATTTCTGAGCGAGAGCAGAGGCGGTGTTGGGGAGGGCGTTGTGTTGTGTTGTGCTGGCTGGGGTGACTTGGGAAAACGAGGTCATTGGGGATGTTGTGCAGCACCGGGGAGGTTTTACAGCCCAGCCGGGTGTGCAGCTCTGCAGCCTCGCCTGGGCTTTCTGCTTCTTACACATTCAAGAAACCCTCATTTCCCAGAGGAGTCGGATCAGGTGCTTGTTCAGGAGGATTCAATGATTTGGTTTTTAGACATCTTTCATCAGAGAGTTACACAGATCTATATTTTAGAATGGAGGTCTTTCCACAGCCAGACTTCCTCACGCTCCTCCTGGTTTCCATCTCCCAGCAGTCAAGGCTGTGCTCCTGCTCCCTTGGCATTTCGGAGGGGTGGGCTGATCCCTGCCGCTGTTCGCGGAGAGGGCTGCGCTTCAGTCCCCATGGAAACAATTTGGAGAGTTTTCCAGCTTGTGTAGCATCGCCGAGCTGTGTTTTGCCTTCCTTTTCACTTCCATCAGGAGGGTGGCAAAGCTTTAACGCATTCATGTTTGAAAAGCACTTTGAGGTGCTTGAGGAAGGTGCTACAGAGGAGCGAAGTGTTATTACCCAGATTAACTGTTTCTGTTTTGCCCCGGAGTCACAGCTGTGAGTGTGGCTGTGCCCGCTGGAAGCGGAGTAAGGGAGCGAGGTCACCGTGTACCCGTGGCCTTCTGGGCAGCTCCTCTGCAGTCACCTCGGCACCAATGGCAGGCTGAGCAGAACTTCCACGGCTGCAGCAAGGCAGGGAATACATTCAGGAAAGCTCAATGGCCCGACTTACACAGGCGAAATGGAGGGAATTCACCACAAGAAATGGCTCCACACGTTTCAGGTGCAACAGGAGCACAAGCCAGGAGAGAGCTCACAATGGGGGGAACTGGGGATCTGGTGCTGCCTTGGATGTGAGGCCCCCCCAAAGCTCTGTTAGGAGACACTATTCATGTTGCTAAAATACCCATGTTAGGGGTGTTTATCCACTCCAGGCAGCTGCAATTAGGCCAGTTCCTGCTCCTGACTGTGTGAGTGCAGAGCACTCCTGGACTGCTCTGAGCATCCTGTTCTGTCGTGGTGGGGTAAAACCACATACTTGGCTGGAACTCAGGGATGTAACATGCTAGGGCCTAAGGGATTTTACATTTCTATTCCCCACAGAGTGCCTCAGCACCTTCCCAGCACCTGCTGTGCTCCAGGCACAGCTAAACTCTGCTAAACCCATCTGTGCTTGGGCATCACTGCACAGCTCTGGCCACTTCGGCATCTATGAATTGGGCTCCAGTTTCCCCATCCCTCATTCCTCTCTACCTGCTTCCCGCAGGGTGGGTCCCCTGCAAAATCCTTTCCAGTTTCTAGGCACACTGGCCTTCCCAATTCTGGAAGAGGAGCCTGGAGCTGATGACAAGGGTTCCTAAGGATCCTGCCAAGGGGTATTTTGTCTGGGCTGCCTTTTTCCTCCTCTCCTTCAATTCTGTTTTGGTTTCATCATTTTTGTGGGGGCGGGATTGGTGGTTGATTGCATTTTTCTAAATTATTTTTCTAAACTTGTTATTTGTCACTTCCTGAAAAACAACATTTTTAACAAACACCAGCTGAATCTGCACTGCCTACCTTGTTAAGAGTACAGTGAGCTGGGACCACATTACCCCATCTCTGCTCTTAGTTCCAACAACAATTTAAAAATCCAGTTATAAACCGCTTGTTTTAACAATTAAAACAAATCTTTTCCCATACATGTTGTTTCCAGTTCAGTGCCATCAGCTGAAAAGAAATTATACCAAAAAATGAAGGGATCGATTTCCATCTGTCAGGTCCTCACCTGCCAGGCTGCCCAAACCCTCAGAAGGGAGAGGCCATGAGACACACAGAGAGTGAGTGCAGGGGCCCTTTCTGTCACAGCAAGTTTGGTCAGCTCAAGCCACCCACGAGGACACCCTCACCTCATCCTCATCTTTCCTGGAAAGGCCTTGTCCCCTTCCAGCCTCTCCCCTTGCTCCTGGCCCTCAGCGGTGCCAGCTGCTGCCTCAGTTCCCCTTCCCCCTTCCCCAGGTCCTGTCTGCGCTGCTGCTGTGATTCATTAACGCTTCAGAGACACCAGTCTGAGTGGAAAAACCCCAACCAAGCACCAGGTTGTGCCGCTCTGTACATTTTCTATAGTGACTCACAAGCCGGACCAGGTAACTCCCTTTGCCTCTCACTTAGTCACTCTCTCCCTCCCGGATAGGCTGGTCTGACTCCTCACTTCACTTACTGCCCTGTTTTCTTTGCTCTTCCCTCCCCAGCCCATGCTCTACGTGTGAGCTTGAGGATGGAAGTTCTCCCTCGCTGACCCGTGGCACACAATGAGGAGCAAAGGAAAACACTGACTGCAGCAACTTTGCCTGTGGAGGGACCACAGAGCAGAGCTGCCCCCCTTTCCCCGCTCGGGCCACGCACAAATTACTTTGTCATTGTGGCGAAACAAATAAGGCTTCGTTCTCATTACCATCCTGATGGGAGTAAACAAGTTTATTTACACTTGAGCACTGCTGAAGAATAAAGTCATAGAGAAAAGTTCAGGGTAGGTGGCCTGTCTTTGTCATTAAGGCCAGCTTTTACAAAATCACTGCCCGCTCGGCCAGACAGGCTGCTATTCAGGCAGGCCCGGGTTAATGAAAGTACGGTGTGTGCTTGTTAAAAGGAGGACTACAACACTTGTAATCATGGGTGGTCACATTTTTATTTAATGATACGTATCTTTCCTTTCTCCAGCCTTCCCTGGTAACCCTTTGCCTCCCACTCACCCATCCTTTTGCAGTGACTAATTATGAGTCGTCAACTAAAATCTGATACCGAGGCTACAACCAGCTAAACGCACTAAACAAGTGATTTGTATTTTAAAATAATCTTTTCATTAACAGCCCCGGGACTCTGTCAGAGCAAAAAGCCCTCAAAGCATGAGGGGCCCCACATGTGTAATCGCTGGAGCTAAGATAATAATAAAAGGACAACTACAAACAAACTTTCGGGAAGAAAGGGCTGCGAAACAGAACTGCTTCCTCTCTTTCAAGGCCTTCGTGTGGCCCCGGTGATAAATCTGTTGGGACAAGGATACTTCAAAACCAGAGGTCGAGCTCTGCTCTCGTTTGTGCAAGTCTCCCAACTCGTGTCAATGGAGTTTCACCCAGGCAGGAGGCTCAGACCTGCTGTTCTGCTCTCATGAGTGCAGTGAAAGCCAAAGCCAGCCGTGATGGGGAAAAATATCTGTGACACGACCTTGCTGAAGTGCTGAGTGCAACCAAGCTACACTAGAAAACCTCCTAATGTCTCCCAACTTTCTGTTAAAGGCTAACCAGTCTGAAGTGCTCGTGTCTGGGCTGAGGAGAAGTTCAAGCTCAATGGTATTTTTTTGGCATCTCTTGGGCATATTAATGATTTGCACAGAAGGATGAGCTCACACAAAGGCATCACTCACCCAGCATTTTCACCTGCCTGCTGCAGGCTGCTGCTTCTTTTTGTGGTCATGGACGGAAAGTTTGTCTGCCTAAAATGGCTGTCCCCACAGTCATTCTTGAACCTCACAGTCATTTTTGACAGAGGAGCAGAGATATGAGGACATGAAATCTTTCCAGTTTTTAGAAAACCTGCAGCTGTGTGAGAAGCTGATGCTTTGGTACATGTAAATTATCACTGTCACTTGGGTATCTTATTCACAAGCATTTTCCACTGTCACTTAGGAAACTAAAATGCAATTACAGACAGTTTTGGGAATGGGGAAGGGTCAAGTGAGACTTTCCATTTGCTGGTCACCCCCATCCATTGAGGACAGGGAGAGAAAAATTCTTAAGACCAAGTATTGTGCAATGATGTTATTTAGTTACAGTCTTTGTTTCTTTATGAGGTTGGGAAAGACCTCACTGTGGTGTTCCTGCCCTACCTGGTGCTTCCTTCACCCAGGAGGGGCCAAAAATATCAGTCCCCACATCCCCATCTGAGGCCTGGGGCAGCACTAGAGCAGGAAGAGCTGCCTCTGATACAGAGTGCAGAAGGAGCAACATGAACGTGTCACTGCCTGCCCCAGTGCTCCCAGCACTCTCTGGCCCTATTTTAACCTCTGTTTCAAGGCATATTTATTATTCCAGAGGAAACAGCCTGTTGGCTCTATGAGTTATGGTAAGAGAGTGAAGGAAGGACTTTCAAACTTGGGTCAAGCCTGAGCCTCAGCCTCTTTCAGGTTCAGCAAGGAAATCTCAGGTGGCTGAAGGTACAATTCAGTCAGGGGGAATTAACTCCAGCAAGGCTCCCATTACATTCCAAAGAGCTCAAGAGCTGGTGATGAGCATCACCAAGGGTTTTGGTGAGGTGCTGAGGTTGCCCCAGGCAGGAGGGGGAAGAAGAGCATTGCTGAGGCTGCAGGTGGCAAACAGGGCACTGTGGCCTCTGAAGTAGTGCAGACTGATACATTTATTAAATAAATGTTCTGAGATAACAGGCAGTGCTGAAACAATGTGCATAACTAATACTCATGGCTTGAAAATCGTCAACCTCCCCAGGTGCTTTGCACATATTAGTGAGCAACCTGTGGAGCACTGCTGCTCTCCCCAGTGGGAGGCAAACTGAGATCCAGAGGGTGAAGAATTCCATTCCCTGATGATGTCCCACAGTCTGGCAGCCCAATATGAGCCCCTCTAAACTCAAGGGAATTCTTTGAAAAAAGAAGATGAGCACAAAGGGGTTAATGCAGAATGACAGGAGCTGTGTCTCTGTATTTGCAGCAGGGATTAATTTGGGGGAAGAAATTTCAAAGTGATAACGTGAACCTCTCCCTTTTTTTCTGCTGCTTCATGATCAGAGGCAGAAACAAACCCAAGCAGGGAATCAGGAGCAGCCAAGCCAAGGCCAGGTTGGATGGGGCTTTGAGCACCCTGGCCCAGTGGAATGTGATCCTGCCCATGGCAGGGGTGTGGAATGAGATATCTTTAAGGTCCCTCCCATCCCAAACCAGTCTAGAATTCCATGATTCTATGATTTAAAGGCCTCCCCTGAGCTCTGCAGCTACCAAAGGCACCTGAAGGTTTTCCTTCACCTTTTCCTCATTTTTTTCCTGGCCTTTTCCCCATCGTTTACAGAAAGCATCACCGGTGGTGTGAGGGTTAATGAATGCTCACACCTTGCCACAGCGAGGCAAAAACTTATGAGTCTTCATGTTGTCACGAAGGTGTTGCTGAGCTTACGCTGCATGAAATATCCCAGAACTCCTGCAAACTGTGGGATTTAAATTCACAGGCTATAATTACAGAGTCTCCGGCACCCTCCCACACTTCGCAATGCCTTCACAAGCGGGAGCAGCAGGAACACCTGTCCCGGGCTCCTGTGGGCTTGTAGGTCCTTGCCCGAAGCCAGGCAGGGCTTGCTCTCTGGAAGGAGGCTCCCAGCAAAGACTCCTGCCACACTGGGATGATGGGCTGGGAGGTCTGGACTCTCCTGGCTGTGTTTAGGGAACACCCCAAAGCAGAGTCAGCACGGTCACGTTTGCAAACAGGTGCTCACAGCCAGGTTAATTCGATGCCGTTTCATAGTCAGCCTGATGACAGGCTTAAACACAAGGTTTGGTGGGTTTAGAGAAGCAAGGGAATGGAAACAACTTTCCTGGGATTGCTCCTTCCCAAGTGAGCCCGGGGAACATCACAGGTGAACCCCAGCAATGCTCCTGAGGCTCTTGGGGCTCCCTCAGATCAGCATCAGCACAGCAGAGCTGGTACTAACCTGGTTCCCAGGGTGGGGACCAGTGCTGGTCATGGATGCTGTGGTGTAAATCATGGGAACTGAGAAGGGGATGAGGGAATGGTTAAATTGGTATAAAATCCCCAGTGACCAAAAATGCCATCCTGAGGTGATCTTAGCCTTTGTTAGGCCAGTACTGCTGTGTGTCAGGGAGAGTCCCAGAGGCTCTGGGGACAGAGTAGAGAGTCCTTCTGAGGTTCCAGGTTGTCTGTTTTGCAGTGTGAATCCAGCACAGCCAGAGCAGGTTCTCTCCATGGTGCACAGCAGGGTCTCCTCAGAGTGTTGTGGAGCTGGTTGGGAGCTGATGTCATGAGGGCTCTGCCCGGACTGGCACGGGCAGGCTTTGCACAGAGGTGGTTCTCTCTGCCTCTGGGGCACTTTTTGGAGAGCCTTCCATGGCATTCTCCCCTCCCTGCCCCTGCAGCTGAGCAGCAAGGTGAGGAGGAGGAGGTGGAGAAGGAGGAGGAGGAGGTGGAGGAGGATGGGATCTTCCCAGGGCCACCTCAGGAACGTGGCTACAGCCTTACCCTCCTCCTAAATCCTCCTGCCAAGTGGGTAAATGTAGAGGCTGGAGCTGCTGAGGATATCCACAGCCACCAGCCAAAATGCAGCAGCTCTGGTGATGGTGGAGCCTTGGGTTGTGTGGGGACAGGGACACCCCCATTGCGTGGGGTGAGTGCATTCATGCTGAAAAAGCTCCTCAGTTCCTTCTCTATCCTTATGTGCTTAATTTTTTTTTATCCTGTGCTGATGCTTATCTCATCCCATAGTGATACGGGAGGGTGTTTCTCTCCATAATGAGTTTGAGAATTAATATTGGGTCCTCCTTTGTTGCAGAAAGTGCATTTAGTGCAGCCTTGCAGCAATGGCTGTCCCTCTATTTGTGTTTGCCTTCCCCCTCCAGCCCTTGGCCCCTGCTGCAGCCCATTCTGCCAGGACCCCACACCTGGGATGAGCCTGTTACTCCTCAGCCTTCAGCCCACCTGTGCCCACAGCCATCTGCTCTGCCACCCCCTGGCTGCTCCAGCAACGAGTCCTGGAGCTGCAGGAAGGACCTGCACAAGCCCTCTGGCATCCCTGTGCACAAACATCCTCTGCATCCCAGAAAAGCAGAGGGGCTGTGGAGCCTCCTCAGTGGGAACAAGGGCCCTCTGTGGCCTCTGCTCCAGCCTGTGCTGGTGGGACACGTGCTGGGTCATCAGAGTGGCCAACTGCAACCTCTGAGCAGCTCCTGCTCACTCTGTGCTGGCATGACCCTGCCTGACCTTTCCACCACTTGTCTGACTCCTCTGTGCCCTGGATTTGGGCTGACATGGAACACCCCAAACACGACTCTCATTTACTGGCAGCCATTATCACTGGAGCTCTGTCTTTATTAGCCCTTAGCAGTTGCTCCTCTGAGGTCTCACTCCGAGGTGACTGATGCAGAATCTGATAAAGGGCACCTGATATCACTGTGAATAGCTGATGTAAACTTAGCAGACAGTCCTGTGACACATCATGTGGGCAAATTAATAAACCCCTTCCCAATAAATTCAGCATATGTCCTATAATCCCAGATCAAGGGCATCTCTTATGTCAGCATCACTAAGTTAGCAACTCTGCTCCGCTGGGAATGCAGCACTGGGACTGTTCTGGTCAGAGGAATTCCTCCTCTTGCTGCTGTGACCACAGAACAGCAGCTCTGACTGCTGTGGGAGTCAGGTTTGTGCTGGGAGGTTGGACAGCTCAGGGACAGAGCAGTTCCAGCCCAGGGTTCTGGTTTCTGCAGGGTTTCAGGCTGAGACCCCAGCAGCATGTGGGACACCAGGGTCCCCACCAGCCAGTGGGAATGTTGGAATGTTGGAATGGCACCATTAGGACCAGTATTTCCCACTGGTTTCTCACCCCCACTGCTGAGGTTCCATCCTGCAGAGCTCCCATCCTGCCACCGAGGTAGCTGAGCCCTCAATGACCTCAAGTGCTCCGGGGGTTTCCCTGCAGGATCCCGGCATGGCCTGGGCTCTGCTGCTGCAAGAGGGTGACCCCACCCCACCCTACTGCACTGCTCAGAGTCTACTCTGGGCACCTCATCCCTCAGTTGTGCTTTTCTGTGGAAATAACATCCAATCCAGTGTGTGCTGGAGCAATGGGCAGCATCCCTCCCATACCAGACATCAGACACTTCAAAAAGGGCTCATTCTACCCCCGGATTCTCATTGGGATCAACGTATGGTGGCTCCTCAAATGAGTTGTTTCAGTGATTATTTTGCCCTTGCCCAAATAGAAAAAGGAACCAGAGAGATATGAAAAAGGCAGACAGAGCGTTTGGTTTTTCAGAGTCCCCAGATGATCTGATTGAGGAACCTAAACACTTAAAGGAGGACTCAAGCCCATTTACTTGGCTTGGCACTTCTCACAGGACCGAGACATCGTTTGTAATGTTTGCTCCAAATCACCCTCCCGTCAGCCGGCGGCTCTCCCGGGGAGCGGCACAACTGCAGCGGCCTCGGGGCAACCCCACGGGGGCCGAGGGCCACCCACGGAGCTCTGCCTGCGTCAGGCTCTTTCCAGAAGGCTGAGCCCAGCCCTGGGTGTCCCATCTAAGCTCCTTCAGAAGCAGCTCTGAGGTCCAAGGCTCTCTGCAGAGCCACCACCACGGTCCCTGCTCAGCCCTCACATCCTCCCCTGTGCTCTGTGAGATTCCCCCTCGGACCTGTTTGCTCTCCAGGACCTCCTGCAGCACCCCCAGGAATCCTTCCCTGCACACTCCGCTTGCTCCTCGGCATCGTTCCCCAGCGGATATTTATTTGAAGGGTTTCATTAAATTATCTCACAACATCACTTGGTACACAACTACAAATTAATTTAGTCAGTTTGCATTTGGCTGACCTAATATTCATTATATTCCAGTCAAGTGGATGTGTTTGCTATTTGACGGGTTGTTCCACGATAAGATACGTGGTCCAAAGTACCGTACTTAGAACTAGAGGTAATATTTACAGACACTCCATGCAAATACTGCAATTACCTGATTAATTATAGCCCTTCTGTTTGGTTCTGCAGATCACACTCTTATCCCTCCCTTCCCCATTGCCATATTTGTCTATAATACGTGGGAATAGCCTTTAGATCTCTACAAAGCAAAACTGGATGTTTTTGAAAGCCTAAACAATCTGTGGTCACTCCTCTCCCCAGTGCTGCGCCCGCCTGCAGTGGTTTGTTGTGGCTGGGATGCATGGAGCATTACCACTGCTGCATTTTAATAACAATCTCAGTCCAGGAGATTGGAAATTGGAATCTAAACATAGCCCGGGAGAAGGACGAAAAAGGAAGTCAAGAAGGACTTGGAAATAGTGTTAAATGTGCAGGAGAGCTGTAACTGCAGTTCCCCTTAACTGCAGGGATAAGCACACTCAGACCGTGCTCTGGAGATAGACAGACAGACAGATATACAAAGAAATCTTACTGTTATACAGCACTTCTCATCCTGGGATCAAAAACACTTAAAAACTCTGTGTAACTGAGTAAAATGCAGCTGCTGCAGCCTCCTGTCCCTGCAGCACCAGCAACATTATCAGCCAGTGCCTCTGCCCGTGGTTTACTTTATTTTTATTTTTTTAAAATTTAGGGTTAATTAGAAGGAAAGATTCAGGCATTGACATTTGGCTTCATTCTTGTCTGACACTGTGTTTTGCCCTTCCAATGTCAATGAATTAATTTGTGACAGAGTGGAGTCACTCCTCCAGTTTAGGAGGGCCTGGAGATGGGTTATTTTTGCAACCCAAGCAAAGGCAGAGATGTGTCCTGTGGCTCAGGAGGGAGGATGGCTTTACCCCACATCCCACTGATGTTCTTCACAGGCCAACCTGGGCAGAGGTGACTCCACTGACCCAGTGGAGGAGCCCAAAGCAGAGCAGTGGGATGGAGCTCTGCCCTGAACAGTTGCCAGCAGCACTTGGCACATCATCATTGCAGCTAAACCCCCTGTCCATTCTCCTCAGAGCACAGTGTGACACTGGGGCAGGGCAGAGGAGAACCCTGCCCCTGGTTTGGCCACATTCCCAAATCCCTTTTCCACGTGGGAGAGCCACAGCACCTCTGTCCACTTAACAAAAAATGTGATGACAAGGCTGGAGGATTGGAAAGCGCTCCCAGCTTGATGGCATTGGCACAGGAGTGGGATTTGCTCAGGAGACGTCCACATGAAAAAAGGAAGCAATGGAAAGGAGCACTGGAGCTCAAACTGGCCCCATCACCCAGCTCAGCCTTTTTCTTCCCTTTGTAGGATCATGTCATCCTCCCTCTGCCACTTCATCCTCCCCTTGCCCCGCTGGAACTGGGCACCTTCAGCCTTTGCTCTTTCTCGCCTGCCTGCCGGTACGACTTTCCCCGCTCTCTCTCTTCCCATGATCCCTGCCCAGTGCCAGCCTTCCTGCCCCCTGCCAGGAGGTTTCCTAGGGCCTTCCTTTTGTGCTTAAGCACCTTGCAGTCAGGGACCCTACAGCAATGCAGTCTCATTATCTGCCTGCCAAACCCATCAATGAGAGGATCTCCAAGGTGAAATAAAACCATGCATTACAAATGAAATGCTCTGCTGCTCTCCTTTGCCTCTGCCATCACCGGAGATCTTTGTGGTTAGTCTGCAAGACAGCTCTTCCCTGCTAATTAACATTTAAAAGTCTTCCTCTCTCACCCTGCCACCGTGACACAGGGGCTGCTATCGCCCAGGTTGTTCCTTGAAATAATTCATCACTTGGGAAACATCAGAAGCTCAGTGTAATCCCACAGACCTGGCCTAAAACCAAATCTGTCCTCCTGCATTCCATACCGTAGTGTCTGCGAGGACTGGCTCAGGATGTCAATCAGATTTAATTCTCAGAAAACACCTTCCCAAACTGTGTGTGTCTGATTTTACAAGCAGGATTTTGTTTTTCACGTCAATAAATAGTCTGAGCAATGAAAACACTCTGTGTGACCTGTGAAAAATCACTGAATATATGCGTCTTTCCACCTCCCTGTTGCAATTCCACCCATTTTTGTAGCTGGGGAGAGAAATTGCCCTTTACTTTGCATATTTGCAGTGCTTAGTACAAGGGTCTAATTCCTCAAAGCTTTTCTCTTGTCCTAAAAATCACATGAAATATAATTTACCCACATCTTTATTGCCATAGGGGAGCAGAACTTGGGGGACAAAGGGATTTGCTGAGCCCCCATTTCCATGGGGCCATGCTGCTGCTGTCACGTCTTGGTGAGCATTGCAAAAGGGCCCTCAAGCCACTCTGGGCATCAACCTCAGAGGGATGGTGCTCACCCTGTCCCCACCCTGGTGACAAACCTGCAGAACCAGGGAAAACCCAACCTCTCCAGCTCACCCCCCATATCCTCAGGGCCCCAAACCACGCTGACAGTCGTTCCTGTTCTCTCTGTTCATGGACTCTTGAAGCAGCAATGAACTCTGGAGGTCTTAACAGTTCTGGTCCTGCCTCCTTTTCCTTCTAGTGATATTCCCACTGCCAGATGGAGAACAGATTGGTTTTCAGTGTAACCCAGCCATTACCCACCAACCGCTCCTGCCAGGGAGCTGGTGGTGCTCAGGCTTTATGCAAACACCTCTGAGGCTTTTCTCAGCAGACACCAGGGATTTTGTACCCAGACCTGTGCTTCATTTAGTCAGGGGAAAAAACAACGGAGTGGATCTCTACAGCACTGGCTCAGCCTTGGAAGGTGGAGGAGAAGTATTAAATCAATGAGTGTCAATGTCTCTGGTCTAAAGCAGCAGTTCCCAAACTCCCTTTGCTTGAAGACTATTGACATGACAGCAGGAGTGCTCTGGGGTTTGCTCCAGTTGTGCAGCTCTGTTGATTTGCCATGGGATGTGATGTGGGGATCTGCAGGCAGGACCACGCACAGCTCTCACAGAGCAGAATGTCTGTGCCACAGCCTGGGCCACTGTCACCTCAGGAACAGGCCTGGCAAGGAAGCCTCCCTCATTTTTTATGTTCTACAGCCTGGTTTTGGTCTTGCAGTGCTGACCTACAGCAAAAGCCCTTGAAGACTATTGGAAATAATCTCATAAATAGAGTGGTACCTTCTGGGAACATCCGCCTGGCTCCCCTCAGGGCACAGCAAGTCCCATGGCTGCTTTTACGGGATGTGTTGCTTGGACCAACAACCTCCTTTAAGAAGAAGGATCTTGCATCTACATGTGCTGTACAGGAGCCAAAATCTGGACTGTCCCACCAGGAGCTGCCTCTTGCTCTCCTTAGTGCACAGGAGAGTCAGGTTTAATCCAAACCAGCTACACCTGTAAAGATCCTGCTCATGATATAAGATGTGAAGGGCCAAGTCTTGATGATTACTTGTATCCCTGGAAATGTGAGCCTTGGAGGAAGAGTCACAGTTTTTGGGAGCAGATGATGACAGAACGGTAAATTACATAATGTCCCATAAACGGAGCCCGTTCCTAGCCCAATTACCCGTCCCAGCAGCCCCATGCAGTTGATTGCAGGATTATATAAAGGGCTTTTCATTAGTCAGAGAGTCACAAAGGGAGCTCTTTTCACGTCCTCCTTAGGATTACTTAACCATCACTCTGGACAAGACCAGCAGAGCATTATTCAGATGTGTCAGAACAATATCCACCAACCTTTCCTCCAGCACGTCCTCTCCGCTCCGGCATCATCCCGCAGAGGGTACAGGGACATGGTGGTGTGCTCTGACACAGGCTTACCCACACACCATGTCCTGAGATGGGGGGAGGCCTGCTGTGCCTCTTCCAGGGCAAGACATCTCCAGCTTGGAGCACCTGGAGCACTGGCGTGGGCTCAGTGATGGCAGTGAAACCCATCCTGCACCCAAAAACGTGTCCCCTGCGCACTGGTGAGCTGGTGGAGCTCCTCTGCTGTCACAGCCAAACAAATGCAGCAGCAGCACTTTGCAGATGTTCCCCCCTTGTTCCTGCAACCCAGGGATTGACAGGCTTTTCCAATTTCCCCTGACCTGGTGTATATAATAAAGATGCAGAGCACTTGTGACAGCACTGGAATCGTGATGCTGCTGCCACACTGGAGGACGTGGCCAGGGAAGCAGGTCCTAATCACGTCCTTATCGCTGCCTGCTGATGTGACCTTAGAGGAGTTGCCTAATATAGCTCGTCCGCATTTCCCTCTCCCCATGGCAGAGATAATAACAGTTCCTGGGTGTTGCAGAACTCATTCATTCCCATTTGTTTCTGGTATCTCAGATTATCAAAGAGCAGTCAGGAGGAAGACTGGCAAAGAACAAGCTCTTATTCACTTGTCAGTTAGGAACAGTACCCTATTTTAG
>VWZU01016808.1:603-26697 GCA_013397095.1 Sterrhoptilus dennistouni | reverse complement strand
CCTGCCGCTCAATTTAAAATCTCCCCCAGCCTCCACCCCGCCATGGCTGGGGTGAAATGTTGACCATTTCACAGAGCACCAAATTGGTGTCTTCCCTCCCCTGACAGGAATGACAATGCAAACAAAAATAGATAATGCATTTAAAAAATCTCCAGTGGATCGTCATGGTGATAAATAATTGTAGCATGTTGCCATAGTAACTCTGGCTGTAATAAAGAGAGGCCTATCTGCAGCTTAGCTAAATTTAGTTGTTCCAAACTATTAAAAATATTTTCAAATACTCTGGTAACTCTTTTTAACATTTTCTGGGGTTGGAAGCAAGACTTAATCTTCATTCATGCCTTTGTGTTGTCTCCATATTCCAAATACACTTCATCACTGAAATAATCAATGCCATCCAATAAAAAAGTTGTTAAACTGAGGAAATTGCTGAGGATCTTTCTGTTTCCCACCTCTTCGAGCCTTTTCACCTGGAAGTATAGAATCTGTCCATAGAAGATTCCCATTCTGCCAGGCCTGGTGGGAAGCCCAGGACCAGCCCCAGCATGTACTGGTGGGCACTGGGAGAAGAGAGGGGAAAGAACTTGTGTATGAGTGTTTTTTTGGGGGGAATGGATTTGGGGGCCTGAGTCCTCAGCTAACACAGAGGAGTGTGGGGGTGCTGTGCAGAACAGATGGGATCTCTCCAGTCCCAAACTGGGTTGGGTGTAACTTTCCCAGTTACTTGTCTTGTTTAGGGCAAAGCCACATCTAATGACATTTAGACACTGCTCAAAAGTCCCAAATCCCTCTCTGCCTCCCTCAGCCTGCTGCCTGTTTGAACTGACAACTACATCCTGTCTGAAAACATTTCCTCTACCAAATGGGCTTTATTTTCCTAGAAAGAAGCCTTAACACCTGTAATTCCATTTTTTTCAGCCTTTGACATGAGTTGGTCTCTTTCAGCTACATCCCTCAGGAAGGAGGAATGGCAACACACTGCAGGGGATATTAAATTTAATTCATTTTCTTGGTGGTGCGATCTTTGGGCTGAAAAACCCCCGAGTTCCCCTTCAGCCCCATGGTTCTGCTGCTTCTCAGGTCCCCAGGGACAGGCTTTCCAGGTTGCCGGCTCTCAGAGGCACTTACTGCCTGGCTGATTCTGCTTCTTTGGCTTCACATTTCTGAGCTTATCTGGCTCCAGGACAGCAAAACTTCCGGAACCGGAGACTTTAATGGGAGCGCTCGATAACCGGCGCTGCGGTTTCCCCAAAAACCATCGGCACAACCACTTGGGACACAGAGCCACGGCCTGAAGGATGAGGCCTCCTCCCCAGCCTCCCCATCAGGACCCTCCCCTGCAGCTTTTTGCAGGGTCAGGTTGCTGGAGTGCTCTGAGGTTTCTTCGTTCCTCAATGGAAAGGTGGTTTCCAGCTGCGCCGATGTTGGTTTTTTCCTGCAGAGGATGAGTTTAAGCCTCGTGTCTGAGATGTCTGCAGAGCAGCAAAGGGAGTCTGTGCCATGGTCTGGGCTCTGTCCTGCCAGTGCTGGCAGCAGCAGATCTCCCTCGTTGTGGTGGGACCTGCTGGCTTTGCCCAGGACACCTCTCTGTCCATCTCAGGAAGGTTAAAATCAGCCCTTGCTGTCTTGCTTGAATTTCCTAAGCCACAGAGTCAGAGAATCCCAGTGTGGTTTGTGTTAGAAGGGATCTCAAAGCTCATCTTTAACCCCCTGTCACAGACAGGGACACCTTCCCCAAAGACCAGGGTGTTCAAAGCCTCATCCAGGCTGGCCTTGAAACATGCTAATGACCCTCTTCCACAAGCAAAGCCACGTTTCTAAAAGGCACTTTGTTTATGGTGTTCTGTGTCTGAAAAGAAACAAGAGCAAGTCATTCCATTGTTTTCTTACTGACAAGAGACTGCAGCCTATGGCTTGAAAACAACACAGCATAAAAACAGGATGAGCAGCTCCGTAGGCAGAAATACTTAAATTCCAAATAACCGCATGATTTAGGAAAAAAAAGAAACTATGCATGCCTGCTTGCTCCGATGCAAAACCAGAGGAAAGCATTTGGAGTGCTCTTAACACATCAGTGCCTGTAATTATGGGAGGTTTTCTTCCCTGAGTGCCCTAAAAATCCACTGAAGTCAAGGAGAGGGCAGGAAATGCAGCCGCCAGCTCGAGGCAGGGAGAGGAGCGGGTGATCCCGGTGCTGAACAGCCCCAGAGGTTTGATGAACCTTTATCCTGGATTTTTAGTAGGACCTTGGGGAAAATCACCTGCCAATGTGCTGCTGCCAAGCTGCAGAACGAGACTAATGCATTTCTCTGTCACCCCTGGGGGTCTCTGGGAGGGTCAGTGCAGCAGGGGAGGTGTTGGGTGTGTGTTCATCACCCAGCCCGGGCTCCAGCCAAGCCTCGGCCACACCGTCAGGGACAGTAAATGACAACTTTTGGGTCCTGCCTTCCCTGGGCTGTGCAGCAGCATCGTTTTCCCCATCAGGACCCTGCTGACCTTTTTCTCCAAGCTTTGTGGTAGTGACTGGGATGTGTCTGAGCGTTTATTTGAGCTGACAAATGGCCAAATTTTACTGCTGCACGAGGCAGTCCTGGGGCTGGAGCCTTCACCCCTTGGCAAGTGTTGCTCATTCCCCTGTGCCCACAGCCCTGGGGAAGCTCCGTGGCAGTGCAGGCTCGTCCCTCCCAACCTTTGTGTTATCACTTCCCTCCCTTGTCCTTCCTGTCCTCCCCTCGTGTGCAGTGACACTCCAGCACTGTCACCCAAGCAGCGACATCTATCCCAGCAGTGACACCCCAACAGTGACACCCAACAGTGACACCCCCAGCAGTGTCACACAGCAGTGTCACCCAGCAGTGACATCCAGCAGTGACACCCATCCCAGCAGTGACACCCCAACAGTGACACCCAACAGTGACACCCCCAGCAGTGTCACACAGCAGTGTCACCCAGCAGTGACATCCAGCAGTGACACCCATCCCAGCAGTGCCACCCCAACAGTGACTGACACCCAACAATAACACCCAGCAGTGACACACAGCAGTGACACCCAACAGTGACACTCCAGCGATGTCACCCAGCAGCGACACCCATCCCAGCAGTTACTGACACCCAACAGTGACACCCCAGCAGTGACACCCCAGCAGTGACACCCATCCCAGCAGTGACACATAACAGTGACAGTGCCATCCCAGCAGTGACACCCCAGCAGTGACATCCCACTGTCTCCTGGCACTGCCAGGAGCTCCCAGGGCTGGACTCCAAAGCCCTTGTGAGGCAGCAGGAAGGGATGCTCTGCCTTTTCCGTGGGACAACGTCATTTTTTAGGGACAAACCAGAAGGTGACACATGATGTCAAGGCTCTGCCCTGGGCTGTGGGGGTGGCTGGAGTGACACAAGGGAACACCTGCAGTGTGGGCAGCACAAAGCCCTGCACAGGGGGCTCCTGGTGCCCTCATTTCCATGAGAAAACCATGGAGCATGGAGCATAATCCTGCCTCCTTCCCGTTCTGTTGTGACTGATATTTTGGATATCAGCTCTAAATTAGGTTTTAAAAATAGAGCAGTGGTCTTTTTTTTTTTTTTTTTAATTTTTTTCCCCTATCTTATTATAAACAGAAATTATTCTCTCATGGAAATATTTAACCTCAAATGGAATCTCATCTAATTTTTGCTGTGTTTATTATAGCCTGTGAAATAGGAATGAGCATCACTGATAGAACTCCATATGATTGTGGAGCTGTGATGGGGCAGCTGGAAAAGCCTCGGCTGTTTGGATAAAGAACTGAAAATTCTGATATCGTCCTGATCTTGATTTGAGTGATCCCAACCTCTGAGGCTTGGAATATTGGCTCAGAAAGCTCTGGGAATTGTCCCTTCTGGTTGGATTTTATTGTTTCTGGCCCTGGTCATGGCTGCAATCAGGAAACAGAAGGGTCAATGGGAAAAATGTGTAACAGGTTGAAAAGTGACTAATTTGCTTGCAAAAGGAAAAAAAAAGAAAACTAATTTTAAAACATTAAGTTTACACTTTAATTTTTTCAGGTTATTAAAAACTTTTCTAATGCAGTGTGTTGGAATTAATATTTCCTTTTTTGATGCAACCCTAAGTAATATATTTATTATTATATTATATAAATATTGATTTATCATATGATATACATATACATATATATGAAATACATAAGAAATACACCATATTAAGTTGAATGTGGGTTCCTCCCAGCTCAGGATATTCTGTGACTCTGTGAATATAGACAATATAAAAAAATGCATAAAATAGAACTGTGATGGGAAACTGTGATGTTGCCTGATCCTACAGAAAAGTATGGTTTTATTTTCCTTTCATTTGAGCCAGTAGTTTTGACTTAAAATCAAAATGATACTTTAAGCAAATCTTACCAATCCTGCAAACAGGTCCTGAAAACCACTGTGACTTAATCAGGTTGGGGAATTCAAGGATTATCTTTCTGGCTCTGGATCTCTCCAGCTCCTGGGACAGTGGCATCACATTTCATAGCTGGGTTTTCCAGACATTATTCTAAGACTCATCGAATCAGGGCCTCGTTTAGGCTGGAAAAGACCTCTGAGATCTTTAATCCCAAAGATCATAATCCTAACCAAGGCTGATAGGGCTGTGTAAGGACAGTATTAAAGTATCAGGAGGAAAGAAGGGAAGTTTCTAAGAAGTTTTTTTTTTTAGTTTTTGAAGCTCTTTAAACCTCTAAGAAAATTTTCAGACCCCTCACTTACATCTGCAAATGTATTTATGCAATTGGGGGGGAATAAATAGATGCGTTAATCAAACTGTACAAAGTTTGCTACTTTTAAATATTCCATTAATTTTTTTTTTGGTATCTCCTCATGCCACGTGTTCCAAATCACTCAGAGATTTTTACCATGGCCCTGGTTACCCACGGGAGGGACACAGAGGGTCAGGATCTGCCTCCTTTAAAAACAGCCCCGGCACCACCCTGGGGAATGTCCCAGGAGTGGGTGCTGGTTGGAAATTTGGAGGCTGCAAATAGCAGGGAGGATTTAAAAATAAAGGGGTACAAATATACCAGGGAGTAAATCAGAGAAAATCAGTTTTCCAGTTGGATTGCTGTTAAAAAAAGCTGTGTTTCTGATGGACTCACCCTCCAGGGCTCCTCGCAGTGACTTCACACAAACACGGCTCCACTGGTGCAGCACTTACACCTGATTTACTCTCGTAGTATGGGGTGGAAATTAGATCTATCTCAGGGCAAAGCCTGGTGCCCGTTTTCAGATAAATCCCTGTTACACTCAGAGGAAAATTAACTCTGTGAACAATACATGTACAGCACTGATTTTCACAAAGCCCCTGCAGAAGCCTATTGGAAAATGGAATAGGTTTAATTCCACTTACTGGATATTCCCTGAAAAATCCTAAATTGGAAAACCCCAGGATTTTTGTAAAGGAAACAAAGAAAACAGAAATATCCCGTTAGTCTGAAAAACAAAATCAAAACAAAAAACCCAAAAGAATCATCAGTACAGTCCTCTGGTCAATTGGCTGGTACATCCTTTGGAAAGTGGTTTCACTGTAGAAATTGATTGTAGTCTTCATAAGTTTTACATTATAAAAAGAAAATATTAAAATAAGTTACTATTATTAAAAATGTAAAATAGTTACAATTAATGCCTCTTCATGAAACGAACAGATAAATATTTCCATTGAAAATGTCAAAACTGTTCTGAAGCATAAATAGAATATTGCAAATAAAAGACCAGTTCTATTGGTCTCTTTCCACTGGAGTTTTCTTACTTTTACACATGGTACTTTTAGGGTAGAAATAATGTAACTTAATTTCAGCAATGCATTAAAAAATAATTTTGCCTGTGGGCAAGGTGTTTTAATATATAAATAACTAAATAAAATTATGTTGGGGTTTTTTTTAGAGCAAGAAAATAAAACAGTTGAATAATCAAAGAGCTACATATGATGAAAACAGAGATAATTCTGTGGGACATCCTTATTATTAGGTATGTTATTTAATAATTCTATTGCTTTTTGGGTGCCCAGCATTTAATTTTTGAGTGGTATGCTCTCTGCTTAGCTAAACAGGGATTAATTTATATTCTGCAATAAAATGTTATCTACTATCTTGGGTTTTTTTATTGTCTATTTAAAACCACCCAGAGATGAGAAATTGCTCCGTGTCTCATGTTCATTTTACACAACATATAATTTAAAATATATGCAAGGGCTGAGCTCTCTTTGTAGGTTCCCAAATACCCAACACCCATCATTGCTTTGAAGTAATAACAATAATAAAAAATTGCCATTCAGCCATTTGGATGCCAGAATCATCCTGGGAGGGAAATAATTCTCAGATAGACAGAAAAGGGTTAATGATGACAAGTGTGTGCTTGAGCTTCCTGTTTAAAAAAAATATAGAAAAGTAAAGAAGAGATGTTTATGAGCAATTACAGAATCACAGAATTGTTAAGGTTAGAAAAGACTTTTAAGATCATCGAGTCCGACCATGAAATGCTGCTCAGAATATCAGGTCCCCCTGGGTAAACCAGGGAGAGGGTAGGCATGTTTTGAGAGGGGGATGAAGATTGCAAGGTGAAGATTTAAAGCACCCACATGGTGTGTGACTGGTCTGTGCTCTGTTAAAAATACAAATTTAATTTTCTTAGCATCTCAGGCTGCAGAGCTGAGCAATGCACTGAGGGGCAGAGTTGAGAGAGCAGCTTAGAGAGCTCAGAGATGATGTTCAGGAGAAGCTGCCTCCAGCCCAACCTCCTCCCATTCACACCAGAAGACTTGCAGGGTGGCTTTGAACAAGCTCTGCACCTCCGGGGCTCCTGGAAATTCGCCAGCATTTGCCTTGATGTCAGAGAGCTACATCATGAGTGCTACATCATAAAAATAACAGCATCACTGAATCACTAGAATCAGAAAATACCTCCAAATCATCCATCCCAGCCTTCAGTCTGATGTAGGAAGTGATCCAGCCAAACTAAGATGCAAAAAGAGAGAAATTCTTTTAGATTTTTTTTCCCCCTCAGCCTGCTGCAGCAAACTCTAAGAAAGGACCAAACTTTGAGTCACCCCGAGAGATGGCTCCAGATGAAAGGAGATCTGGGCTGTACCAAAGCAAAAGCTCTGGCTGATGGGATCTGTAGGAAAGAGGCGAGGAGGAGCACAGGGAGTGAGCTGCTACCTGCAGCAAGTGATAATCAGTGATAAATGGTGTCTTGCTGATCTCCACGTTTCACTTGGGAGGATCCTGCACAGCCAGTGGGAGGCTCAGATGCAAAGGGAACCTGCTTTCCAGAGCTGCCAGGACAGTATTCATAAGGCAAAGCTGATGGCCCAGTATTTAAACACCGCATTGATGGGCTTTTAATTAAACAGGAGAGGGTGGCTGGAGCCCGGTGTGCAGCCTGGGCTGCCCCGGGCTCGGTCCCAGGCTCTTCCCTGGATTTGCCAAACACTTGAGCATTTGCTGACTTGGGGTTAGGGAAGGTGGAGGCACCCAAAGAGCCTCATTGACTCATGATATTTTCCAGCCCGGCTTGTTTGTTTTCATTGTGCACACAAGTCCTGTTTACCTGGATCAAAGACGGCAAAATCAACAACAACACTATGCAGACAGGGACTTGCAAAATTCCTACCGAAGGCACGACTGTGCCCAGACCTGCAGCTCCTGCTCTTCCCCTTTCCTCTCTCTTTCTGCCCCTGCATTGTTCCTGCCTCACCCAGCCCTCGCTGAGCCCTGTTTGTCAGCCCTCCAGCCCCCAGCTGTTTTTCTCAAGAGTGGCACAGTGAAATCCAAATTTCCCTGGCAGGACCAGCAGCAGCAGATGGGAGGAAGGAGGTGCATAGGTATTGCAAGCTCCTGTTGCCCTGCTCGTGGTGTACCTGCTCCTCTCACCCCTCTAGACTCACAGCCACCACTGGATTTTCAGCCCTGCAGTAACACCCCCTTGCCATGATTTATGGAATGAGGCCACTCCATGGTGTATTCCCCACCAAGGGGCTCCCCTGGCAGAGCACACAGCTGGCAGCCTGTCCTCCCTGCATTGGGGTCTGCTCAGCTTTTGGGGTTCAGGGAGAAGCAGAAAATTAATTAGGACAGTCCTGAAATTCTGAGCTTACAGTTGGTCCCGAGCAAGTTTCTGCACAGCCCCAGAGCACAAACCCTTCACCACCCAGATTAGGATCTTCTGTCTGCTCCAGCCTCTGGAAAGCTTCTGCTCATGCACTCCTTGGAGGAGCCATCTCAGACACCCAGAGCGTGGGGTAACAACAGAATAAAAAGTGGAGAGTTATGCAAAATCCTTCTGCAGTTCAGGGCTGTGATGCAACGATGCAGCCTCGAGCAGTTCTTGCACAGGTTTGTGCAGTGGTTGCAGCACTGAGGATGAACCTTGGGCAACGTCAGTGGCCTCAAGCAGCCCTGCCAGCCCTCAGAAGGCAGACAGAAGGAAAAAAAAAGTCATTTTCTTTTTAAAATTCTTTGCTCCCTAGGCCCATTTTAATTGTTTCAACTGAAAGGCCGTCAGTACTTTGGTTTAGGTTCCTTTTGTCCGGCTGAAGTCTGTGGCAGCTTCTCCATCTGATCACAAGGGTGATTTTGTATGGGAAAGAGACTGGGGAAAGTTGTGCTCATGCTAAGGAAGATGGTGTCAAGGGGATGCCCACCTGTGTTGGGAAAGATGGGACAGGAAGGGCTTACAGATATGATTGCCTGGTAAGAAATACTGCAGATGTTTCTAGAATATCCCAAGTCTGCAGAGTTCCTTCTCCCCGCCGTCCATGGATGTTCCTACACACCTGTGCTCCTGTCTCAAGACTTCACAACTCCAAACAATTCCCATCACACACCTTTCATATCGTTTCCCCTCAGCATCCCGGCTTGGAAGATTTTATGAATAATCAAAGCAAAGCAAAGAGACCAATGCAGAGCATCAGTGCCCAGGGCAGAGCTCTCCCTGCAATACATGGGTGTAAGACAAGCAGCCCCTCTCTGCAGTGGAGCAGAGCCTGGGCTCTTGGGGATTTTCCTTCTCTTCGCTCGGGATGAATGAGTTTCCCTTTGAGGCTCCAGGTTCCCCCGGCAGAATCCACCCCAGGTCTTGGCGCGATCCCCGCCCTGTGTCATGGGCAAAGTATGCGGTACCCCAAAACCCGGAGCGGATCCGGCCCGCGGGATCGGGACCCGGCGGGAGCAGCCGGGGGCAGTCCCGGAACAGAGACCATCTAGGAGCATCCCAACATCCCAGCGCCCCTTCCCAGCGAGCTGCGGGCTCCTCTGGCAGCCCCCCGAGCTCCGGCTGGGCCTGGGCTGCCGGTGCCCCAACACTCAGACACACACACACACACAGGCGAGCAGAATGATTTCCGTGCCTCCCGTCGGATGTGGGTGGTCCCGGCGCCAGGAATGCGAGCGGTGGGATCCGCGCTGGGAACACCGCGCTGGGATCCTGCTGGAGGCCATTGAGCCTGGAGCATCCCGGCTCGTCCCGCTTTCCTCACTCTTCTCATCCAACTGATTTCTCCCAAAGTAAACTTCCCTAAAATCACAAAAGAGAGGCGTTTTGTGTCTTTTTTTTTTTCTTTTTGCCTCCCCCACGCCAACAAAAAAGAATAAAAAGAAAAAGAATAAAGCGTGGCGAAAACCCCCCCGGTGCCTCCCCACGACACAGATTTACATCTCTGAGTCAGATCTCTGCAGCTCCCTGCATATGGTCCGCATGAGATGCAGTTCCTGGCTAGTGACTCACTCAACGCCAATAGAAAGGAGCCGTTTCAGACGGTTCCAGCAAGGAAACATCCCGAATTTTGCCATCTGGGGCTCGGCGGGATGAGGGACACAGCCCGGCTGGTCCAGCCCGACCCGGCTCTCCTGGGATGAGTCAGGAGCGGCTCCGCAGGATCCTCTCCCAATTCTTCAAGAGTTTCTTAAAAATCCGTCTTTCTGCCCGATTTCTGCTGTGGTCAAAACGGATGTCTAAGGTTACAAAAACTGAAAGAGATAAGAAGAATGGGTTTATCTCTTTCTTTGCAGGTTGTTTACTTGGTTCATTCGATATCGCTTTGCGGAGAGGGTGTTTGGTTTCAGTGTTTCCACTGTGCGGTCACTCGGGGAGTTTCCTTTTGTTCTTCGTCTGGGTTTGTTGTTTTTTTTTTTTCTTTCTTCTTTTTTCTCATAGTGATGTACAGAGAGTGAGAGGGAAAAGCCTTTTAAACCTGGTGGTTAAAGCCACAAAAAACCTGGCAGGTGGACTCACACATGTCAAGTCACAGATACGAAATCCAATCAGCTACTCATTAATAAAAGAAGAATTTATTGTGGAATTGATTAAATTTCCAGTGGACATTATGGTAGATGAGCTCATGGTCAGATCTGTGGTGTCGGGTTTGCATGACATTTAGACTGCATTTCTTTTTAATTTTATTTTTTTTTTTTTTGGGAGGGGAGTTTTGGAAATTTTAGGTCACTTTAAATACATGCAATTCAGCTGTCCTTATGAAAGAAAAATAGTCATGGTAGGGAAAATTGCTGAAATCACATCATGTAGAATTTTTCACAAAGATGGTTATCAGAAACCCCACAGAAACTCGTGTCTTGATTTTGTGGGCTGTGCTGGTCCCCTCCACTTTTTCCCTTTGTACACTCAAGAATTTCGAATTCAGAACCTGGAAATAATCCTCTGTAACTGAGCAAACAGACCGAAAAAAGTCTCAGGAATTAATTCACGTAGCTATCTTTAACCTCTCTTCTTTTTATTTAAAAGAGTAATATGACATCCAAGGCCATTTAATTAATTGGAAATTGTTACACTTAAGCGTGTGCAAAGGAGGGATCAAAAGGGATGCTACAGCCATTAAATAATCAAATAGCAATACCATTAAGTAAGTGATTAGTATGTGCAATAAATGGCCAGACTGTGCTAATGAGATCTCCCATATACCCTAAATCAGGTCTGATCCTTTGCACAGGAAAGATCACCTCGTGTGTTGATTCTCTGTTGAGGGATGAGAGCATTTCCTTCCCTTTTCCAGGATATCTCCTACATGCACGACGTTTTCTAGCCAGCCTCAAGTCCCAGCATTTGTATTCTCAGCAGTTCTTTTTCTAGGAAAAACTTCCAGAAAGTTCCTGGAAATTCTGACTGAGGAGAAAATCTGGATCCTTTTTTCCTGAGAGTGTTCAGGGATGAAGCACTGCCATTCTCCCTGATGGAATAAATGGTGGGTAGGTGATTTCTGTGTTCAAATCCCGAGCTAGTGACTGGTACTGAAGAAACAGAACATCCTCACTCCTCTGATGGCTCTTCCACAGCCAAGTGTAGGAAAATCCACAGGAATAACAGGTGCTGACAATAAGTAGGTGTGATACATTAGGTGAATAAAGGAACGTAAAAAAAAAAAAAGATGAAATGCACAAGATGATTTTGACCATAAGGTCTGTGGAAGAATTCAATGGCAGTGTTAAGAGGAGGATGCTTCAAACTGTGCCCAGATGAGACAGTCCTGAAACCTCCCCAGACTTGATTTTGTGTGTTTGTACTCCCCTGGGATGCAGCAGCACCTCGGTGTGCTTGGCTCCAGTACAGGCAAGTGCACCTGCAGAGCCCCAGGAGCAGGAAAATAAAGTTTGGGCAAGGACAGGAGAAGTGTCTTGGCTGAGGTTGCCAAACAGGAGCTTAGCAGCAAACCCCAGGACCTGGAAATCCTCCTCTGGAGATGGTTCCTTGGACCACACTGCTTTCACACGAGCAGCCCCACATACAGAGGATAAATGGCAATTTTTGTATAAAGATCCCAGACTCCATGAGACAATGCTGGTGCAGCTGTTGGGATATTGGGCAAAACTACATCTTTTCTTCTAACCAGTAAAAAAGCCCTCAGGAAAGGAGATTCAAAACCAACCCAGCTCCTCTTACAAGCGATTTCCTGATCTTGTCTGCTTACAGTCTGCCACCCTGGCTCTGGAAAAGTTAATCCAGGCTGTGCACATTCCTGGGAGTGGATCCCACCAGACAATGTAACACTCTAATTAGTACCAAGGCAACTGTTTACAAGTCAGTTCCAAATGCCTCACTTGCGTTTGCACCCTCCTACCACCCCAGCAATATTTAGTAGAAGCGTCCTAGGTATAACTCTCCTGGGGCTTATTCACATGTCAGTCAGCTCAGCACAAGCACGCTGTGAAAACGGATGAAAACAAAAGAGGATGGATTTCTGCCTTCCTTGGGAAGCAGCAGGTTTGTCGGGAGGAGGTTTTGGATGCATCAGTAAGTGAACGTTCTCTAGCAGAGGCTGTCAGAAATAAAACTGGATCCCATTGTGGGAAGGGCTCCCCGTTGCCCAGGCCATGGTCCCAGTGAATATTCACTGGTGGGACGGAAGTTTTTGCATCCCTGTGCCACCAGTCCCCTCCTACCTTGGAAATTGCTGCTCTTAATTGTGTACAAAGGAGGGATCAGCTTTGGTTGTAATGCTGCATAAAGAAGAGTGGGAAAGCACATCCACCCTCACTGATGTTTCCTCTCAAGCCATGATGCATCGGCTTTTCTTGCTTTTGGAAGTGGGTTCTGCTGAGCTGGGGCTGAAACAAAGCAGAAGATGGGATGTGTGGGCTGCTTGAGGGACACTGGGAGTGCTCCTGTCACTGCACATCCCGGCAAGGAGGAGTTGGTGAGGGATGGGGAGACAGGAAAATGCTGCTCTGGGAGGCTCAGGGTGTGATGGATGAGGCTCTGCTGTGGCTGCCTGCAATACTCTCCTTTTCATCCACCTCACACCATATGCTCTTGGCAAAATAGCTGTGATATAAAAGAATCACTTCACTTCCATTGAAATGCAGCTGTGTTAGACTACTCAGCTATAATCAATGGAAGAAAAATACCCGGTGCCTTTTAAGCTGTAAGGGGAATTTACAGAGGCATAATGAAATTATTCAGTGTGAATTCAGCTGGGCTGAAAGTATGGGCAAAACCTTCCCCTTCCAAATCAGGAAGCAAAACTTTATCCAAAAGTTACTTTAGTTTTCTGTGATCACCAGAAGGAAAATGACACTAAAAGGTCACGGATATTTCTGAGCTGATATGACTAGGTCTGAGTCAGACCAGTGGAAATTACAGGATATTGTCTTGGAGGGCTCTTGTGAGTTAATATAAAGTTTCCTGGAATGATTTACAAATCTGAATTGCACAAAGGGATACAATGAAGGGAAATGGGGAAACTCAGGTTACACAAAGCACTGGAGAACATTTGTGAAAGCAATTTTCTAACAACCATGAGTAAAGAGTGGATGTCTATGAGTTTCTGGCATTCTGTACGCTGCTAAGTACTTATTCACCTTAATATTTAACGTCTCATTACTAAAATAAGTAGTTTCACCTCTCAAGTTTGTTTTGTTTTTTTTTTTAAAGGAGCTTTCTTAAGTGTTTTCCTACTGAACCAGCTTGTGCTTCATAGTCAGGCTGGTGCATTCTTTTAGAGAAGAGGGTTGGATTAGAACTGCAGGCTCGCCTTGAAAATGAGTTGACCTTCAAACACTTGTTTGGGTAAGGCATGGAATAGCTGAGGAGGTAATGGAGGGCTGGAAGAAAAGCCTGGTTGGTAGAATCTTCAAGGAACAACCCAATAATGATCCTAACATCTGGCTTGCCACTCTGATGGAAATAGCATGACAATAAAACCTGCCATTAAGTTTTTACAATGGAATATCCAGGAATATCACCAGACAGGTGATTTCAGTGGATCTCTGATGGGTTATGCCAGCCGGGGAGCTCCTCTGACTCCCAGCAGCACAGGGAGGGGTCTGTGAAGAGAATGTGCAGGTGTGGAGGGTGTGCAGCAATCCCAGGCAGAGGGACAAGCAGGGGAAATGAGATAGCCTCTGTGCATGTGGGAAAGGAAAGGAGCAGGGGATGCTTCTCTCCAGGACCAAAATGTGAGGAGTACAGAGGACACCTGAAGTGACAATTCTTGGTTCAGAGTGAGTGTGAATGGCAGCTGAGAGCCCAGAGGTTGAGGATGCTGGGGTAGGATGCCACGGTGGGGCAGGACTGGCAGGTAACCTAAAGCTGCACTTTTCCCCCTACTCCTCTGCAATTGTTTTGTTTTCCTTCCCACTGAGGCCCCGGAGCTCAGCTCAGGGTCTGGCCGCTGGAAATGCTCTTAGGCTGCTACCAGTGAGTCTTCACTGGGAGGAACTGGGCTCCTGGAGCTTCCTGAGGCTGAAACAGCCTCAGAGGCTCCTGCCACCTCCTGTGGATTGGGGAAGGTGTCTCCCAGCTGTTCACTCAATCTCCACAGAAGACTTGTGTGTGTTTTCTTCTCCTTTCCTAATCACTCAAATTCAAATAACAGGCAGATAATAGCTGTAAAATATTAACCTGTTATACAACACTGTTCTGTGGCAGACAGTCCTGGCATGAAGGGAATTTCTTCAGTGTTACACACTGGTGAGAAATGCCAGGCTCACAATTAGGGGGAAAAAAAGACTGAAAGAATGGAGTAACACAGCTGGATATTCCCCTTCTTATTTAGAAGTAGGCAGCTAGCATTGGACTATTCAGGATTCTGGCATCAGTATAGAAAAGCCCTAATTAATATGCATGAAAGTTTTTTCATGGGTTTGTGGTGACAAATTTATATAAGTTTATCTAGAAGATTTCTAAAACTAATAGCATTTGTCGTATGAATATTATACAATTAATGTCTAGCTGAAATACCAGCAGTCTACTATTAATTTTAACATAAGAATGGAAACGTTAACATTATCTGAATTCCAATTAGTGTGGGAAGGAGCAAAATACCACTAATGGGGAAAAAACCTGGTCTCTACTATTCCCTCCTGTCCTGTGCTCACTGCTCAGGTGCTGGGACATTTCTGCTGCTGGGGAGTTGTTTCAAGGCACTGGCAACTCAAAAGGAAAAAGATTTTCTGAGCAAGATGCTCTCAATTTGAGAATGTGATGACATTTGGTGTATCACAGACTTAATTTGTGTTAGCCCTGCATATGTGACAGTTTATTACCAGCACCCAAATTTTCCAAAGTGGCAATGCATTGTACAAACACTGTTCCTGTCATTTTCCACTGCTGTTCACACACCTCTTACTGATGGCAAATAAGGGATGCATTGCAGTCACAGTGCTGCTTCTTGCTCAGTCATCCTTCCAAAAAAAAAAAAAAATCTGGGAAAAAGAGTAATTTAACCCCTACTTTTCCTAAGTGCAGCAGCATCCCAGAAAACCACACAGGCAATGCAAGCTGAGCTTGATCCTACCCACCAACAGTGACCTCAGAAACCTTCTCCAGCTGATTTTTTGGGGGGGATTGTTTGGTTTTGGGTGTTTCTAGACTGGTTCAGGGTTTTTTTAAAAAATTTTTGGTGAGTCCTTCCACAGGAATGGAATGTCAGGAAAATATTTCAGGCACACCAGCCTGTGATCAGCTGCTAAGGCTTGTGTAGTGCCAGGAGGCTGCTCTAGGCATGATGCTCCTGTGACTCCTATAGAGAGGCAGAGGAAAGTAAAGCCCAAAGGCAAGGCAGTTTTTAACCTTAATTTCCAGCTATTTTCAGAGAGCAGATGGGAAGATGGAGACAAGTTCTGCTCTCTGGACCCTCACAAGAATCTGGAGGCTGCAGAAGTGCCAAATGCCAGAGAATGAGAAGAGCATCATCCATGTTAGGTTGAGTGGGGAGAGGGCTGTGATACAGCTCAAATCTTGATTATTCCCTTGCAGGAACAAAGACAAGCTGATTTTGAGGAGTGGTCTCATTGGGGCAGATGGAAAATAAGTTCTCAAAATGTTGATTTGATCTGGAGTGTTGGGTACACATTGTGGGATGTGCCACTATGGAGGTGGCCTCGAGTCCTGACTTGGGGTTAAAGTGTGGAGGAGAGCTTGTTCTTAGAGAAAAAAACCTGGATGGGAGCCACGAGCAAAGAAAACTTATTCTCCCTTTGAAAATGTCTCTGCTACTGCAATGTAGGTCATCCCTAGCAGCAAAAAAGCCAAATTCCCATCTTTGGCTCTACCTGCACCACTGCAGAAAGCTCCCCCTCAGCCTCACTGACACCACTGCAATCCCCAGCAGCCCTGCCCAGCTCCCACTGGAGGGGGTGATTCTGATCCTGGGGATGGGAGTGCTGGAAGCCACCTCCTGGTGTGCCAAAATTCAGGAGTAGCAGCACTGCTCATTATCTGATGTTAATTGTGTGACTGAAGAGGCCACTGCCACACTCGGGCTCTGAAGTTAAACACCACCATAAGCTGCTAAACACATAAAACCCCTCATATCACCCTCTAAGACCTTGATTGTCTCCAGTTTCCTGTGCCTGCTGCACAGTGCTGGGCTTTATGAGGGACAACATTGCAGCACATGGGATAAAACTCCTGTATCATCACTGCAGCCAGTGCTGTGCTCCGTGGGGACAAACCAGGAGGTTTCAGTGTTTAAATGCCAGGATTAATACCTGGGATCCAGGAGGAACAAAAGTCATTATATAGATTTGTTCTTGTTCTTCAGGGGCAATGACACCCCCTGCCCCCAAAAGCTGATATTCTTCAAAGCCTTTTCCTGAGGTGCTTCAGACTTGGTAAAATCAGAAGATGCTTTTCACAGTAATTTATGAAATAAATTTTTCTCTCCATTTCAGGCTCTGCATAAATATTTCTAGGGAGGAAAATCTTTGGTTTGAGCTGATGCAGGATGGTGTTTAGGACCATGAGCACAAAGTTTGAAAGGCTCCTTTACACAGCACATCTTCTAGCATTGCCTGCTTGATCTTCTAACTCACAAAACTCACCATTTATTCCCCTGGGCATTTTGTTCATGATTTCTCTGGGTCTGTTGAAGAAGCTGATACTTCTTTAATGTATTTTATCAGTTAAGTGGTGTACTAGAGGTGTGTGATGCACCAAGTGACACTGCTGGATGACACAGTCCTGCCCTCTGGCTCCTTGGAGGAAGATGCTTTGTAGAAATCCTTTCTCCCGCTCCAGGTTCATTTCTCCTGCTCTCCAAACCTTTGCCTTGATTTCCCCTCAACACACTGGGCAGGGGTGCAACTTATATGCATTTGTTCATGGCCCTTGAGATTGCAGAGCTGATGTGTCTGCAGTGAGGGGTCTACCTGTAAATGACAATAATCTGGATGAAAAGCAATTTAGAAGATCCCACAATTATGGTGTGGTTTTGTTTGATTTGTGAGCAGTAGCTGCTACTGTGAGTATTTGGAGTGAAGGAAAAGCCACCACCTAGAAAGAAAAAATAGGGAAAAAACCCCCTCGAATCTCCCTAGCACCCTCTGCCACTCTTCTCCCTCTGATGGAACTGCCCTGCTGCCTCCTCAGGAAAATTCCTGCAGTTTCGCTTGTTGGAAAGTGAAAATAACATTTCATAAACGTCCACGGGCAGATTTCTGCCAACTAGAAGCCTACGAGAGGATTTTTCAAAGGCATGTTTGACAGTGAGTGTGGTGGGACTAAATGATGGCAAGAACATTTTGACAACTCCACTCGAGCAGGTGAGGACGTGGCCTCGTCTCGGTTATTTCTATCTGGAATGAGAAGGTGGAGAAAGTAGCCAGGCATCCTCCTATCTCACTCAGCACTTTATCTCGAATTTACATAAACTAATCTATGCCAAACTCCTGTGAGAACAGCCCTGCCTGATAAGATCCTGCCCCTGCGATGATGGACATCCCCCTGAAAAATCTGCTCTCACCAGATTTCGCTGACGAATCGGAATCTCATGCCTTTAACCCACACATAATTTTGCCTGGAGATTATAATGCTATTTTAATTTTTCTACACTTGCTGTTGCAAATACTACAAAATGCAAATCCTCTGGTATGAAGATACAGTTATGTAAGACCTCATTCAAAGGGTCTTATTTAAAAATGTGCTTAAGCATATGTTCAGTTTCAGCGACACATCCCAAAATGTGAGGGTCTTAAAAATGCACCTGAGAGTTTTCCCTCCCCTCTCAGGGACTAAAATAAAATGTTATCTGATGCTATTTTCCTCTCTAGGATGACTTAGCAGAAAGAACATTTCTTCAGACAAAATCATGTTCCTTTTCAGGAGAGATTCTTTCTGAAATTATTTGCATTAGAAGGTTTTTACAGTGATGTTTAAAAAACGTTGCATAAGAAATACTGTGTCATGAAGGAAAAAAAAGAAGACAAAATGAATTCTGCCTTTTAAGCCTCAGTTGAAAAAGAAAAGGGATATCTTGGACAGACCATCTTTAGACAAGGGGAAGTGTGAGTTCATGAGAACGTGTCAGATATTCACACTGGGGCACAATGGCAAAAGCAGCTCGGCAAGACTGGCAGGTATTTTTTTTCTTTAAAATCTGTTGAAAAGACAGACTGATTCTCTTCCTTGGGACAGCAGAGAAGTGTATTAAGCTTTGGTTCATTCCCAGCATTCAGTGAAGAGAGTTTTTGGGAGAGGCGCCAGATACTATGGACCAAGTTCAGCTCCAGCCTAAGCAGACAGAATTCCCACTGAAATCAATGGGAGTTGCACCTGCTGACTTTGGAGTTGAATATGGCCCAATATGTGGATACTATAAAGGTTCTGTTTCCAAAGTTTCTTCTGGCTTGTTTTGTGGGAATGCAGACCTGGCGCCAGGAATGTCAGAAGACCCATAAATTCACTATGGGAACTTCCAGGCAAATGACAACTCTCTCCCACAAAACAAATCCAGAAGCTCACACGATGCTGAAGGACAAATTGTCAGTGTTCCCCCAGTTCATTTGCATGAACACCAGTTCCAGAAATGCTGTGAGAGAAGAAAATGGAGAGTGTGTGGCCGGGAGAGATATGAGGGGAAATGCTTTGATTAGTTTGTCCAAATTATTTGGATAAATATTTAAATTATCCCAAATGTTTGTTAAGTTTGCAGGAAAAGTGGTCCTAAGTCACTAAGGAGGGTATAATATATTTATACAAACTATTTGATGGCTGGTCTCAAGAGCTGCTATTCTCCATCTTCCCAATTTGGATGGAATTTAAGCTGTGACTGTCTCCAGGGGCAGAATAAAAGTCTAGACAGGCCAGAGGAGTCCATCCAGAAAAGAAAAAAAAAAAAAAAAAAAGCAGTAGCCTGAATGTATCCACGTGGCATTGAATACAGAGGAGTTAACAAAGGCATTATGTAAAGGAGCCAGTTTGTCTCTGTTGGGGTTATAATTGGCTGGTAACTGGGATTTAAACAACTGAGATTCAAAGTCCACTTTTTGAGTAATTGCTGTATAATGGAACCAGTCTCCTCGGAGAGCACATGTGTTCTTGGCAAGTGGCTTGTAGGTAGTGGAAGCACAGGAAGAGAAAGCTAAAAGCACAACACGAGAAATAATCTTGGAGCCCCTGCATTACAAAACTAGTCAGTTTCAATTCTTTCAAAATTCTAAATAAAACCAGCATCAGATTCACAGTCTGTATTCTGATTTAATCTAAAGTTTGAAAGTATTTAAAGTTGGTATTTCTAGCTCATTTCCTTGATACACAAACCAAGAACCTTCTACGTTTGACTAATTCATTTAAATGCAGTAGTTTTCTAAACAAGGGATGGAGAAGGAGACACTTCATTTCATGGGCATTGTGCCCACTCTGAACACTCACACGCGGAACAAGGGCAAGGGCAGAGGAAGGGGTTAAAGGCAGTGAGTGCCCAGGTGCTGATCTAATGGAAACCCATCTTTCAAAGGAATATTGTAACTTCTTGTATTTGGCATGTCCTGGAAAAAAAACTGTTTTAAGATTTCTTTTTTCAAGCTGCTTATGATTAACAGCCTTCTTTCCATGCCCTCCATCTCTAGCCCAATATTGCTTCTTCTACCACTAAACCCATATGAGTCATCCCTTTTAAAATCCATGGTGGTCACACAGAGCACTCACACACACACACAGAGCAAATTAGGGGAAAATTGATGTCAAGACCTATCGAGTATGAAGGGCCTTTTAAAACCAACCTTCAGAATGTGCTAATATTTACACACTCCCAAACCACCTGGAAATATGTTCCAACAGCTTTAAAGCATTTGCAATATGATTTAGGTGTATATGCAGCCATTCAGGGTTGCACATTAATTTACCCTAAAATCCAATTTGATCCAATCCATAATTTGATGCCTTTGAAAAAATACCTGCCCAGCCCTGGATTTTATAAGAAGTCAAAAATCTTATTTCAGCCAAGAAAGAGTCAGGGTTTTTTTAGTTCTGCAATTTTCAGAAACTTTTTTTTTTGCTTTTTTTTCTTTTTATGCTGGCGATACAATTTGTTAGTTGTAAGGCTGTGGTTTTCCATAACCATTTTGAATAAACTTTTCCTTTCTTCTTGTAAATGTGAGATAGTTTGGAGTTGCTTAGTTTTGAAGGAGTTTTGATGATAGCATGTGGCTGAAGTGATGGAAATGTGGATAAATAAAAACATATTTTTGTATATACTCTGCTTATATAATGTTTAGGTCTGTATAGAATTCTATCAAACATTTGGTATAAATGAATACCTACAGCGTATAATTCCATTGTTTAATCATATTTAATCCTCTATTTACTTTATTTTGGGTTCCATTTATATGTTCTCCCAAACTAGAACAAAGAATCTTAACTTTCATATATTCAGCTCCATCTTGAGTCAACTGCAAATGCAGAGACACTCAAGAATTTTATTTTGAAATCTGTCATAAATAAATGATTGCATACCTAAGGTTTAAAAAAAACAACCAAACAACCCCTCCCAAAATAGAAGCAGGTAACATAGAAGCTTTTGATTCTCCTGCAGGTAACAGGGGTGAGCTTAAAATTACTGGAGTCAATCTGCATCTGTGTTTCTTTCTACACAGCAGCAATAATTATTCTCCTTACGAATGAACTGTGACATTTAATTGCCTATAAACACATTTTAAGATCTAGTAATGATGTTACTAATCAATTGGAAAACGCAGCAAGTTTTTTCCAGGTATTGATGGGAGCACGTTCCTCTCGCTGCTGTGGGTCAGCATCACATCATCCCTGGGCCTGGTTCACAGAACCCTGGGATGGTTTGGGTTGGAAGGGGCTTTAAACATCACCTCTTTCCAAACCCTTTGCCATGGGCTGTGACACCTTCCACTAGACCAGGTTGCTTCATGTTCCATTGGACTCATGTTCGTCCATATTTAAGAAGTGAAAACCCAAAATGGACAATGCAAATCACATAACACAGTAGGGACAGGCCCTTTCTGCACAGCACATGGTGTAAAAATCAGGTCCCTCTCCTTGTTAGCTTGGTGAAATCCTTGCTGGGGATGTTAAAGTTCAAATACATGTTGCTTAGAAAGAGTTAATAATACAAGATTAATAGCTGTTATAAGCACGTTGCAGACATCAGGAGTTTGTGCTATAAAATGTAATAAGCACATCAACAGATGGCCTGGTGGATGCTCATAAGCCACGGTTACAAGCATGCAATTGACCTGTTGGACTCTGCACCAACCTCCACAACCGACTGGGCACGTCTTCCAACACCTCCCAGCCACTCATTAACTCTTTGTAAACTATTTACACACAAGCCATTAATATGCAGCGTGATCACCTCGCCACTGCCTGCAACAGGAGCAGGATAGAGCCCTAATTACTTGCAACGCTTTATTAATTCAATCCATTAACGGGAGGCAGGTTCTGACAGCTGGAGTGGGGAACCAACAGGCGCTGGAAGCAGCTGTTCCCTCCCCTGCACCTCTGGCTCACTCTGCTCACCTTTGAGGGTCTTTTGTCAGCAATTTCTCACACCCAGAAGCAGGAGAGGGGACACAGGGCTTGGTAGGGAAGGGGTTTGGCAGGGAAGGGGTTTGGCGGCTGCTGTGCCGCGCCACAAAGGCTCGGTGTGGTTGCAGAGTGCATCGACAGCCCTTTAAAACCCTGTCAAAAAGGCACAAATATCAGCATAATTTATCGGTGGCTATTTTAGGCAGGTGCACGGCAACTCTAAATATATGGCATTCACCGCTTGCTGCAGTTGCTATGGATATGATATCTCAGGCCTGTAACTAGGGTTATAAATGCTGTTGTGTGCTTATTATTGTTGTTGTTATTAAAACATGAATTTTATAGTTATTCTTGCTCAGCTGCTGCCCTTAAATCATCCATGTAACTGCAGATCCCTTGTTTGAAGGAGGGATGTGTATGGGAAAAAGGTAATAAACAGTACCCTTTCTTCCTTCTGCTTTTTCTTTGCTTCAGGAGGGAACAATCTTCAGCTCCTGCTTGCAGTAGTTTTAGGGCCAGGAGAAATAGAAATCACTCAGAGCCAAAGAAATGTCTTTCATTTGGGTCTATCTGATTAGCTCTCTGGTAGTTAAATTTTGCACACATCAAACGTGTCCAGTTCTTGTTGTTTTTTTTTTTTTTTCCTTCTCTTTGTCCTAAGAGGTTGCTGTCCTGCAGCTGCAGGATTCTGCACTGCCCTCTCAATGTTACAGTGAGATGGTCACTTCTATCCTAATCCTGCAGATCTGGGAAAGAGAAGATGGTCAGAGGCCAGAGAGGCTCCACAGACAGAGGAGTTAATGTCAATCTGCCCACCCAGCATCCATCTGAGGTGTGCTGTGCTCCTGTCCCCTTGCTGGGAGGAGACTGAGCATCCTCCTGCAGTCAGGAGCCTGTGAAGGTCATTGGTGCAGGGTGCAATTCAATGCAGAGCAAAAATTGGCAAAAAGTGAAAAACGTGCTAAAAAGGGGCAACCCACATTTTGCCTGGCTTGTTATGAGTCCATAAAATGCAGTTTATACAGGGAGATTTGGAGGGGGGAAAAGAGTGAATTCCGAGGATTTGTTTATCTTTCAGGTGTACAAAACTCACTCACCCAGGCTGTGTAAAAGATATATCAGTCACACAGGCACAATTCCCACCTGGACCTCTTACCTCCCCACAACGAGAAGGTTCAGCCTGAGGCAGAGGCTGAACAAGGTGAGCTGGCAGCACCAGCAGCTCCTGGAGCAGAGGAGGTGGCTGCAGTGGGTGCTCTCAGCTGCTGGCCCATGGCAAGGGCCACACCAGGAGCTGCAGAGACCTTGCAAAAAGCAGCCCCTGGAGCAGACAGAGACAGTGCTCTGTGATGACTGACCTTCATCCTGGGGAGCTGACATGGCTGGAGAAGGCAGGAGAATAAATTTCAGCAGCTCCCTCCTGCCCATAATACAGAATGTTCAGATGCATAAAGGTTATGACAAGCCAGCGTCTGGTAAAGAGGTCAGGCTGCCCTGAATGTGCTGCAGAAGCCAAAATAAAGTCTAGTCAAGCCTATACGGAGTCCGAACACCGAGGCAGGGGAATGAGTGAGGCCTCTTCCTCCCCAGTGGTGGCCCCAGAAAGCAGTGGTGAGGCTGCAGTTAAAACTAAAGTATGGCTGAGTATGAGGATATTTGCCTTGGGCAGATATATGTTTTGAGAGACCGGGGTCAGTGGCTGCTTTAACCACCTTGTTTCATCCTCACTGCCACACTTCCTGAGTTTTCCACTTAAGTGGTATTGTAAACAGGACAGAGGTATGCTGGTGGCATTCAGCATCACACTCTAGAGGGTAAAATGTGTGCGTGTAACCCAGAGTTTCTTTTTGTCCATCTATCTCAAGGACCACAAACCAGCAGTGGACAAAGGGGGAGCACAAAGCTGATGAGAAATGATTGTAGAACCAACAGGACAGAGAAGAAGAGCCTTTATGATTTTATCTTGAAGCACATTGTTACGAAAATTAACTGAATTTGTCCAAATTATAACTTTAATTTTGCACATGGTACAGGTACAGTGTGCTTGAGGTTTTCATCGTCAAGGCTGAAATGACCATGGTGTGGTTGAACATGTTGAAAAATCCTAATTTAAATATTTCCACTGAAAATGACAGGAGCCCTTCTGGAGAGAGACGCCAACATCCAGGAGCCAGATCTGACCAAAAGGATGTACTAAAGCTGAGCATGTGCATGGCTGGCACTGGAAGCTGCTGAACATGGGAAGGCATGAGGAAAGCTGAACACTGTGCACAGCTCTCCTCTTAAGAGGTTAAGAGAACAGAGCTATGAGTACCTGGAAAAAAGAAAAAGGGATTCCTCCCTCATACCTCCACAGAATAAAAGATAAAGACATCCTAGCAGAATCCAGCCAGATGATTACAAACTATGAATTTCACATTGGCAGCTCAGGAGGATGGAGAGCACCATGAACCCTCCCATTCAACAATAATAATAATGGTAATAACAGCACATTACCATATTTTTTAAAGTTTTAAAAACAATCTTACAGATTCCAGAAACAAACTACGTTATGACACCTATAGGACCGTGTTTATATGAGACTGGAAGCTCTTTGGAGGCACAGCACATCTTTCTGCTCTCTGCCTGTACCTCAGCCAGTACAAGGGGCTTGTCCATGACTTACCCTATTTGCCAAACTAACGAAAGAAAGGCTATTGGACAAAAATAAAAGTTCTGTATGACAGCAGAGTTATGAACAATAGACAGGCAGTTCGCACTTCAGCTCTGCCTTTATATAACAACACATTAATTGGTAAATAAAACATCAGAATTTATGCTGCATCAATGCCATGCCACGCACAGAAAGGACACTTGTTCTGCTCAGAACTGGTGCCCGTAGCAGCCACAGCTGTACCCAGCAACAGTAAAAATTTATGGCACATGAAGATCTCTCTGGTTCAGTTTGAGGACATGAGAGTCTGTGTGTGGTTGATAAAATCTACAGTAGACACACACATGGCAGTCCAGAATGGTTTCAGGTGTAAATGCCTGATTTTCCTACAGGGAATCTCAGGAGGGTTGTGCTACCACCCAAATGCACATAGTTTTGAGTTATTCTTGAATTATTGACAGAGTCCTGCATAAGTGTGCTCATGTGGCAATCCTGGCCATGTTGTACTGAGTGATGATCTTCCCTTCAATTTCTGTGGCACAGAATTGAACCTTTCCATCTTTCCTAAGGGGTACGAGAGCTAATGAGTAGCTCAGACAATTCTCACAAGGCAAACAGTAGAAGAATGGATGGAGAAACAACAAGAAGAAAAACATATACAGTACAAGGTTGTTGGAAATGATGGGGTAGGGTCACTGAAGGATATTGTAATACAAGATGTTCAAAAAGAATTCAGGTTTAAATGTAAAAACTTAATTTTGACATTTGCATTAATAATATGACATTTGCAAATTTCTTAATGTACTTTTTTTTTTAAAAAAAACCAACCCAACAGCCTAGAGCATAGCTAATGCTCACAGATGTCTGCTTTCTTATACTTCAGAATCATTTTGCTATCTCCCCATGCCAAAGTATTGCAACAAATCTGTGATTACTCAGGACACCCATATGCCAGGCAGCATGGCTACTACGAGCTCTGGCACAACAGCGGGAACACGGCCCACGCCTTCCGATCCCAAAAAGCCCAAACCTCTCCTGCTTCACCTCATCCCATGCCCCATCAGCTGGGGCCAGGCGTCCAGTGTCATTGAGGGATACCAGCAAAGAGCTGAGGACGGAGTGACAATGTTGGAGCCTTGAATGGGGATGATGAGTGTGGATGGGGAGAATGGTGAGTGTGGCTGGGGAGGATGGTGAGTGTGGATGGGGACATGTTCCATAGTGGTTTGTCCCCTGCACTGGGCCAAGCCTTGGCATCCTTGTCCCTTGCTCCTGACCCCCATCCCTGGGAGCAGCACTCCAGGGTCAGCCCTTGGCCCTGTTCTCTGTGCGAAACTGAGGAGCAGTTTCCATTAAATGCTGTAAATAAATAAACAAACACGCCATGCAAAAATCGCAGCTTCTCCTTCCTCCTAACCCCATCCCTGTCTTTTTTATATATTTTATTTTATTTATTCGTCAAGAACACAGCAGCGCTTCCACTGGCAGGGCTCGCTCGTGGGCTCTCCCACCGCTCCGCAGGATGCTCGCTGCACATCTGTCAGATCTCTCCCCGCTTCCCGCGTTCGGGAAGGCCGGGGCAGAGGCAGGAGCGGCGGCGGCCTCGCAGCATCCCGAGGCGCAGCATCCTCCCGGTCCCGGTCCCGCTCCGCTCCGGGTTTTTCCCGGCGCTCGCT
>VWZU01016807.1:138839-175685 GCA_013397095.1 Sterrhoptilus dennistouni | reverse complement strand
TTAAAATTTAGGACTTTTTAAATTTCTTTGTGTAGTTACTGTATTAGTTAACAACAGAGTACAGAAGAAACACAAAACCAGTCTAGTGTAAACCCTAACAATTTTTTTTATGGTTAATTAAAAAAAAAATTAAAAATCACCTTCTGATCCTCTGTGTCTCTTCCCCATTAAAACCAAACATACGCAATGTGAGACCATGCAAAGTAAAAGAAAAGTATTATCATGGTTGCCTGACTGCTTATTTTTTCTCTCAACAACAGCTGTGAAGCCTGGATTCTACTGTAGATGCTTTTGTTGATTGTGTTGTATTGGAGAAAGGAACTGCATGTAATTGTGCTGCTTTGAAAAGAGAAATTATCTCTGTGGCCATTTCTTTCTTTGCAGCTGTTTACCTGAGTTTTTTCAGGCAAAGGAAAGAAGAGGGCTAAATCTCCCTTGCCCATCTCTTATGTTTAATTTCCTCCCTGTCATGATCCTGTTTGGCCCATGGAGAGGAAGAAGTCTCTGCCACTCACAATGCAGAGAGCTCATACTAGTTTAGTTCTTCCTAATTAACTTCAAAGAAATTGTTTGACTAGCCATTGTTGCATGAGTTTTTCAGTCAAATGTTGGCACTTTTCATATTGTTGTGGTTTTCTACAGTTCTGGAGTTTCAGATCACAGGGTTGAAACTCTGAGTCACTTCTTACCCACTGTTCTTTAAATTTCAGCCTCTGGAGACAGGTGCATAAGTGAGAGCCATGGTTTTTTGCTTTAAGTAAGATATATTTTTCTCTTAAGTAACAAAAAAAAAGTTTCTTATATTTTTATGAAAAAGGAAAAAAACCCCACAAAACAACAAGAATACTTAATACAACTGCAATCTCTGCTTTCAGAATTTAAGGAAACACAGAATTTCCAGCCACACTTCAAAATTGTACTTGTTTCAAGGTATTTCAGGAAAACCCCAACCTAATAGACAATATCTGAACATTTGGTGGGTTGAAATGGAGTTGTTTTCTCAAATTAACTGCAGATTTTAGGACAGAAGAAATGCAATGTGTTTATGAGCTTGAGACAAAATGTTTTTTAGATGAAGAGCAAAATTAGGGAAGGCAGAATGGAAATGCCAAGGAGTTCTTATTTTTCAGTTTATACACATTATCCAAACATTACTTATCATTATCTATTTGGACCACACTAGAGAGTGATAAAAGTCTTTGAATTTCAGTGTAGCTCCTGGCATTCACATGGGAACTCACAATAGGTCTTTATCAAATTTGAAAAGTTTGCTTTTCTCTCCACAAACGTGGTTGTAAACAGTTGCTAGGCAAGAGAAAGGGATGGCTGTCAACTTAAAAAAATAAAGAAAGAGATTTTTCACCTTTTGTGTGTTGATAAACAAGGTTGCAAGCAAATCACAGGAGGCTGAAGGGGAATCTCTGCTGTGTCTCACCTGCAGTCGTGATGAACCAGTCTGTACCTGAGCTGTGGGATGAGCTCAGTACACCAGAAGAGCAGTCAAATTACCACAGCTCATTTCCTTCATTCTTTCCTTCCAATGTTTTTTTTTTCTTTTTTGGCGGGGGAGGGTGGGGGGACACAGGGGTGGGGAACCATCTTTCTTTTACTTCTTTATTTAGTGGCTCAGAGCCTTAGCTGATATAGATGGTATTGTGGCATGTTAATGTATATATTCTGGATTTCTGTTTAACCAAGACACAATTTATTCTGCTTACAGCACATTCCTAACATAACTACATTATGATTCCTACAGCTTCTCAGTGTCCTGATATCTTTGCTTCTTGCACCAGATCACAAGGTAAAGAAGCACTCTCAATAAACTCACTGTCACTCATAAAAACCTTCCTGCTCCAAAGCCATAACTTGCTCAACAGTTTTCATCTGGATCACAAACACACAAATAGTTCAGCAGCAGTCCATTAAGTACCATGGTAATCTCCTGCTTTTAATTATCCTTCTCCGTGCCATAACAGCTGCGAAACACAGAGCGATAAGCCAAATGTAATTTAAATACTGTGGTGTGCTCCAGATGTGGCATTTTCCAGGTGTTTATTTTTAAGCTACTACTTGAAATCTTACGCTGTTAGCTCATCTTTTGCTATAGAAAAAGTCACTAAAAGCACAAATACCTTTGTATAGTCATGACTGTAATACTTTTAACTTTGGTAATGGGGGACAGCTTTTTTGCTTCCCATAGAAGACTAAATATTAATTAAGGACATAATTGCTACTATTTTGAACCAAGGCCACACCACACAAGACACAATCCAAAAGCAACTGAAGTGCAGGGAAAAGCTTGTGGTGTTGCTGTTTTTGATTGCCTGTGGGGTGCAGATTTAGCCCTTAGGGCATCTACACAGCACATGCCTATATTGCACATTTGCACACAACTTTCCCCACAATTCACTCCTCACATGAGCAACATTCAGTTTGGGATTTTTTTTTTTTTTTGGTTGGTTGGTTTTCTGTTGTGGTTGGTTTTTCTTTAAATTTATCTGGGATTTCAAACCTCTCTTTTTAAAGCCATTAAAAGCAATTTGTCAGGTTTATTGTGCAATAATATGCTTTCTTCCACCTAAACTTGGAACTCCCTATACACCTAGTTGTCCAGTATTTAAAAAAAAAGCCAAAAAAACCCACCTGGCTCCCAACATCTTTTCTTTAAAATATTCTGTGAAAAGAGGAAATCTGTTGGCTTAGACCTCAAAACAATGAAGGATAAGAGGCAACTTGGCTGTTGCATTTTACTGATCTTTTCCTTTCATGCATAAAATAATAGATTTTTCATTATGTTGATCTTCTCATGAGCACATTGTCGAAATGGGGAGAGTGATCATTCATGGCAGGTATTGATAGGGCCAAACAGCCTATATGAAGATTACTAACTAGCCAGGTCCCAACATGCCTAAAATAATCTCTATTGTAGGGCATGCATCTGCAAAATAAAGTGGTGGCTGTCTTTTTTTTTTAAAAATCCCCATTTTGCATACAAATGAAAAATGTCATTGATGTGCTGCTGTTTAATCTACTCAAAGGTGTGAAATGTTGACCTTAAGGGCCTTGTGAACACCAAAGAGAAGCTTCAGACATGCATGGGCACCCAAAACTGGCAGAAGGAAATCAAAATGGGGCGTAGAGGATTTATAGCCATATTTTCTACAGAGTAGGATGGCTGCTGAACATTTCTCAAAAGGTATTTCCTGTGAATGCAGCTATTTCCAAATGAAAGCTGCTCCATGGCCTAAACCAGGTGACTCAGGCCCAGGGAATCCTTATTCCAATCAAATGGGAACAAAGCACTAACTTCTTTTTGAGCCAAGCTTGAGAGGATCTTTACTTCCCTGCGTCTCCTCTTGGTCTTCCAGATGGGATGTGTCAGAATTTAAGTGTTGATTTTTTTATTTTTTTTTCTTTCAGGCCTGGAGAACATGAGGGTTTGAGCCTTCAGTTTGTTGAGATTTTGTTTCCAGGCTCATCATGGCAACCCTGCACACAGAGCTCTGAGAAATGAGCACATTTATCGCCAGAAATGTGGCTCAGGGAACACCCCAGAAGAACGTGTGCTCACAGCAGTCTCTGGGAGGGCAAACAGCAGAAGGAGTTTGGCAGAAAATGAGGTCAAACCAGCTCCAGGATGAGCAAGACCTGTGGTATCACTCAGGAGCCACAAGACTTCCTGCCACTGCATTCAGGAGATGATTTCCAAAAGGGCAAAGCAAACCTTTTCCCGCGGTTTTCTATGGAGTAAATGACCAGCCTAGATTCTGGGAATGGCAGACAAACTCCAGTGCTGCTGAAGTTTACCAGTTTGAGGCACAAACAGATTTGGGATAATAAATTTTCTGAGAAATGGTCTGCACTTCTCCATGTATCTTTCCCCCTTGCCAGTGAGCTTCACTTTTCCTCCAAATTTGCTTTGACAGTATTATCAACATTTTGAACTCCATATTGTTTCCATTACTTTGTTATTTTAAGCTGGAGATCTAAGCGTAGGCAATATAAATCTCACGTTTAAAAAGCAGAGGCACCGTATATTCCATTTTCTTCTACAGGTCAAAGACACATAACTTAGTCTGTCAGGTGATATGATAAACATCAGGCAGTTCCCATTGGCTTTCATACTGACAGTCAGGAATTCCGAATCTTTTGGAAAAAAAGTCCACATTTTGGACCTTATGTCTAGTTGCTTTAAAATCTGAAGAAAATGCTAAAAATATAATAAAACAAAGGAGCATTGATTGTCTTCAACAGCTGCAGGATTATTTATGTAATTCTAAAATTTTTTTTTTGAAAGCGAAAATGAAAAAGAGTGAATCAGAAACATTCTAATTTAACTAACACTCACTGAAAGAGAAAATTTGGAAATCTTCTCTCTACATGTGAATACAGCAGAACTTGATAGAGCCAATTACTGATTTAGCTAGAATCTGCATGGGTTGTTCTCAAGGGACAAATGTTCTGATCATCAGTGCCTTGTTTCTTTTTAATTGGGGTATTAAACCCATGAGATCCTTCATATCTTTCTTCAGTGTTTCTGTTCCTGATGTTTTATTTTGTGAACAATCACGTATTAGGACAATTATGCCTTCTGAGGAGGTGGCATGATTTATTTATCTGAGTAACCTGAAGGTCTTTTGCTATTGCTCCTCATTGTCCATGTGAAATGATTTTAGCCATGCTCACCATCTTGCACTGGTACAAACACTTTGTAAGAGTTTATTAATCAGGGATAAACCAGCAATACTGCTTCTTGGCCTGGACTGGATTACCCACAACCTGTACAGGTGTTTCTATAATGTGACCTTTGGTTCCAGGGTGATTATGGCAAATCTAACCAGGGTGTTCCTGAGCCTCCATGTGTCAGGTCAATTAACAGAAAAACTGAACTCCTTGCACTTGTGGGAATTCTGGCCCTTTTCTGTCCCATATTCAACCTTGGGCTTGCTTTTCACAGGCCTAGGCAGACAAGTGCATGAAGCCTCCTTCTCTTCAAGCTTGACAAACCTGAAGTCCACAGCTGCTCTTCACAGGACATTCATTCCAATCCTTAAATGGCAAACACTCTAATTACTGCACATTAAGATGGATCTAGTTGTAGGAAAAAAACAAGTTGCAGACACTGTAAAAAACTACTGCTTAAAATACAAACTGTGGAGGCCAGGAAGACAAAGCAGTACCTGAAATTACATATGGTGCATAGCAACGTTTTTACAAGCTTCAAACTTCAAGGTACTTTTAATTATCCTACGATTATAGTCACTGCATGAAAAAGCACTGAATCATTATATTTCCTTATGGTTTATTTATATATGGTTTACTTGGAATCTTATCACAGGAGAGAATCATGGAAATGTACATCAAAATCCTTGTTTGTACAAGGAAACCTGGAAATTGCCACAAACAATGAAAACACAAGGAAAATTTTGTCTCTGTTCGGATTTGCTAAGTGCATTCATTTGGACAAAGAGCTGGCAGAAATAATTAGGGCCAAAAGCACTAATAGGGTACACAGATCTGCTCCACAGAGAGGCTGAAGAACACTTTCAAAAGAGGTAATACCTTGATATTGCACTTTTTTGTTTTGGTTTGTTTTTTTGGTGTGGTTTTTGTTTGTTTCTTTGGGTTTTTTGTTTTGTTTCAGTTTCCTTCTTCAGACACTGGAGATCTAGAAGTATTTCTGAAAAGTAACAGAAAGAAGAAAGGCACGGTTTCTGTTTCATTCACAGGCTCAAGCAGACAAAGCTCAATTCTTGCACACAAAAAACTCAGCCTAGAATCCCAAACCAACAGCATTTATTCAAACAAGTCAAGAATTAGACAGCCTGTGTCATTATTCTTCTATTTTGCATAGAGACAACTCTTGAGGATTCACATTTGCACCAACTCTGAAACACTTTGACATAAATTTGCCCATTTCTGAGTAATCCCTCTCAGTTAAGTGCGAGACTTTGCTGTATATTTAATAAAATAAAATAATAATAAAAAAAAAGCGAGAGAGAGAACAAAAGAAAAGTGCAAGTCTGCTGTGCAGAAAATAATCTTGTAGAAGATAAAAATCTCTCAGAAGACATTAAGACTATCCTTAATTTCAAACTCCGTTAAAAAAGCAAAATTACTGAATTCCAGTAGCTTTTCACCAGTAGAGCAGAGCAGTATGTGGGATGTTGCCCAGCTGTTCTCATTTATTGCACCTTGGCCATTGCTGCTCTCTTTGTGAGTAAACATCAAATATTCAGATCTGATGGCTGCCAGTTGCTATTACCTGCACTCCTGCAGCCAAAGGCCACCTTCCTTCCTGTTCAAAACCTTACTCACAGGTGGAATTACGCAAGTACACCATAATAAGAGATCTAATTATGTTGTTCCTTTTTGGGTAGGGCTTCCCCCATCTCCAGTCAGAGGATTTTTTTTTCTTACAGGATATCTTGTTTGTAATTTTTGTGCCACTAGAGTAACAAGTCCTTTGTTAAAGTACTGCTGAGTGCAGTTTACTGGTGGGTTTATACAATTCCAATGATTTATTAGCAGTTTAAAGAATGAGGAAGAAAAATAGCCATGACTTAATACTAAATGACAACTCATAAAGATTTTCTGAAAGTTTAACATGCTCCTTCCTGGTGGCAGGCTTTATTTCATTCCCATGGCTCCTTTCAGAAATCTTTGCAACCAGCAGATGGTTCAGGGGATGCACCTACCAAAGTCAGACCTGGTTTTGTTCCAATGATTATTTGGAAAGAGATCCTAATAAAATCACCCACGAGATCCAATTAGTCCAGCTGAAAGTCAGTCCAGCTGTCCCTGGTACTCAGAGCAGAATCCACACGTACGTGGGACTAATGCATTTGTCTGTTTGATATTTCGACCAAGCAAGTGTAATTTAAAAATATTAATATTAGCTAAAGAACAAGAGCTCAATGAAATCTTGTCAAGAAAGAATTTCAGTTTTGCATGTCAAGGCATTATTTAATTTTAGATTACTGAGTGCTTTCCAGCTCTTTCCTTCCTCAAGAATTGAATCAGCTTGCATGCATCTGACTGTCCCAGGAGAGTTTGTGCTTAGATGAACGGTGTTGTGTGCAGAAAGATCCTAGATGTGATGTGATCAGAAGAAATAAAAAGAAATCTGCAAGCTCTCTTGAAAATATTTTTTCTTTTTTTTTTTTTTTCTTTTTTATTTTTCCTGTAACATAAAATTAACATAAAAATGAATGAAATCCATGTAATGAATATTTTTTGGACATGCAAATCAATAGAGCATCATCAACAATTCATTTTAAAGAACTTTGGAAGACTTGGTTTCTATATTATGTAATAAATATTTATCCACTATTCTGCTAAGTTACAAAAGGCCTATTTATTGCAATAACCATAGTGATATTCAGAATAATGATACAGCAAGGGACATAACAAAGTAGTATTCTTTGAACACATTCTATATATTTTTATATATATAGAATATATATATCCTATATATTATTCTACATATTTTTCTAGATATTTATTCTATCTATATAATATATATATATTCTATATATATGATATATAGATTCTACTGGTATAATAAACTTTTAAATGTTTAAATGGCCAGGACAGGGAAGGAAAAAAAAAACAAATAATATTTTCTTTATTCAGACTGTAACCCATATTAGGCCACCTTTCCTGATAGGTTCTTCTTGAGGAAATTGCAAACTGTCATAAGAATCTGCAACCAGAATGGCCTTTCCTGTGGTATCTGTTTTCCTTCCGTCTTCATGAATTCAATAAATAACAGAGATAACAGAACAAGCATCTTTCCTTACCATACCCTTGTGTGGTAAGGTGGAGCTGTCATTGGCATCTGACAGGGAGGGAGAAACCCCAGGGGTAATTCTGACGTAAGTATGCAGAACATCTTTCTCTACTTAGTGTCTTACCTTCCGAGATAAGGGCCTCTCTCCCACTGCAGTGCAGATTGGTGGGAGGTGATTAACTGTGCTGGAAATTTCTTAAGGTGGGTGAGAGTAAACAGAGAATAAACAGAAGAATGTTTCCTGAATCCATGTCAGCCAAAATTAAATCCCCTTTACTCTGCTTTACAGAGGAAAGTCTTCCTTCCTGAGGAGAATCTAAAGGGCTTTTTGAGATAAGCATATATTTTTCTCCTCCAGGTCAATTAGTTTTTAATTATTTTTATTATTTATATATTTTTTATCATATTGTGACTTTTTAAAGAAACCTTTAAGCTATGATAAGAAAGCTTCATGTTCAATGCCATATTTTTCCTGGTGGTTCTCCACTGCCTGGTCACCCACTTTCCATATCCATCCCCACTGCAATAAATGCTATAAAAGACAAACCATGAGATAAAACAGAGACAGGAAACCTGCTTTTCTGGTGACCACTGTGTTTTTAATCGGGTGTACAGTCTATTTGTTTAACCAGTACATGAACCAGTGAAGGTCTGGATGAGAAACATGTTACAAACTCTGCTTTGAGCAGGGACTGTTTGGATAGGAATGTGCTGAATGCACCTGCTGGTCCAGCTCTACAAGTTGAATGGAAAAGGGAATTTATAACTCAGTGGTTTTGAGTGTGAAGCAGCCCTGGGCACATCAAGCAGACCTTTAGGAGCCAGGATATTTTATGGCTCTTATCTCCAGGGTGAGACTGCAGCTGGAGAAGGAGTTTAAGAAAATCAGGTTTGGATTTGTGGCACCAAAATGTGTCAGATGTGAACCTGGAACACAGATGTTCATCATGAGCACCCAGTCCAGAAAAACCAAGGTCTTGCTAGCAACACAGACATGTGTGGACAGACCTGAGCTCCTGTGAGCCATGTGTTGGAGAGGTGCCACGTGGCTCTGTTGCTATGACTTTATTTTCAGTCTAACAAACCCAGCCTGTGAGCACAAGGCTTCTTAGGCCAAGCACAGCACCCTGTTAGCACAGGTCTTCACCTTCCCAGTAACATCCAGCCTCCTCCAAGAACAAACTAAGTTTTTGGGTCTGCTTATTCACATCCATGGACACGTGTCTAAATGACTTCTCAGAAACCAAAGAGGAGCTGCTGGCACAGCAGAGATTTATTCTCATTCTTCATACTAAGAAAGTGCTCTGCACAGGGCAAAATGGAAGGCAAACAAGTTCGTAGTCTTAATCCCACACTTTAATCATTCTTTTAGCCTTTACAGTTGTAGTTTAAGCTTTCCTAAGCTGCAGAGGGGCAGAGGAAAATATGGTTTCTGCAGATTCCAGTTTAAGTCTTGTTTCTTTCTCAGAAAGGTAATCATGGATTTAGAAGCTGACAAAACCACACTTTGTATTAAAATTATATTATGTTGAAATGATCTTGGTACTCCAGGCAACCCTTCAGCAAGATTTTCTGATCTGTATTTAAGATCAGACAAGGACAAGCAGTGCCAGGTGAGAACAATGTTCAGCCACATCAAAAGGCTTCAGTCACAGTGAATTTTGTTCACAAAAATAATTGTGCCAGCAATTATTACAGCTTGTGTTCTGTACCTCAGAAAACTTACTGTCATACCAGTTTGTTCTGTCAATAATCAGACCACATAAACTCAGGTGGCACTTTGTCATCCATGTTATATTTGCAACGACACATAGGCTATTTGTAACATGCACTTCTGAGAGGTCAACAATTTATTAAGCATTTACCTCATGGCATTTTCCCAGTTTAATGTCAGTACCCCATAATAATGATGTGCAAGCACAATTTTACAAGACTTTCATGGTACACCACAAATAATATAATGGAATGAATCAAGCAAGTGATGATAATTAGTTAAGTAATGCAAGAACATCTGCTGTAACTTGCACTTCAAGCAATATATGAGGTGGAAAAGGCCAGTAGTGTTAGGTCATCTCATGGGACAAGAATGTTTGTAATACACTAATTGTGAAGTATTTCCTACAGACGTTACACAAACTTGTCCGAAGAGCATCTCATTTCATACCAAACTTTGCTGCCTTTGGAAGCTCTCACAGCTTTGCCTCCTGTTAAATCCTCTTTGCTCATGTGATGTAATAGCCTATTCTCAGGAATTAAATACATTTTTTTTCCTTGAGGTAGGAAGATGAGTAACTTTCCATGAATCAAGCTGATGAGAACATTTCCCTGAGGGAAAGCATTGTCCATTTACCACAGGTTTATTTAAAAACCAAACCAAACAAAACAAAACAACAAAATGGGTTACATTTACCCTTTGCAGTTCAACAGAAAGTTCTCCTTCTTCCAAGCTGGTGGATGTCTAAATGTCAGCAGATGTGCTGGATTTAATCACAGCTTCATGAACTGTTCTTTTTACTGAAGATGTAATTGTCACTACATGCAGAAATCTTAGACAGGCTTAGGTCAGGGATTTCTCATGAAGTCTAAAGAGGAGTACAACTTACTGTAACACTCAGTCCTAGGGTTCATTCCTAAACCCAAAATATATTACTTTTTACATTTTCGTCTTTGCCACTCATCTGAGCACCAACAGACAGAAACCAGAATCCCAAATCCATACATCTTGTCTCAAAAGATTAGAGCCAATGTTTTAAAAATGCTTACCAGCAATTTTTATGTATTTATTTTATCTTAAAAAATATTTTCTCTCTTCTTTGGTCTCAGGAAGCAAATATGCTTAATGTGACTGCTAGTAACACCTCCCTCTGTGTTCCCTTTGTCCCTAAGAAAGGTAGCAGCGTGCTCAGGTGTTACCAACAGGTGAGTGACCTTGTGAGACACAAGGGCAAAGGTGGCTCAGAAGTTTTTCCTGGGTGGATAAGGGAACAGGAACCTGCAGGCACCACTGCTCCCACATGAGCACCTCACAGCCAAAACCATCTGTGGGTCTGCTCTGAAGGTAAAGAGCAGTCCTAAATGTGCTCCTCTTACACCCAAATTTCACACAGCCAAAAGCTTGCAGTTCCCTTGCTAGCACAATAAATTGAATTACTGTGACTAAATTAGCACAATTTCGTTGGTTTCCTTGGGGTCTGGGTTGGTTTTCCAGCACAGGCTCCGTGCCCTGGGTGGGGACAGCCCTGGCTGTGTGTGCCCTCGGTGGGAGCTCACATGCCTGCAGGGCTGCATGCAGCCACACCCTCTCCTCCCACCACGCAGGAGCTCCTACCCCATGGCAACGGGGCACAAACAGGACTGTTCTGGGTGGCTGTTTGCAGGTTGTGGCTGGCAGTTGCTATGGCACCTGGCAGGCAGGTGAGAGAAGCCCTCCTGAGGGGCACTGCCAGCAGCTGGCTGCTCCTACCCACCTGGCGTGCAAGGTTTCTCTTCCCACCTTCTTCCCAGAGAGCAAAGGAGGCTGGATGGACACACACAGGTGTGTATTTGGCCACGTGGCAGCAGCATCCTGCAGAGGTGGATGCCAAGGAAGGTGGCATTTCTGTTGGCTTGCATTTTGGATACACTCTGCTGCCAATTGAGCACTCATCTCCTGCCAGGAGTACAATGGCAGCACTGTTCCTCCCACGTGGTGGAAATCCCTCTGCACAGATAACAAATGCTGCTTTCCTTATATCTCCTGCCAGTGCTTCTGAGAAAGCCTTGGCATCCCACCTTACTCAGAAACACAGCATGGTCCCCATGTCAATATTGGACACTTTAGGAACGCTGCTTTTTACAAGTATGTGTTGAAAAAAGCCCCAGAGACAGCTTGTTTGCAAACCTTGGTTTTTGCTTTGTTTTGGGTTTTAAGAACAGGACAGACATTGAAAGCCATCCTGTCCCAATGTGAAAATAAATTCCTTTCAAAGTGAATAATCAGTATCTCTAAACCCGCTAAATTTCCATGGTGATGCCCATCATGGAGGTCTGTCACCCATTTGCCTGATTTCAAAGTGACCACTTTCAGCACTTCCCAACAATCACAAATCTGCAAAGGTACAGATTGTATTCCCCCTCTGAAGATCCTCTCACCACTTCTCTCTTCCTTATTTTTGTGCAGTTCTTCTCAGCCTAGATGGCCCTTGACTATTCCTGGGAGAATGAATGAGAGAATTTTGGATACCTCTTTGAATTAATGAATCAACCGAGCAAGTTAATGAGAAAAGCACTCTCCTTCTCACTGAATTAGAATTACAATAACAACAGGATCTCTCAAAATATCTTTTGTTTTTCTCAATTAAGACAGGAGCAAAACATTTCAGATTAACCCAGACAATTTACTTGACCTGAAACAAAATTACTCATTTTATATTTGGATTCCTAAAACTTTTGATCCACTTGTCCCTCTTTAAGGGTGACAATATAGAAACAAAGACATTCTAGGAGAGGACATTTTCTTGCAAAAAAGGTGTCTCAAGTTTAATTTTATAGATTAAAGTGTTTTGAACTGCAAAAAAATTGATCCAACCTTAAAAGCACATTTGGTGTTCTCAGCATTTGTCACTGTGCATAGAAAAGAAATTAAATAGTATTTCTACTTCTAAATCCTCTGGATTACTTAAGAGCTCAAGAGGTAATGAGAACATGTTTCTGGCTGTGTTTTAGGGTCTAACCTGCAGCAAACTTTTGCTGAGGTGCCAGTGCTCTTGTCTCAACAATGTTCCACCTGAGTGAACTTATTCCAGGTTTACACCACCACACTTTGAAGAGTGTAAGGCCTTAGAAGTCAATGTCTGCTTTGTGTTCCTGTGACAATGGTTTGCAGTTGCCAAAACCACAATCCTTTTCTGCAACATAAATAAAAATTGGACATGCAGGGTTAAGATCAGATGCCATCCCATTTCCCTTCAGCTCATGTAAACAGCAGGCATTGGAAGAAAAAGGAAATCAGGAATCTAGGAATCAGGAAAAGAGATAACATGGCCTTAGTAGGGGAAGAAATACAAAACCTGGATTTCCAGTGTGATAGCAAACAGCCTACTGAATCAATAGTGTAAAAAATCTCAGCACTTCACAGACGGAAAAAGGCATTTGTCAGGAAGTCTTTCCAGAACTCCAGGTTTTCTTGTGAAATTTTGCCCCACAAGTCCAAATGCACTCTGTTCAGACACTCTGACAAGGTGCTCACCTAGGTCAGAGGAGCTTCTCAATCATCAGATGCTCATTTCCACGTGTTGGCAAGGCCAGAGCCATGCTTCCCTGGGAGGCGATGACACTGGGGTGACACGGATTTCACCCCGTGGTTAATGCAGCAATCAGGTGTGTGAATAACCAGAGGCTCAGCACACACTGCTCAGCACACATGTGTGTCACCAGACCCAGAGGGGGGTTCCAGATTGGCTCATCAGGGGAGATAAACCCATGGCTAACAATAACTTTACTCATGCCTCTCGATTTTAAAAGCTGCACGTAATTGCTCACGTTACGCCATGAGTTTTGTCAGAGCCGTGAAACCAAGCAGTGCTCTGTGTCAATTTGCTTCTATCCCACGCATCAAAGGCAGAATGAGTTGTTGTTGTTTCCACTACAGGACAGAGGTGAGAAAAGTGCCTTGGATAGGACTAATAAACAGGAAAATACAGCTTTCCTTGTTCTTTTTTTGTTTTGTTTTGGATTTTTGCTAGATAGTTACACCACAAAGCACTGATGAAGACTTGTGTTTTCCAACCAATAACATCTTAAAACACAAAACCCACTGATTTTGTGGAGACTACAAGTCAAGACATAATAAGATTTTTTGACCTGTTTTTAAAAATAGAATGCATTATTCAGCAGTGTCAATAAGTATTTAAAATACTAGATTTGGAGACTGATGCTCTCTGCTGTTTTAAACCGTTTGGGTTCCTAAAAACACAGTGCCATCAAATTCCCTATCCATTTGTAGTTAATAAATTTGATTAGAAATTTTAAGGTATTCACTCAGAATACATTCGTACTTTTTTGCAAGAAAACCATTTCTTGTTGGCAAGATGGTTTCAAGCTCTGTTGCAGATTACCTAAGCAAATGTGGCCTTCCCTGGTTAGTTCACTAGGAACTTAGTTTATGAAAACTTTCCTATTTGGCTGCCTTTAAAGACTCTTTCAGTGCATTCCTAACTATTGGGTAAAATAACTGCTGTTATCATCTAGATGTTTTCAAAATTTTGATAGAAATTCGAGCAATTTAATACACACTTTACCAAATACACTGAATGTAACTATGAAGGGGGTTCCTGTGTTGGCAGCTTTCTGGCTTTTGTGGGATTAAATTTTTTAAAATTACTTTTAATCTGTTGCATTTTTATCTTTCCTTTACTGTGTTGTGAAGTTAGTTTTACAAGGTGGTGGTAAAACTCCAATAGTTTTCAATGAAAGAGAAGGAGAAAAAGAAAAAAAAAAAAAAAAAGAAAAAAAAAAAAAAAAAAGAAGAAAAGAAAAAGAAAATTTGCAGTGTTTCCAGGTGACCAGAAGGCAAAAAATGTTGGTGGTCCTGTTCCCTTTGGTCCTACAAGGAAATAAGAACAGTTTTTATTTCTATTTAAATGCTTAGAAGGGGGGTATTAGTCAATTAGTCTGTCAAATACAATCTCATAACACAGTTCTGGAAGAGGTTGTGAGGAAATGACATTTCTATAAGCATTTGAGGGCTATTAAAAGCATGTATCATTACAGAAATATCTAAAATACCTGTTTGAGAACTTCTAGATATTTCTTACTGAACCAAAGTGCCACAGTGTAATACCAAAATGAGCATTATTCATCACAGAAATNGTATTTTTGAGAGGAGTGGAAGGAAGGAAGGAATAGCATCTTTAAGATCAGAAAAGGCCTCTAAGATCACTGATTCCAACCATTAACCCAGCACTGAACCACGGCAGATGACCACGGCTACTTGGAACATTCAAGGACATTTGTGGTGCCGTCCATTGTGAACAAGGAATGATAAATCCAGGTCTCTGAAACACTCCAGAGGTATAGATGTATTCTTATATAAAGTATCTCTACAGATGTGGGCCAGGAAGGTCTTCCAAAAGAAGCTGAGAATGAACTCAGTGCCCAATCCGTTCTTCCCAGGGAAGACACAGCTCCACTTTTGTACTTCAGACTCAATTGATTCAGATTGTAACCAATTCCTATTCTTCCCCACAGCAGTCTTATTTAGTTTTTAATTAAATTCTGTGAATTCGAGGTGGAAGATCCTGTTTTCCAAGTCAAAGGCTAACAGTTTAACTCCACTGACATGGTTATTATGGTATTTACAATGGTTTAGAACTCACTTTTGCAACATATGTACTCTCACTCTTACATTGCAACTACTACTTTTGATTTAAATGTCAGATTTTAAATGTCAGATCAATTTCTGATCTGTGAATACATTTGTGGATGTGCATGTGTGCTGTGTACACATATACATTTTAAACTCTGGTTTTTAAGCACTGGGAAGATGAATGTGAAGATCACTCTCTTCCTGGGTAGTTGGTTAGGGTTTTGTTCTGGAATCAAAACCTCCTGGTTCTTGGGAAGTAGCAGCAAGGAAATGGTTCGGTTCAGGCAAGTTGACTCAGAGCCTGCACTTTTTTTTTTTTTTTTTTTTTTTTTTTTTTTTTTTTTTTTTTTTTTTTTTTTTTGTGCTAATAGAATCTAAATTGCGGTGGCAATGCTGGAAAGACTTGAGTTGGTTAGATGCTGCAGTCACTCTGGCTCACCATGAGCTAATAACACTTTACAAAAGACTTTAAAACACAGAGAAGTTACTCTGCTCTTTGGTGACAGTGTGATACGTATTTTCCATTCTCTGGCTGCTGTCCATGCAATAAGCTGTGGAGTAGGCGCTGAAAAGCCTCTACAAAAAATGTGTTTGATTGGGTAAAAAAAGTGTGTTCTTGCAATACATGTGGGCTTATTTATTGTTAGTATTTCTAAATATGCCAGTCAAGATCACAAGATTCAGTTACTCATGTGCAAATATATCTGGAATGACACATCCTCTGTCAAACCACTTTCTGTGAAAGTAGATGTGAGTAATACTAAGGAGCATGTCAGAGGTGGGAAGAGATGAAATGACTCTCTGCAGGGCATGGAGCTGCCTGCCACTCTCCCTAACACCATGCCTGTTATGCAGCAGATAAAAAGGGAGTTTAACCCCACAGCGTTGGCAATGCATCTCTTGATACAGAGGCATTTGGGAGGACACTGCACATTCTCCACCTGGATTAGCCATCTTGCTTCTTTAAATTGCGTTTTCAAAGTGCTACCATGAGCAGATTCACATAAAATTGGTGTCTGTTTTCTCTCCATCATTTCCAGAGCAATACTCTTGCAGCTGCATTTTGTGGCACACAGAGAGTCTGGGAGGGCTTTTCCTGCTCCGTGTGGCTCTTGCTCTGCTCAGCCATGAGGCTCCTGAAATCAGCCTTTAATGGGTCACGCTGCGTGAGTGTTTTCCCCTTAATCATGTGCATTTGTGGGTTACAGGGGTCCTGGGCTGAATGCTCTGTAATGACTCCTATTGGTGTTTTGTATTTATCCTGTGGGGTCAGATCTACATTTACAGCTCATTCCTTAAGACCTACCTAGGCCACAAATAAAATTTCAAAATCTATTATGAAAGAGTGGTGAAAGCACCAAACAGATGACTTTTATTTTAAGCATGGGACATTTGATTCTGGTCCTGCCCAGAACCTCTTTTTACTTTCACAGAACAAAACTTCCCTCTGAATTACTAAGTAAAATTCTGTTTTTGCTGTAGCAAGCTTTCATACACTGGGAGAAACACTGCATTAGGCCAAATGACCCAATGTTGTTTGGGAAAATGTCTAACTACTAAGGGCACTTGTTGTGAAATTTCATCTGATTAAAACTGGTTAGGAAGCAAATATCAGGATGAAAGGAGGCTTTTGTGAACTATTCTTTGAAAGCACGTTAATCCCTAATAAGATGCAGTGTGATACAGAGCCTGTTACTGTTTTGACCTTGAGTACCACTACTCAAATAATTCAAGGGATGAGTTTGTCAACATTAATCTGCAATCTTTAATTATAGGCAGAGTTAAAATTGATTTTATTTTGTTCATCCTCAGTTTTCCTTCCCTAAAAACCCAGGAAAGGAAAAGGGCAAAAAAGGAAAAAACACTTGTGACATTAGTAGAACGTGCCATGAATGACAATTTAATTTTTTTTCCAAGTCATACCTCAAAGCAAACTCTACAATCTCCTAAAACCTAATCCTTAGCAAACCACTAGTGATACTGCTATAGAGGGAGGAAACACCAGTGGGGAAAATCCCAAGTCCAAACAGAACCTTTCCCCATCATGAAGGGACGAATGGACAAAAATTTCTCCCAGGAATTGAACATCTGATTTGGATTCTTCCTTTCCAGACCATTTAATCTATCCATGCACAGATGGACAGATGCCTCATTCCATTTCATGAACTCTTCTCTGCCTTTCTGCAGGACACGGAACCATCAGCATTGTTTATTTATGTATCTATTTTCCCTGTTTGTCTTATCTTTTTTGCTCTGTATCTTTGCCTTTAGTGATGTCATAATCCCAACTCTGAGTTTGAATTGAATCTCTTTATCTAGTCAAGAGAAGTTGCTTTGGTTATAAATTTCATGAAAAGCTCATAGAAAGTATTTGTTTCTTGCACTAGTCCTCCAACTGAGCCAGTCTGGGGTCAGCACAGGGCAAGAATGGCACCAGAATATAGTAGGTTTATATGTGAATTTTATAATAATTTCCTCAAAATATTACCTTGCAGATATAAATTTGATACAGGTACTATGGACCCAGGTGGAACTGCAAAAGAAGACACTCTGGGTTTTTACATATTAAGTAATCTTTCATATGTTCTATAGTTGCCCTTGCCTGTGGGCAAAAAGGTGAGAGGAGCAGTAATTGGGTTAATCCTCTGTAATGTGCTAACAGGCATAGGAAAACACCTCCTGCTCCAACATATCTAAATAAACTCTATTTATGATGCTCTGACTGCAGCCAGATTTTTTAAAACTTGACACCTCTTTGGGATAATGCTATCAAAATATCTTATCCTCCTCTTGAAAGGGGTAAATTCCTGCTGGCTTGCTGCTAATCCAAGTTTTGCATGCACCTTTGCGTGATTTATTTAGTACTGGGAACTGCCCGTTTTGAGTGACCTTCACTTTATATTTTCGGCCTTTTAGCAATATTTTGTGTCTTACAGACATTTTATACACCTTGGGATTAACTCACTGTGATGTCTTTCACCCCTAAATGAATTGTCACAGTGAATTTTGATGCAGAGCCTGTAGAGATTAAAGTTCCTCTTTGCACCTGCCTTGTTTCCTTGCTCTTCCCACTGCCAAATTCTCTTTACTATGAATTTATTCCAGCTTTACCTTCTAAGAGGAAGCTTAACACTTCCTTACCCATGAATCATCTTCCTTCATTGCCCTTTTACTTTTCTTCTAAAACTGTGTGTAAACACTTCCTCCACAGGTTATTCTGGAACTGTTAACCCAAACCTCCAGAACATTGCATGTTTCCTCCACAGAAATGTCATTAGTTCTTGAACTGATTGCTGAAATTTTTTTTTCCTGAAAAAACATTTGAACTGATTTCTTAAAAAATTTTTATCATGGTGCTTCAGAACTGCAAAATAGGAACATGAAAATCTTGGATTTTCTCCCAATCTTGCATGCTGATTAAATTATTACATCTAGAGATCCAATTTATTATTTCTCACCAGTGAATTGAGAAGACTTATCTCCTTTTATTGGGGAAAAAAACCTAATTGTGGAGTGAGTTATGGTAAGAATTGAACTTGTATATGTAAAAACAGACTGAGGATGCCAAACATGAAATTACATCAGATGTCCTCTGTGAACACAACTGGCTTATTACACAGATCTAGAGTTCTTTTACTGCAGTTTTAAGAACATATACTGAAGTCTAAATTTCAGCCAAATTACTTGTGTATATGCAAACTTACGTGCAGAATCTTGTTAGTTATTTGAGGTTTTCTTCAGATTTGATGGAATGGGAGCAGAGGCTTGGATTTTGGATGCAGCCTTCCAAAACTTTCCTCTGCTTGAGATCTCCTTTTTCACTGTACTTTTATATATATCTTCTGTACAAAACCTGTTGCCTTTCCTGGCGCTTAGGCTGACCAGTAATGTTTAGCTGTTTACCCCCTTTGGAAAACTTAAGCTGAAGGTTTGGGTACACATTTGACAGTGCTCACAGTCCTAAAGCTCTTGTGAGGGCTCACATCTCCAGTTTTAATGCCATTTCCAAGTCTGGGAACCTTTGTAGGGTCTCATCCACTTCCAAATGATATCTCAGCCAGAAGAGGGGTACACTAGGTTCTGATAACTTCAGGGTAGCTCTGCTGGCTTCCTGGTTTAGATTAAAGCTTATTTCTCTGTCTCAACAAGAGAGAGTCTTTTGTACCCAGAAAAATACAAATCCCCAGAAAAATAAAAATCCTTCATCTGCACTACTTTTAAGGACACTCTTTTTGTTCATTTGTAGTTGATTTCATCTTTCCTTAGATATTTTGGCTTTCACTGCTGACTTTACTGGAAGCAGATTCCAGCAAGCTGATTCAGAGATGGGGTCATTACATCTTTAAGGGAAGACACGTGATCCATTTCTTCTTTCTGAGAAAAACTTTCTGTGCAATCCTTAAATTCAAAGGTGATATTTTGGTTGGATTCATAGCTCTTGGTACTCTAAATTCAGGCCTTCTTTGAATGCAAGTTAATGTGTTGAAAAGCTAATTCTGAAAACCTAACCATGAAATTTCAGGGGAATCTCTTTTTTTTAGCCCCTTATTCTGTGGGGGTATTTTTCTGACAGGTTTCCTACATTTTCCCTATGATTTATTAGATTTTATGAATACTCCAAACTTCAGCCAAGTGTGACAGCTCTGTTCCTAGAAGATGAATCTCTGGTTCAAATCTCCCAAAATTGTTTGAATACCATCAGTCTTGTGATTAATACCCATTCTGTCATGGGATTTTTTAACTCATGCATCCATCTTTTCTTGACCCAGCTCCATTTTTGTGTGTGCTGACTTGGTGCAGACTTTCTAGGGCATCTTTCACCATTGCCTGCTGTGGTGCCATGCCTTGTCAAGAGCTATGGAGGGGAAAGGAGCATCTTCCTATTGTGTGACCTGTTTTCTCTTCTCCAGCAGCCTGCCTTAATTGTATGTCACGTTTGGCATCTTATGTCTTTAGTGATTAACAGGAGTAAGTCCTGGCTTGAACTTGTGCCTGTGGGGCCCCTTGCAATTATCATCAGGCACCCACAAGTCTTGCCAACTTCACACAAATCTATTTTACACAAATCTCAGGCCCCAAAAGAATCTTCTCTCTTTCTTTCCTTGTTTTCCCTTTCATTTTTTTGGTAGCAGTTCAGTTACCACTGTCTATTTCTCCAAAGAAATCCATTTTTCATATCCCACACTCTATTACTTTATAAAGTGAACATTGTGAAGCACAAGGCACAAAAAAGTCATCATGTTGACATTGCAGAATGATTTCTAATCTAATTTTCTCTGTGTTCCCTTTCAAAACAATTTTTTCCAAGCACTGTATTTTCCCAAGTGCTTCTAGGCTGTTTTGCTTGCTTAGTCTCCTTCAGCAGATAAAACCTATTTTCTTCAAGATTTCTGGTCCTAGAACATGTAAGCAGAATCCACTTAAATTTTTCACATTTATTGAACAGACATTCTACCGGACTTGAAGAAATTTGAGATGTTTTGGTGAAATAACCTATGATTTGGCTTGAGTCATAGACCTCTGAAAAGCTTCCTCTGAACATGTAAGTAAAAGTTTCATGTTCATTTCTTCAGTGTGCTGTAAACCAGCATCTTCACATGGTTTTGACTTGCAGACACAGTGACTTGAGACACAACTGTGCTCCCCAGTCCCAGAATTGGAGAACAAAGTTAAAAAATTTCTTGCTAAATGATCCAAAATTTAGGTGTTAAAGTACTTGATCCCTAATGTGTCACCTTCATGACAGGAATACAGAGGACTGTGTGAGGTATCCAGTATTCCCATAAACTGTTTGGGAAGAGTAATGAGTTCATAGGGAGACAGACACAGAGCTACACAGAAGAAGGAGACACAATCATGGGCAATAAAAAAAGCTGATATGAACTGTAGAAACTAAGGGTCTGTCTGAGACCTCACCATTCCTAGTCATCAACATTTTACACAGATTTTTTACTCGATTTTACTGACCTCTTGTCTCTATAGAACTCATCCACAAGACCAAAAAATCAAGTTCAGTACAGTTTCTTTTCTAGCATACATCTCATTGCTTCCGTTCAAACTTTAGTAGTTATCAAATAATGGAATGAAAGCATTGATTGAGTTGGAAAAGGCCCTTAAGATCAGTGAATCCAACCATTAACCCAGCACTGCAAAGCCCAGCACTAAACCATGGCCCCAGGTGCCACATCCACCTCTTTTAACTCTCTTCAGGCATGGTGAACAATCTACTTCCCTGAGCAGCCTCTTTCAATGCTTGACCACCCTTTCAGTAAAGAGATTTTTATTAACATCCAGTGTACATCTACTCTAGCACAATTTGTGGCCATTTCCTCTTGTCCTGTAATTTCAAGGGTAATCAGAAGCAGCCCAATATTAAAATATTGCAAATAAAATAAGGAGAAAATACTAGCTATATGCCAACCCTTAGCAAAATGGGCCTCCCATTTAAACAGAGGTGGCAATTAAAGTAAACTAAATGTACTTTAAAAGTCTGTATTGCTCTGTCCATCACTCATCAGCATTGCTTTTTTGTATAATTATCATTATTCAAATAATCGAAATGTTCCATGAACTAGAACTTCTTGGAAAACCTCTGCTAGGAAATTAGATGTTTATCCCCAACTCCACAGGGTATATTTGTAACCTGGAATAAAAAAGCTGTCCTGAGGAATTCAGTGATTCTGTGATCTGCTGGCACAGGATTTAATCTACTCTAAACTGATTACACCCAAAACTGAAGGGGGTTAGATAATGGCAGAAGCTGTGTTGGATACATCCTTTGCAATTCTGCTGAACTTGCCTGACTGCACAAAGTATGGCAGAGACAGAATTTATACTGACAGTCCTCAATTCAAACACAGTCTTCAAAGTAAGTTTTAGAGTTTGATGCCCAGGTCAAGTTTTTTAATGTATGCTTTAGCATTCATCATTCTCTCTTCACCTCTGGGACAAAGAGTTTTGGAGAAGGGTATTCAGACATGGTCCAGGAAAGGAAGGACCTCAACATTCAGTATATCAAAGGAAAAAAAAAACAAACAACAAATCAGTGCAAAAAGTTAATATTAATTGCAGTTGTATAGTTTGAAAGAGGTATTTTTTTTTCTAGCCCTGGCATTCTTCCAGTGCAACTTGTCAAACCAGATTACATATGAAATGTGCCTACAGCCAAAAATGTGAGAACTCTGTGACGATGTGCAGAGACTTGTTTGATTTGGGGTGATTTTCGCTTTTCATCAAAGAAACTACATGATCCTCTTTCATGGGTAATATTTCCAAGGCTCATTATTATTCCCTTGTTTGCTTTGGTTACTGGGGCTCATTGAAGGAAACATTTAATTTAGTCTCTTCATTATGAGACACTTTTTGTCAAGGTGCAGTGTTGTGCTTTGTTCTTTAGACTTCTGATCCATAAAACTCTCCCTGGTTTGCCATGTTTATTGACACCCAAGGGAATCTGCATTGCATAACATGTCAGACTTGATTTGTTAGTTTTTCCTTCCCAATTGTTTCTATTTTTCTAGGGAAATATTCTCCAAAATTATTTTTTCAGACACAATGACAAAAGCTTATTTGAAATATTACTGATTTCACAGTACGAAGAAATTTATTTCATGTGACAACAAAACAAGAGATAAATAATAATTTTACTCTGTTTCTGCTTAGAGGTGGGAGCACATGTATCAGGGATTGTATTTTGTTTAAAAATGCTAGCTCAACAGGCTGTGATTGTCCAAGCATACTTGTAATTAAATTTTAAATAGAAGGAACAATCAGAGTTTTTCAATTTGAATGAGAATTCTCTTTGCCAGCCAAAGCAGTTGCAGCAACTTAGGTATGATTTTAGTGAACCTGTTGTTTTTTATGCAGTATATTGTTTTTATCTTTCACTACTTCATGGCTACAAAAAGATACTTGTTCCAAAAAGAAAAAAAAATTCCAGAGGTCCATGCCATGACAGGTTTTTGGAGTTTCTGTGTGTGAAGAAACAGTTCTGCATAGGCTGTTTAGCATTTTTATTTAAGTTCTTGATTTCCAGTTAGTGGAAAGTTGTTGCAACTTGTCAGGTGAGAAAGTAATGAATAAATATTGAGTGTTAATTAAATAAATATTATGGTTTTGTAATGGGTCCTTTCCATCTGTTCTCGATTGTTCTTCATTGTACAAATACATTTTCCCTTTCCTACTGCACATTACTTTTAGTCCTCCCAGTATCTCTTTTCGCTCCTCCTAATTCACACAAGATTTATTGTTTCTCCTGAAAGAATCTTCTGTCCTGCCCTGATTTCTGAAGACCTTTTTCCTTTTTTGGCTTTAGAGGTTGGAGTCACATCTCATCCGCTATTTAAAAGTTCCTTTTTCACAGCCTTCCTTACTAAGTTTCCTTGCAGACTCTCCTCTCCTCAAAAATTACCCTTTTGCATCTTCAGGGCACCTTCTCCCTCATTTTGTTAATGAAATAAAAATGCAGCTCATTTCCCTTTCTTCATGTATCATTTGACCAAGTTTCTCCTGCCTAGAATATGTTGCCTGTGGAAGACAGTTTAGCAGACAAACTGTTTTCCTGGCAGTTTCGTTTTTCTCTTTGTCTGGTTAGGTGGAGGCTGCTCATGTTTTTAAAATAACTTCTACAAGGTATACCACTCCCAATATTTATTGCTTCTTCTGTTATAAGTATTCATCAGTGCAACACTTGTCAGCATCCCTGTGCTGAATTTACCTGCAACTTGCAACAGCAGCATGGAGATAAAACCAATTTAGAGATGTCAGGCTACTTATTCTGTAGAATACGTGTGCTGTGAAAAGGCGAAAAGCCTAGGGTCTCCTAAAATCACTAGAGGTAACTGAAGGGGGAAAGGTGACCATTTTTTGGGAGAGAGAGGAAAGAGAGCAACCTGACAGTAGTGAAGTGGGGGAGCAGCCTTCCAGAACAGGTTGGAGCTGGTTGTTTTGCACCCAACAACAGCTGATTGTGCTGTGCCAATTGGCTGCAACCCTGACAGCAGGTGAAGCTCATTTCTGTCAGACTTTTTGACTCTGAGTGGTTCCAGCAACTTAGATACTGGTGACAGACCAAAGAGACAGAGAGAGATGGCATCTGCTCCATTATTCTGCTCCGAGCACCTTAGGCCAAATTTTTCAATTAACAAAATGTTAACTACAATCTGGGTATCCCTGGGTATTTGCTGTGCAGGGAGATTATTCAAATTGCCAGGCATACTCACACAAAATGAAACCACTGGAATTGTTGCCTGAGGTCCATGCAAACGAGCAAGGGATGCTACCAACAAGAGAACTTAGATCAGGAAGTGATTTCTGTGGGGGAAGAGGAGGGGAACAGCATCTAGGGAATAGAAATCCTCCTAAAGACAGCTTAGAAACACCACATTACTTTCAAGAGAGCAGTGACCTAAATATAAAAAAATACAAAAAATTATTTAGAAATAATCTCCTGTGACCAAGCTAGATTTGATCTCATCCGAGAACATGGAGAGAATACATTAAATTGATAGCTTGCCTTTCATCCAGGGGCAAATTGGCTTTTGGATGACAGTGAGATATCAACAGCTTTTCACAATGTTGTCCCAGACAGCAGACTGAGTGAAACCCTCTCCAGTGAAAGGATTCTGGTCTCAGTCCAAGTCCCACCCATTATCCTTTGCAGAGTGAGTCAGAGCTTCCCAAACATCCACGATGTTGTGTCAACACTTTCTTGCATGAAAGGAAAAGTGTCCCCTACCCTGGAGATAGATAAAAATATTTATTTTTAAATAAATAGATTTAGAGATTTATCTCTTTTTGTAAATAAAAATAATTTCAAATACATATTGAGCTGGATTTTCTATAATACAAGGGTCCAAATGAAAACTCAGGTTTAGGAAGTGGGTTCCTGGTGTGATGAAGGAGAAAGTAGAGGAGCAGAGCTGCTAAGATGTCCTTACTGAGAGCAAGTTCCTGGCTTTTTCAGCTCTACAAAATTCTTTCTCCCCTCTTCCTCAACCCTCCAGCACCACTGAGCAACCTGTTCCAATATTATTTCAATATATGGCTAACATAAGTAACCTAAAGTTTCATTCCTTCCTCACAATAAGCTTGAAAATAAACTATAATTCCACTGCAAGTAAATGAAGGATGGCATGTGAGGCCTCCCTTGAAAAATCCTGGTGCAGAAAAAGATGCAGAATTTTGTGGCAGTAGCAAAAGCAGTAACAACTTTTCAGCTTAATGCATTTCATCTAGTAATCTTCATTTCTAGCAGAAATATTCAATTCGAATAAGAGACGTGCTGTGGGAAGGCTGGCAGACCCTTAGGTCTCCCCTGTACATCTCCTGAGAAATGTGCCAGAAAAAGTGACTATCTTAGAGGTAGACAGACAATTGGAATTTTCAAAGGCAGAAAACACCAGCTTCTCCTGAAAACTGAGGCACATAATGATATATTTTTCTTAGAAAATGTTACAAAGCATATATATAAGTGTATAAATATCCATATAATATGCCTCACACACACACACACGTGTGTATGTATACATGCAATACATAAATAGGTTTTGAATACTATCCTTCATTTGTTGTGCTTCCTGTCTTACCCTTGTTGAAGTGCTATTAAATTACAAAGAAAATAATGTAATGAAGCTTTTAAAATCTGTCCATGTAGCACTCTAGGAAATTCAGAAAGATTGAAAAAAACCAATGTAATTTACAAACATTTCTTCTGCTAACGTCATTATTTGCATTCAGGCATCTGCTTGATATAATATCTATTAAGCTTGAGAAACATACATAAAATATTTTTAATGACTGACTGACCATGGAGCACTACCACAATTTTGTAATAAACATTGAGACAATGAGTACTATTAAAGACATGCTGTCTGAAAAATCCACACAGAATCATAGATGCATAGAAGCATGGCTTGGGTTAGAAGAGATGTTTAAAGACCAGCTAACCCAAACACCCTGCTGTGGGCAGGGATGTCTTTCACCAGATTGTGTTGCTCAAGGCCCATCCAAACTGGCCTTGAACATCTCCAATAATGGTGAACCCATGACTTCTCTGGACAACATGTTGCAGTGCCCTCACCATGCTCATTTCAAAAAATTTCTGCCTTATATCCAGCCTAATTCTACACTCTTTCACTTTAAAATTGCTGCACTTTGTCCTGTCACTACATGTGCTGCAAAAAAATCTTTCTCAATCTTTCTTTCTTTCCCTGTGATATATTGAAAGGCTGGAGCATGTTCTTCCCAAACTCCTCTTGTGCCCTCTTTGCTCCTCTTTGCGATGAGCAAAACCAGTTCTCTCAGCCTATCTTCACCAGAAAAGGGCTGCAGCCTTCTGATAATTTTGGTGGCTCTTCTCTGGTCCTGCTGTAATAGATCCATGCCTCCCTGTGCTGGAACTTCCTGTGCAATCTTACTGAGGGTGTCCTTGATCCCACCATCTACACCTTAGTGAAGATATTGAACAGTATCAGCCCCAGTGTGGGCTCTTTAGGAGCATCACTTGCCTGCCACTGGTCTCCACTTGGACAGGATGTGGCCATCCAGCCAGATCTTCATCTATTTATCCATCCATCCATCCATCCATCCATCCATCCATCCATCCATCCATCCATCCGTCATATCCATGTCTCTCCAATGCCAAGGCAAGAATTTTGTGTCTTTTCTACCCTCTTCCAAGAATGGGTGTGATACTCCCTTTCCCCCAGCTGCTGGGAACTTTTTTGACTGGCATTAACTTTGCAAATTTGACAAAAAGTGGAGTGGCAACTACAGGGTACTCTGGGCTCATGTATATTCAGATTCCCCAGGTGGTCTCAAACCTGGTTTCCTGAGGATACTCTTGTCTCTGATGAGACATTCTTTTCCAAGAAAGAATCGTCTCAGTTAAAACACTGTATTTCAAGTTTTCCACAGAAGATTTTTTAAGCATCTTAAAGGAAATAAATATATTTTCTGATGCTGTGCTTCCTCACATCCTCTTTGTAAAGATAAAAAGAGGGTATCCAAGAAAATTCCTGGAATTATTTTTATGAAACACTGCATCTCTATTTGTTTATCGCAAATATTCTTATATATTTCTTTGGACAATTTACTTCTTGTAATGCTCTAAAGTGGGTGCAGTACACTCATGCCTAATAATTTTATTGCAGTATACTCATTAATTCATCATATCCATATCAGCTTTTAAAGATTAGGCACTCTGTACCTAACTATCATGATATTTCATAATTTTACAATTGCTGTTTCAGAGATGCAGTCAGTCAAAAAAAATGATTGTACTTTATGTGTAACCATCGACCTGTGTGTAGATTCATGGAATCATAAAATTATTTAGGTTGGAAAATACTCTTGGGATCATCAAGTCCAACCATTAACCCAGCACTGCCAAGGCCAAGGCCTGTTCTATTGCTTTACCACCCTTTCAGTGGAGAATCTTTTCCTGATGTTTAATCTAAACTCCCCAGCCACAGCTGGAGGTTATTTCCTCTTGTCCTATTACTTGCTACTTGGGAAAAGAGTATATAAATTGATTTACACTCCCCCAGATTTAAAAAGTATACATTTACACAATATCTTTTATAAAATATGAAATTTGCAGCAATAATTTTCTGGATATCTTTCCAAGTCTTAGAAGTGAATAAAACTTATTCATTTTTTCTCCTTTTTGATGAGAGCATTTTACAGTCAGAATTTCCACATAACAGGTACCAGTCTGTCTAATGGCACATAATCTGTGTGTTTCCTTCCCATGACTCTTTTATCCAACTAAGCCAGCACTTTCTAGTCTGTCCTGAAAACGTGATTTCCCTCTTTTCCAGAAGCAACAAGTCAGTGCTTCTTCAACCACCTGCACCGTGTTCTGTAGCTGTGTAAAATTCTCTGAAATCACACCACTTCTCCTAAGGCAGCTCCACTTCCAGTAGCCACACTTGACAAACTTTGGCAAAACTTACCTGGGAGGTTGTGCTCCCAGTGAGCTGAAGGCATGAAAAAGGTAATTGATAAAACGTGAGTCAGGGGAGCTTCACCCCAACGTGCGTAGAACCTGTTGAGATCACCTGGCACCTTCCTGCAAAAATACATCAAAAGCATGTGCTGAACAGGTTTGAGTAGATAAATTCATTGCACAATGATGAGATTTGCTGGAGCTGAAAGAGGAATGAAAGGTTGGATTGCAGAATGGATGGACTGAAAAACGTGACAAGTTGGGTTTCCATCCTTGCTTCAAGGATGTGGTGAAACCTGGAGTATTTAAATGGTGCTCAAAATTACCTTCAGATGAATCCACTAGTAGAATTCAGAGTGTGGTACCACCTTTCTAACAGCTTCAGAATTTTGCTGGCTATTTGCAGCTTGCCATTACTCCCTGATATCCCAGCATATGGTTTGATGAATTATTTGAATTATCTTCAAAGCCTATATAATTAGCTCAGTTTCTTTTTTCTCCACAAATTTTTGGCAAGTTGTGTCTTGTAAATCAATCCCTTCTTCTCCTCCAGCAAAGCATAAGGCAAAAACTGTGGAACATACAGAAATCAGGTGAGAACAAAGCACTCCCTTTTCAACACATGACATAGAAAGCAACTGTAGACATTAATTTTATTCAAGCATGCAGTAGTGACTATAAATTTCATTCATCATAAATGCTAATAGCAGTTATCATCACTAGAATTAACTTCTTTTTTGCAACTCTAAACAAAATTGCAATGATCAGTGTTTTTTCTCCTTATGAAAATATTTTTTCATTTCTCCCTCAATGTTTTTATCTCACTTGACCCAGCAGGCTTGAATGGCAGGAAGGACCTTGCTGTGGTCCATGACTCATTTCAGCTCTTCCCTAGCCACTCCCTGGGTGTGTTTTTTGTTTTGTTTTGTTTGTTTTTCAGTAGGAGCAGCTATTCTGCAATCTGAGGCTGCACAGCTCTGTAAAACGACATGGCACCACCTGCCTGCCAGGGGAAGGAGCCATTGTGATTAACAGCTTCAAGAGGAAAATGTGACACTCTTTCAAAAGGGTTCCACTCATGAGGGTTCCTGGTACAATTTTGACATGCTAAAATGATTTTTAAAGAGTCCATCCAGATGCTCTGAGCAGTGTCACTCCTACAAACTGAAGATGCCAGGCTTCTGTGATTGGTAATTGTTATTGGAAAACACTGTCCTTTGAAGAATGTCGTGTGCGTAAGAGTCACTCAGGCTGAAGTTTCTGCAGAATCAGCTCAATTTCCTCATATTGAAGCAGATTTCAGATACAGAATATTCCTCCACGTTTCTGGGGAGAGTTTTTGTTTCCCCAGTTTTTGCTTTTGCAGGCAGACTTCTTGAGACAAAGGTTGACTCTTTCTGATAGCATTTTGACACTCAGCATATGTGGGCAGGCTAATTTCTTAGTTGTTACCCCAAAGTTTATTCTTTGAGAAAAACCTAAGAAATAATGACATGATGCAGTATTTTTCTGGTCCCCAGGGTCAGTCAGTATTTCCTATTTATTAGAGCTGAGATAGTTCATTTAGTCCACAGGTGTTTTAAGTGGCTGCAGTGATCCAAAATGGAACTAAAAAGTCTACACACACTTCTTGGGACTCACCTAGTTTCCTAGGAAGGAACAATGTGAAGTTAGTAAAACATGTGAGAGCAGGAAAACAAAGAAAAATGCCCAGCTCCAGAGTAGCTTGACATTTCAACATGAAATTACAGACCTGCCTTTTCTTCACTGCATGTTCTCTGCTTCAGAGCCAGAGGAAAATGTGTACTTAATCTGCAAACTGTCAAGGGAAATATTACACTATAGTAAGAAACTGAAATAAAACCTCCTCATGGGAGCACAGAAGACTCAGATGGCGCTTGTTGTTTTAAGATAATAAGTTCTTACATTTGATTCCTACCTGCAGCAAAATAAGTGTTCAGTGCAGTGATGGCTGTGTGGTACAGAAAGCAGCTTTTGCTACAGGAAAAGCAGTGAATGGCCAGTCACCTGACCAACAAACAAAAAGAATACCCAACCTTTCAGGCCAAAATATTGTTTCAAGCCTAGAGATCAGGCACTTTTTTGTGCCATTAAGTAGTTATTAAAATTCTCAGCCAATTGAAAACTGAAACATGAGCCAGGAGGAAGATTTCCTTTCTAAAAATCTCCATAAATTGCAAACCTAATAGTTTTATATTGCCAATAATAAGGGTCATTAATAAAAATCATCTAAATTTTATGTTCAGAGGAATGAATAATAAAAAATCAGCTTTGGTGGAAGCATGGCAAATGTACTACCAAATTTTCCCATGATGACAAACAAAATTCAGCCCATACAAAGTGGCCCAAACACCAGCACTACTTGAACATCCTTTGGGGTCACCAGTCAGGTATGGGCACAAGTTTATCCACCGTATCTGTTAACAGAAATCGCATCTCAGCCTTAAATGATATTTGTGCAGCAACACTCTGATGTCAACAACTTCCAGGCCAGCCTAGGAGATGAAAAGATTTTTAATGGATTATTTGTGCATTATCCCAACAGCACCTTCAGCATCTTAGGGCAATCAAGATACTCCAATCTCAAACTTACATCTTCCTTAATACGTCAGTTGTATTTGCCTGGGTAATTTATTCTCCACCATACAGCCTTGACTCAGGGAGAGAGACGTCAGCACATGTGTAATCTTGAGCAGGCTCGTTGTCCCATTGATTTCAGCAGGTGATTCATAAACCTGTGGAATTACAGTCATAGTATGTCTCCGTTGGTGTTTGCCAGTGAATGATCCCACACAGTTCAAATCTCATTACATCCCCCATCAGCTGGCTGTGAGCATTCCGTGCTTTTAAAATACTGAGCAGTGGAACCTTGGGGGACCACACATTTGCAGCTTGTGAGTCTTTGGGGAAGGAGGAGAGTGATAAACTGCAAGTCAATCAGGCTGTTCACAAAGCACTTACTCCAACAGTTTTTTTAATTGCTATTGTGCCCCTTCCTAATCCAATCACTCTTTAATTATATATTTTTTTCTTTTGTATTTTGTGTTTGGATTTTGTTTGTTTTTTCTAAGGTGAAGATAGTAATTTATTGCTGTTCATTTTCTGTTTGAAAGTAGAGCTGGACTGTTGCCTTTGAAGGGTAAACTTCCTTTTGGAAGTTTTCTGAGTCCATGTGTTTGCAGGATCTTTTTCTGCCCTATATCTTCTTCCCACAGGTTTTGGCAGACAACCTAAGCACAGCCTGCTCATGCATCCAGGTAGACTTTTGGCAGGATAACAGTTTTACAGCACACACTATTTCTACTGGGATTAGCAGGCTCTTCCCACCTGCTTTTTGCCGTCAAAGCAGAGCTGCAGCAGAATGCACCACGAGATGGCAGTACTGCATGAGCAATTGGATGAAAACCCAGCATTTTTCAGAATTAATTTCTAGGGAAACAGGTTTTCCCACTGGCACCGTCAGAGCTCTTTGCAAATTCAGTCTGCCCTCAGCCTGCTTTGCAAATCTATACCCTCAAGATTATGGAGTGAGGTGGTTAATGGCTCAAATTCTTCTGCTAACAAAATATTGTTGTTTGTTTTAGCACAGTATGTACCAGTGTGAAGGATGACACGATGTTTTGAGGCACCACAGAAAGCCTGTAACTAGGAGATATGATTTCTCCTTGTCTTCTATCTTTAGGGTAGAAGTGTTCAGAAGAAAAGCAATGCAAAAATACCGAATTTCACTGCAGAGCAGCAGAGGAACAAGTTCTTTGCAAATATTTTTAGAGAACTAGTCTTGCTTGGCAAGTGGATGATCTTCAGTGTCAGCACAGCAGAGTTAATTACAGAGGGGAAAATAACGTGCTAATGTAGCTAAATTGTTCTCAGTCTCCTAAGGCTGAAGAACCTGGTAATTTCTGTATAATGGTCAGTCCTGCATGGCAAAATGGGTGTAAGGCTGATTCAGAAGGCAGTAGGAATGTCTGAACAATAATGCTGAGCTTTAAATATCTGAGGGATTGGATCTTTCCTCTTCCCCTTCACTTTGTAGTGGCACTAATGAGAAATGCCTTTTGTGAATGAAGTAGTCATAATGAGTTGTGGAACATCAGTATAGGAGCCCCTTGTCTTCCCAAAAATTGGGAACAGCCTCCAAACTGTTTTCTTCCTTCCTTCAGGTGGGGCAAAACAGTCTTCAACTTGGTCACTTTGGATTATGGCCATATTCCATGTTGATGTGGCACCTCCAGCCAGCCTCCCTAATTTCTGGTGCCCAACAGCCTTCTGTCTTTTCTCTGAAAGCAGAGTGAGAAATACCTCCTTATTTCAGATATGAAGAAGCAGGTGTGCTGTGTAATGTAGGAAAAAAAAGGTGAAATGGAAATAAATGAGGAATTATTGAAATGGACAGGAGCTATGACCTATGCTGAAAGGAAAACCTGCCATTAAATCCTGGAGATTAATGCATAATGATACAATGTAATATGACCTAGCAAACAGAAGACTAAAGTACTTAGTGAACGTAGTTTTCCTTTCCTCAGTAAAAAGAGACAGGAGGAGGAAAAAAAATAGTGGCTTTTGTCTGCTTGATATTTAACAAGTAACAGACACCTGTCCTCATCTTTTCTTCTCAGGAGGATGCACTGTTTGCTCTGGAGATATTCCACCAGCTGAGAAACAGTCAGCACTAAAGCACACACAAGAGACTCCTGCCAGATCCATCACTTCACCCTCAGAATGGTTAAAAGCAAATTGAGAGAAACACATTCCTACACAATGGCTAATATGAACAGATTCATGCATGTGTGTGTTTGTTTACAGACATACATCTACATTCATTTTGTTATTATATTTTGCCTGGGGAAATATGCTGAAGTAACCAAACTTGTGCTGGGAACAGTAACACCAGCTGTTGAAGGACACAGAATTTTACACTCTGTCACATAAATGTTTTGTTTATTGTAGTTTAAGAAATGCCATGAGGGGGGAAATCAAGCAAGACTGAGGACAAGTTTTATCTTTGCAGGTTTCCCTCCACTTGTGCTAGAAATCTCCAACATTGAAGATTTCTTTGAGCCCACCGGGATGGTGGTCTTCTATCTTGCACTGAACATTTAATATTAATCTTCTCTACAAGGTTATTGGTACACAAAGGAAGGAAAAAATTCTAACATGCTTTTGAAATCATTCCATCAGCAGGGCTCTGCTCATTTTTCATCTGAGGGAATATGAATGATGAGCTGATTTAAATCTTGCATCAATAGCCACAGAAGTGTGTTAGGACTGTAGCCCTCCTAACACCACGTGGAGGAGAGTGTGATCTAGTAGCATTCCCTAATTGCCCATTTTCTGTTGATTGCCAAATCCTCTAGCTGGCGCCTTCTCCTCTTTTCTGGCAAGGATGAGTGGTTCCTGCTGTCTTTGCTTGCCCTGGTCACCATGTGTTGGTCCTGCACCTCAGGAGATCTGTCCTCCATCAAAGCCAAAGTCCATTTACAAGTGCAATTCAATTGTGGCTCAGAAAATAACAATCTAAAATGCAAGGGAACAACACTACCTCAGAGGAAATTATGTATTCAGCAGATCCTCCTCACACAGCTTCCACAAAGCATTACTTCTCCAGGGCATCACTGCTGGACTTGGTAGCAGCTGTGACCTCCTTCCTCTGCAGGACAATACATTGCTGGAACTGGTTGCCTTTGCGTTGTTTTCTGATCCTACATTATCAAACATTGAACCCTTTAAACTGAAAACACATGGCTGTGTCTAATTATGATTCCTAATTCCTGCTGAGATAGCCTGAAGCTGATGTTTAAATGAGCTTCCTCACTGTGGAGAAAAAGCAATCAGCAGGTAACGAGAGGCTGGACATTATAATGTCCTTCTTTTGCTGTTGTCTAAGTCACTTCCAAACTGCTTCACCACTACAAATAATAAAAAACACCACCACCCCAAATAAAAGGAAAATACTTGCATATTGGTTAGTCAATAGAGAAAAAAGAAGAAGAATTTTCAAACCATTTTAAAAATAAATATATTTGTGACTGGAAATTGCTGTCTGCCAAATATCACTACATGATTCACCATGAAAGTTCCCAATATTTTCTCTTCCCTTCTGCCAGTACCTATCCCTCAACCAATATTCCTGCATGGAGCTATGCCTTGGCTTTCATCAGCCATGTCAAAAGATGACACAACAGATGTATAAATCTTTGCAGCGCATTTTGCTTCTAGGAAAAGCTTTCAGGAAAGCACACATGCTTGCTCCACACATACTCAAAACTCAGCAGATGTATCATAATGAGTTGCCTTGATTTGGCTCCAGAATTAAATTATAGCCATCAGCACACACCCTGCCAAGAACAGGGAATGAAACTCTGTTTAGCCCAATCATCCTGCTTTAGCCGCAGTCATGATTTTGTGTCCTTTGCAGAAATGTTTCCTTCTAAAACTGTTCGGCTAGTGTTGTTGATGTAAATATTTTAAAAACACTTACGGTAGTTTTTTTGTTGACTTGCAGAGTTGTCATCTCTCTCTTTGTAGGTTATTACAGCTGATTGGAACTGAAGTGATGAATAACATTTCACTGTAAAAGGCTGATTGATGAGCCCAAATGATCTCACCAAATGTTTAGTCTTGACCAGCCCCTACCAAGTCTCAGAGCTGTCTCCAGCAGGACTGAGCAGGGATTCCTGATGAGCCTAATTCCAAAGATGGGAAACATGATGGTTCAGACATAGTCCAGATGATCCTGATTTCTGCTTTCAAAAAAAAAAAATTCTGAGTAATTTATTGTCAGCCCAATTGGTGTTTAAATCAAAGTTTTCTTTAAGGTGTGGGATGGAGGATGAAGGAACCCTGATTAGCTGGAAAGGTGGTTTGGTTTTTTTTTGGTTTTTTTTTGTGAGTTCTGGTATTCTTCAATAGTGTTCAAATTAATCACTGCAAAGAAAGTTTCCTGCTAGGACCCTCTTGACTAGAATAGAGCCTAAAAGTCATCTCTGGATTGCATTCTTCCACTTTCTTCTATTTTTTTTTTTTAATGGAATACAGCTAGGAGAAATGTCATGTTGCAGGAATAGGTTCTTTTCCCAGTGTGGCAAACTCTTCTGAAAGACACTGGTTTCATAAAATTGTTCTCCATTTGAACTAAAATCTGAAAAAAAATTTAAAGGGTAATTTAATAATAAAATATGGCAGACTTTAATGCACCAACTATGAATGGCAATAAAAAGATATTCTTTTTGTTTTTTGCTCCCTAGTTTTGCTGTCTCTATGTAGATGAAGACTTTCAAATCTTTACTTTGGTACATGTGTCCAAAATATGTATTTTCAGTTTGGGATTTACCCATTCATATAACCAGAGTACGACAAGGACAAATCAGCACGATTTCCCTGAGAGGAATTTTGCTCCCTTTCAGTTCTTCAGTGCCCTTCTGCAGCTGAAAGAAGGACTCAGAAGCATCATAATTATTCCAGCTCTCAGCACAGTTCAAGAAACTAATGAGGAAACTTGAGTAGTGGAAAGATGAAACATAAGACAATGCCACAGTTCAAAAACTGTCTGAGAGGCAGAAAATAGGGCAAGAAGCTGTAATTGGTGTCAAATCACAGACAAAAGCAGTGGCTGTCTGTAAAACTGCAGTCTTTGTCTCATGGACCTGTAATAAAGCTTTTGTCAGTGTCATATTTTGCAACAAAGCAAGCCCCAGACAATACAGAAGATGGGAATTGTGGAGCTGCCCCAGCCATGCTGCCTCCTGTCAGGCACAACAGCCTCAGCAGAGTTTCCAGATGCTGAAGGATTTGGTGGCATCAAACAACTCTTGAACCTTGTTTTGTTTTTTTTTCATATCAGATGCCCAGCATTCTATGCTGCTGAGAGCTCTGAAAGGCATCTGGACACACAGATTTAACAAATGCATGACCAGATGTGGCTCCAAAATTCTTGGCAAGGCCCTGGCTTCTGCTGAAGTCATGATTATTTCAGTTATCCAGGATTTTATGTGTCTTCTGTGTTTCTGACCCTTCAGGCTGACTGATTTTCAATGTATGTGGTCATCAACTTTTTCTTCCTCGGAGTGCCAGGTTGTAGGCAGATATTGGTGTATTATTGTGGCAGATTAAAAAAAAAAAAAAAGAAGACATTAAATGGCAGGTGACTTCTGTGAAGAAATTTATTTCCTGAGAAGGATATTTTACACTTTTTCAACAAGCTTTTCAAAAGAAATTTTTACATGTTAGCAAAGAAGATTTTGCCTAATTTTCACTGGAAAAAGGGTGAGTGAGAGGCAGGAGAGCATTTCTGTTTGGGCACCATCTGTTTTATCATTAAGCAAGACTACAGATCAGGTTGGAAATTTTGTGATTTATTTTTGAATTTTTATTTTCATGTTGAAAGAGAGAGACAGCAGGAGAAGCAGGTGCCTATTTAAGGTGGAAATCAGGCTAGCGCCACATATCTAATTAGAAACACAATGCTATCTGTTTGCTGCAGCTACAATGCATTTTTCAATGAACTGTCTAGCCAACATCCCAGCAGTGAGCAGACGACAGCCAGTTTCATTTTGTGTGGCAATCGAAACCATTCGGTTTCAAAGAGCGATTGAAGTTTAATAAAGCGTTTCATTGCTAACCACCAAACGGTGTCAGATTTCCACTGGCAGGTTTAGGCAAAGAAACCTTCTGCCTTTTTTTTTTTTTTTTTTTTTTTTTTTTTTTTTTTTTTTTTTTTTTTTTTCGGTAACATCTACA
>VWZU01016807.1:94955-116344 GCA_013397095.1 Sterrhoptilus dennistouni | reverse complement strand
TTTTTTTTTTTTTTTTTTTTTTTTTTTTTTTTGTTATGACCTTGGGCACATCCTGCAATTTTCACTTCTGTCATGGCCGTGAGGCTTTCAGGATGCATTCATGCAGAAGATTTGCATAGTTTCTTTGTCCCTGATTTTAGTGTGTACATTAAAATACATTGTCACAAAAGTGGCAACCATTTTCTGCTTTCTTTCCTGACTCACTAATTTTCTGGCTTTCTTTCCTCTGATGCTCACAGCATGAAGTTTTGGCAGAAAACAACCATCTATCAAACAGGAATAGCTTAGTCCAGCAATCTGACCTGCTTCACAACATCATCAACAAAAAAGCTTTGCAACTAAACTGGAGTTTTGTTTAGAACAAACTTTCATATTAAATACCTAATTTTAAACATTTAGATAAACGGTTCTTGGCCAGAAGAGGGCATTTGACTTCAAGACTTGGGCTCATGGCTCTGCGCTCCTGAACTTGAAATAAATTAAAAAAAAAAAAAAGAAAAGAAAACAGAAAAAACCTCCAAAACAAAACCAAAACAAAACAAAACCAAAAAACAAAACGAAACAAAAAAAAACAAACAAAAAAACCCAAACCAACAAACATACAAACAAACCCGTTCTACATTACTAAAAATTCATACCATTAGTGGTTCCTACTGTGCTGTAACAAATGTTTAAACCTTTCAGTCAAAGCTCCCCCTGAAGCCAGCAGAGGCTGAGAACATGAAAATGAAATGAAAAGTTATTGATTCATCCTTCCCTGAATTACCGACTTTCTACTTTCTAGCACCAAGATAAGCAGGAGGTTTACTCAGACAACATTCACGGAAAAGAACCACCGACAAATGATCTTTTTAGTCCCAAGGTACAGGGAGTTACTTGGTGGTCTGAACTGGTGCAGTTACTCCTTTTTATTTGCTTTCTTGTTTGTTAAAACTTTTGAAGTGGTGAGCACACAGGGGTTCCATCTAATATTAAGGGGATATGTAATATTGGGGGATATTCACACCCTTATAGTAGTCTCTTTTTCTTCTAAATCATTACAGCAATTAATAACAAGTACAAGACCCCAGCTGTGTGAATGTCACATTCCGCAGTGTTGACAGTGAGTGGAGGAAAAACACTGAAAATTGTGGACTTTTGAGGTCTTAATTTAAAGCAACAGGAGGTACCAAACAAAGGAAATACTCTCCTGTGGCTGAAGGGTCAAGAGTGTGGGTAAATTGCAGATTTGGGTGAAATAACAAACCCAAGATTTGAGTGAAACAACAAATCCAAAAAATCCTGGAGTTCCCTAAACTTTATGTTGCTTGATGTCACGTCAACTTTCATGTTCTGCTTCTTCCTTGAAGACAGTGAAATTCTCAGCTTTGTTACTCTTTTTAAGGAAAAAAAAATCCCTTCCCTGGTTTTCAATGCCCATAAGTATATCAGCATTACAAGACATTTGAAACTTGGTTCTAATTTGGGTGCTATTGATGCAAACAAAACACAAAAATACTTCTGATCCCCCCCGAAGTTTAACATATTCTTTGCTCAACTTCTACGAACTGTTATTGTCCCAGATAAAATTGGTAACAGTAAAAATAAATAAAACTGCTCCCACTTCCCTCAGCTACGTATTTTCAATTTTAAGTTTTTATGAATACCTATAGCTCAATTGTCCTTGACCTCAGCAAAGCCTCCAATTTTATGCCATTCCCAGAAGAAATTCCAGCCTTGAATATGTTAGGATGTCCTGCATGGCTAAAACAGAGTCAGGTCAGCTGCAGCTCAGGCAGTGACAGCAAAAAGTAGATTAAGCCAAAAGCAGACCTGGGAGAGCAAAAGGGAGAATATGAAGGTGTTGGTAACATAAGAGTTTAGGGTCAGGTTTCTTGCAAAAATTTGTTTTCCAGGTGGGTTTTGGACAAGCTGGGTTACCTTTCCAGGTGGTATCTGAAGCAAAGAAAAGAAGTTGTGATTTCAGCATTTTGTAACAGATCCATATTTTTCTCTTGAGTTTGCTATAGATACACACATGTGCCTGTGAATAATAGGAATTAAATATTAGACATATGTTAGCATTGGGAAAAACAGGACAGCAAGGAATGCACCACCCCATTAAGGAGCTCAACACTTTAGTTTCTACATGCCACAGAGAATTCCCTGACACCATGGACCAACCTTACCAAGTGCAGCTGAGTAGGTGGAACTGCTAGCTGAAATAACTCGACCCAAAGCACGACACACAATTCTGCAAATAAGGAAACCCAGCCAGGAGATGATGATGATGGCAGGGCAGGGCACTTTAAGCACTCCATCAATGTGGTATTTTCAGGTGGAGCTGGCAATCTTTCCCCAGAAAAAAGCACTTGCTCAGTCACCAATGGCCTGGAGAAATCTCTGTGGTTTGCCTCCTGCAAGGAGCCAAAGTCCATGGCTTGCTCCTGGCCTAGGTTCTTCTACTGCAGCTCTTCCTCTAAAAAAATGAGCAGTACAAGCATCTGGAAAATTGTGGTGCCTCTTGGAATAACAGGGAAGTCAGCTCATTGGCAGATGAAGCGATATGCTGGTTAGTCAGGACAAACAGTATTTGGGGAGTGCTTTTTTAATAATTGTGGATAAAAAGATTCCCTTTGCACACCACAGCACTGCTTCAGCCCTTGGCCATCACTTTCAGTATCAAGTATTTAATTCCTTTTAATTTATGGGTGTGGTGTGGAAACTCCACCACAGAGCACTACCAGAGGTATCAGCTACATCTTCACATCCTCACTGATTTTGATATCACAGCACTGCTGCAGTGCTGTGCACCTGTGTTATGGTAATCACATAAAAGCCCAAAGACACCACATAAAATAATAATATAAAGCAGCCGCTGTCCCAAAATGGTCATAATTTACCACATCATGGAAGAACTAGAAAGAAAACAAAAAAAAAAAAAAGGCAGAGAAGAGGTTATTAAAAAAAAAAAAAGTGAAAAAGCTTTCATAAAACAGTGATATATGACTCTTTGAAACTTTGAAAAAACTAGTAAAATACAATGAATATGATAGATATGTCCAAAATCATGAGGTATAAGGAAAAACATATCATCTTACAGATTCTGTGCATTTCCTAAAAGTACCTGGGTGTTAGACAAATCTACTGAGAAATAAGAATTTTTTTTGTTGTTTTAATTTCTAAGGTTTTGGGCTTTATAAACTAGTAGTATTTTGTGTCAAAAACTTCTGATAACTATACTTGGTAAACTGAAGGAGGCTGACCATGCAGTATAAATGAGCAGGGATATACCTAATTTTCCTTTCTTTACCTACCTACATTGTGAAAAAGATAAAGGAAGCAGAAAGCTCACCTTTCTGAAGTGCAAGAAGATTAGCCCAGGAATGCTGAAAGAAGTGAAAATGGGCTAGGAGGGAATAGAAAAGTGTTTTATCATTGAGTTTTTATTTAATCTTCCCAAATTTTTGCCCTTTCTCTTGAATAACTAAAGAGGAGGGGGGGAAAAAAAGTACTTTCTGCAAAGACTTGATGTATTTTTGTATTCTGACAACCTCCAAAGAAGCTCCCCATGGGCTGTGTAACCAATCTGAGGGGTTCCCTGCTCTCAGGTCCATAGGAGAAAATGACCACTGGAATGGCTGAACACTGAGGACATGAGGTTGTGCTCTCTGACAACCACAAGCACTTGAACTCCAGCACTGAGAGACCCTCTGCGTCCTCAGAGTGAGCTGAGAGACTGAAAAAATGAACGGACACACTAGAAATGTCACATTCTGTTTTGTAACATCTGTTCTCCCAGCTGCTTTCTAGGTGGTGTCCTCCTGGTAACTCCCAGAGGTCACCACTCTCTTCTCACTGAGCTGGTGTGTGCCTTTCATTTTACATGTAACAGGCTGGGTGTTTACAGAACACAGCATGTTCCAAGTCCATTTCTTGGTCTTTATACATGGTATAAATAGCCATTAAAGGCCTCTCAAAAACCACAAGTGATTCAGAATAACCTCTTCAGTCAAGAAGGCTGCTGCCTCTCACTCTATGAATAACCTATGTTTAAGCAATGTCTTTCAGCTGAAGGTGTCTGTCAAGCTGCCAGCAAGGCAGGGCTGAAGTGTCTAGGTGGAGCTACAGTAAAAATACAAGTTTCAGTGAAGTTTAAGCTGATTTGGGGCACGTCAGCTGTTGTGCTCCATGTCTTTTCTCCCAGGAAAACTCTTAGGTACATTACTGGGACCAAAGAGCTGGAAAATGCAGTGAGAGTGACACATAAAGCACGGATGGAAATGTTACACTCTCGATTTCCAGTCAGGCACTCAGTATCCCCCTCAGCAGACATGAGGTGTGAAATGTGAGACTCTGGGGCACAGATGAAATCCAGGCTGATCCTCAAAGGAGGAAGGACAAGAGAAACAAATACATTTAAATGTATTGAGTGGCAGATATACCCAGCTCAAAATACCTCCAATTATAGTAATTCGATTTAGAAGGAAAAAAACAAAATAACAAAACCCTTTAAAGAAAAAGAGTTAACAACAACAACAACAAGGCATATCCAGGTCTAATTTACATACTTTGAGTCAGTTTGGTGCTTTTAGAGCTTGGACATGTCTGTATGTGACTGGGTGAAACAAGCATTTATGTACTTTTGCAAGTAATTAAACTGAACTTTGTAAAAGTAAATGATCAGGGGATGTTTTCAGGCAGTAGATACATATTTCCAAAACACATGGCCATTTTCAGCTTTCATCAACGTATTTAAGTCCACTAACAGCTTCTTTTTATTTCTTTGTTTACCAGTTGGGCTTTACATAAACAGAATATTCGTATGTGTATATAAGTGTATTGATTCTTAATATTTAACACAAATTCTGATGAGTTACTGCTCAATGAAGACAGTGTACTTTCTAGTATAATTCATTTAGCACAGAGTGGTTGCACAGGCCTTTCCAAAACTGGATGCACAGTTGTTTTTAATAGATGCATAAATTATTAATTTTGTGTTCTCCACTTTCTGCAGCTAAACCAAGAGTTCTAAAACACAAGCATTCATGACTGAGAATTTTCTTTGGGCAGTACACTGCAAATCTAATGGGTAAAAGCACTTGCTGTTGTCAAGTCAGGTTGCAGGGTCATGAGGATAACAAGCAACATAAATACCAAATATATAATGTGGCACATTAGTTTTTGCTAAAAATTATTTTAGGGGCTGATGAAGGAAAACATTCCTGTAGTTTTTTCAAAATCCTTCATCAGTTGGAGAGACAGGGTAGGAGCATCCAACACCCTGCAAGCAAAGGCTGTTATTGTTTATACACACCCTGCAGGATTCTGGGAACTGACACAAGATTCAGCTCCTGTGTGTACAAACATATTTGCACAAATTAGTGAAAATTGAATAGCTTGACAACAGTCCTGAAAAAGGTTTTTTTTTTCTCTTCCTCTTGCTGCATCTGGAAAATTTGTCCAAATTTGATATCAGCTGTGATTTTGGCACACCCCTTTAGAATTTTTACAGGAAAATCCACTTCCATTGCAAAACAAACTAACCAGAATATTTCTTTTGCTCCTAAAATATAATGAAGTAGTTTAAGCTCCTCAGAGAGGGCTGAGATGCAGGAAACTTGGCAAGAGTTTTTTCTACCATAAGTTTGAGAATTTGAGTGTTCTTTGTATCTCCATTTATAAAATGAACTCATATCCATTTATAAAATGTAGTAAAGAAATTATATGCTGAATTTTGTAACCCACACACCCTGCCTTCCTCCTTAACTGTCCACGAACAAAATATATACATATAGAAAGGAAAGTCTCCCATTCTCGGATTGTTCGTGATTCTCTAGTATACACTCCTGTAGATTTTTTAGTTTAGGAAAAAACTGAGAGCTTTCAGATGCTTGTCAGAGTTTACTCTCATTAAAAACAACAGAAGTTTCCACCCAATAATATGTACCTTGTTTAACTATCATTTTGGCACTAGAGTGCTAAGATCCAACCCAGAGAAAGTTAAGACAGAGCTGAAGTTCTGACTCATTTTATCTTTTTTGGTTCCAAGCCATTTGTTGACTTTGCACACACTCGCAAGAAAAGTTCAAACCCTGGCACATCCAGCATTCACAGAAATGCAAAGATTTTTCTCTTTGACAATGCTGGAATTTCAGGAAAGCCTACTAATCACTTTTTCCTTTCAATCTCTCCAGGAGATGTAGGGGGCCCTTTATAAATGATAAAGCATTTTTAGGTAATCCTGTTGTACAATTTGACTGAATATCAGAAATATTTTGGTCTCACACATTCTCCATGGGGCATTTGGAGTCAAAGAAATGCAAGGTGGTTTGTTTGGGTTTTTTTCTTATTTTTCCCTTTTCTTTCTTTCCTTTTTCTTTTCAGTCGATGAATTTTTGCCCTTGTCCTTTCCAAGGCACAGAGTGAGGCTTCTTTTCCACATTCCATGTTCATAATGGAGGACTGAAAGAAGCAGTTTGAGGGAATTTTATAGAAGAGTTTCTGGCCATGTTAGAGACATTAACTTCTCATATCCAATAGGAATGTAGCACATGAATAAAGCAAAAAACCTACCCCATCATTAAACAAACAAACAAACAAACAAACAAACAAACAAACAAAAAACCCCCTCCAAAACAAACAAACAAACAAACCTCCAAAAAACCCCAAAACACCCAAAAAACCAACCAAACAAACAAAAAAGCCCAAACAAAAAAACCCAACCCAAAACAAAACAAAACAAAACAAAAAGGGCAAAAAAGCATGAATCAATAACAACTAATTTAGAATGAATTTAAATTCCCACCCAAAAAATTATTTTAAATTCAGATCCCTGTTTTATCAGGGCCATTTAGACACATAGTGGGAGAAACATGCTTTGACCCATAGCACATTCTTCTGGGATTACACAGAACTGCAGGAAAAGTTGGTAGGATGACTCTTCAGGCATGGAAATAGGAAACTAGTGACCCAAAGTCAGCAATAAATCTCAGCCCATTGTTTGCCCAAGCAGGGTCAGAGAGAAGAACCACACTCAGTTTGGCATAGCTGGTGCAAACTTTAGAACCCTCATGGACACTGAAACTACATAATCTGAAAACCTCCCAGTCTTTTCTCCCTGTCTTCAGAGGTAGGGAAGTTCTGTTGCCCGTTTTTAGTACCTGGGGTAGAATTGCAAAAAAAATTCTCTATGGGCACAAATCTTTTCTACCAACTGACTTTCCCTGAGTGTTTTCAGTACTTTTTCATGTTCCTGCATTTTTTTTAGAAGAGAGAAGACCTCCACAGAGAAATGCTCTTCTCCCAGTTCAATCAGTATAAATAGATTTACCTGTGCAGCTTGTTCTACTACTAAAATACATAAAATTCCACCCCTCTCTCTCTCTCTTTTTTTTTTCCCTTGTGTGTGGCAGAACTTAGCACAGTTTAAAAGAAAAGATATTTAGCTCTTTTTCAACTGCACCATTTTATTTTGAAGGTTCATAATCATTCTTAATGTTTTTCAATTCTAAAACGGTCTAGCTCTCAGAAGGAGCAGCACCACTAGTTGCATTTGGATGCCACCACCATGCATTTTTCATGTTATGATTGTAGACAGTGAGCATGGGGGTCAATGAAGGTACAGTCAATGAATTGAGGTGAAATGGGGGAAATAAGCACAGTGAGAATCAATGTAGCAGAACAGAATATAGAAGCATTGCCCCTGCCATTGTGCACATCTCCTGATGGTTGGATAAGCTGTATTTGTCTATGCAGCTTTCTACCACTAATAATTTTGTGGCAGAAATAATAAATAATTTTGAATAAAATATGTTACACTCTGTGTCAAACCAACAAGAACTGAATCTCCAGTCATGCAACACTAAGCAGCAGATTTTGGCAGTATTGTTTTTCTATGCTTTGAATGTGTCCTTGAGACTAGGGTGTGAAGTGACAAGAAAAACTTCAATCAAAATAGTAAGGCCTGATTTCTGCCAAAATTACTTAACCTGTAACACACATTGTCTGGTCCAGAGGTTTGTCCTACCTTTTATCAGTGAATAAAAACTTGGTACTTTGGTCCCCATGTAAATCTCAGCTTTAGTTTCCCACTTCCCTGCAGAGACAACTGATGTCACACCTAATTTCTGAAAATGGCAGGAGGGAACACATTGCTTCTATTTTTCTTAATAACTGTAGCATGTGAGTGTGGAATAGAAGTTTAGATGGACAAGGAAACTGCAATCCTACATAAATGTTCTGTTATGTTCAGGGCAGGTATGGAATGTGCAGGGTGTGTTCTGGTGCTCTGACAGCTGCATCTATTTTTAATGAAAGCAAGATGTAAATTATGGAGCAAGGTGCGTGTGAAACAAAAATGCATCTAATTATAAATTTGTCCTTCTCTTAACCTGTTATTTAGATAAATCTGACGAGACCACACTGAGTGTTTTCCTTACTTTCTCCCATCCTAATTTAGTCTTTGAACAGGAAGGCACGTTGGTAACTCAGTTAATTGAGTTGGACATTATGTTTACTTGTTCAGTTAAAAGCACAAGAGCTTAAATTGTGCTCCTCTATTCATAAAAGAAAGAAGATCAATGCAGGAATTAAAGTTGACAGCCAAATGCCAGGGTGAATAAGAAAGAGCCACAGAGGTTATTTAGGGTCCAGAACATCAGTGGAAATTCTGATTTTTATTTTATTTTAATTAGAGATTTGAAAAATAAGTACTAAAAATTCTGGAGATGTCCATATTTCCAGGCTTCCAAACCCCTTTGCAGGGGAAGACAAGTGTCTGTCTTTACCCTGGGGGTGCCTGAGGAATTTCTGAGCAGTTACCTCTTAATCCTGCTTTGCAACAGGAGCCTGTGATGCAAGAACTGAGCAAAAGGTTTTCATGTAGCAAAGAAATTACAGGGTTAGGAACACCTCTGGGAGCTGTGGTGACTTGACACCAGTTAGAATAGGCAGCATTTTCCCTCGGTAAGTTGTAGTTCAAATTGCCAAAACACAGTGGGAGGTAAATAACTGACCTTCTTTCAGGAGCTACAAACACACATACTGAAAGAAACTACATACTTATATAAAATCTCCCCATCAAGGCAGTGCCACAGGAATGGAACATCACAAAACCTTTCTTGAGGTACACAGTTGCTTTTATAAAAACTGTCTGTTGTTTCATGGAAGGGATCAGAACCAGAGCCAATCAAACAAAAAACCCCAATTTAAATAAAGTTTTACTTTTATTAGTTTGGTCAAAAGAACCAGGAAAAAAGTGCCTAAATTAATGGAATTTAAAATTTTTCCTTGGAAAAAATAAGTCTGTCCAAAATGGAATGGTTACTGTGAAACATTTGTTTTTTAGCAAAACCTTCTATCTGATCTAATGAGTAAAAAATAGACTGTAAAGCCAGGAGATTTGAACCAATGACTTCCAAAGATTTCACCATTAAAATATTAGGAAAATGAAAAGAGAAACACAAGAAAGTTCTTAGTATTGACTTCTACTATACTTCAGCCCTCAGTTTTTTCTCTGAGTCTGAAAAAAATTGACTAAGTTTGCTGTGCATAAGGAGCTGCTTTTTTTTTTTTTTTTTTCTTTTTTTTCTTTTCTCAGTTTGTCTTCTAGTTGTCTGAACTTTCCATGTAGCTTAGTATCTTCTAGATTACTGACGGCTGGGCATTTTTAAGTTTCTGGAAATTTATCTCAAGAAGAAAAAATAATCCTCTGTGTCACTCTCAAGAGAGAACTGAAAAATAATAGAGATAACTTTCTATGGGCCGGATGTAGAAATCAGTTTATTTGGATAATAAATTTCTTGAAATTAAGATAGTGATCCAGAATATATTTCTCATTTTCAATGATCTGGTTCACTTAGGAGGCCTACACTGATTGCAGAGAGAATTTTGTTATGAGAAATTTAATGGGGGTTTTCCCAAATGATTTTCATAAGAAATAAGACACTTGGATTCTCAGTGAATGTGAGTTTTCTCCTTGTTTCATCCAAATATTTTGTCCCTCCTCTGTCCCAGATGCTCAACCATGGCCAAGAGTCTGGGGGACTCTGTTGCAGACCAGAAGGGTGACATAGGCTGAAGTGCATTATCAGCCCTGGGAAGGAAATGAAACTGACAAGGTGGTAAGAACTAGCAAAAAACCTGTGTTTGAGGTGTCAATCCTATTTATTTTGTAAAAACACACTTTTTGTCCTGAGTCTCAGGTAAATCTTTCAACACTATAAGTCTCCCACATGGACAAGCACCTGCTTAAAATGATGAATACAGTTTGGATGGCCTGTAGCACTAAATATACTAATATTCTGGAGTGGCTCTATGTTGGTATTTAAAATAGAAAAAAGCCCTCAAACAACATTAGATTGGAAAGAGCAGTCACCCCAAAAGAACTATGACAAATCAGATGACCTAGTTTTCACATGTTAAATTTGAAGTCCAACAGGGACATAAGAACTTATATCTCACCAAAAGAGGTTCCTATTTAAGCTGGTAGCTGACTTCCACATTTAAAAGCTGCATTACATTTGAATAAGAATTTTCCCATATTTATGGAAAAAAAGGATAATCCACTGTTTAACATTACAAACAGCAAATGCAATTTACTACAAGGTTTATGAGACTAATTTATAGTCCAGTACTTCACTCCCACAGGTCCCACATCACCTTTGTCTGTGAGAGATTACTTCTTATGTGCTTCAGTGGCTTCAGAGAGGTTACTGTGTTTGCTGCCTGTTTTCTAAATCATTTATTTCACTTCACTGTTGTTGGTTACCACTGCCCTAGGAGAGTTGCCTTAATTGCACTTTGCAAATTATCTGTAGATTAATTAATTTGCTACAATATCCAATTGCAACACTGTTTTCAGCATCACCTGGTGCTTAATCTCCCTTGGGTATAGGTTGGTAATGATTCTGTGTGACAGGTATAGGTGGTCTATAGCTGCACAGATGATTTGGCTTAACAGACACCAGCTCAACCAGCCTAGCTTGAAGTAAACAAGTCCCTGGACACAATGAGGACAGGTCAGATTCAAACCCAGAGGGAGGACCTCAGCCAACCCCTTTGAAGCACAGATACACTCTATGGCCAGTGAGCTGGGCAGAGCTGAGACCCTTGACCAAACATGTTTCTAAGCACAGGAGATTTGAAAGCCCAATGAAAGGAGCTGCTGGACAATAAACTGGGGTTGTTGCTGCATGAACTCTGTGTGTTAATGTCACATCCCTGTCTCTGACACCACAACAACAATCCTGTTCTGGGGTTGAATATATATTTTATATCCATTTTATAATACATTTTATTTCTATCCCTGAATACATAGGGCGAAGTGACAGCACAGCTTTTCCAAATGTTTCATTGCAATCTTAAATAAATGAACAGAAAAAACCAAACAATCATCCCTCGCAAACCTTGGAGTCTTTACAAGCATATTAATTTTTTTTGTGCAGTTGTTTCTCATAGAGATGCACTCTGGTTAATATTAAATACTGAACCTGTGAAAGTGGCATGTCTTAATTGCCAAGGGTTTGAAGCCCTTACTGTTTTCATGCTGCTTCACAACACTCAGCAATGGCAGGGAAATGCCTTTATTTTGTAGGCTGAGGCCCAGGGACACCAAAAACTTCAGGATCACTGTAGTACACAGCAACTGAAGTTAGAAGGGACCTCAGGAGGCTCTAGTCTCTGCTCAACCAGCTCAGGTTGTTCCAGGATCACATAAGTTTTGAGGATCCTACCCAAGGATGAATGATCCATAGCTTCTCCTGGCTCTTGCTGCAGAGTTTGATCACATCCTGGTTAAAAAGCCATTCTTTTCATCAAGTCACAATATCTATTTTTGAAACTTGTGCCTTTTACCGCCTCCCTGCTTTTGCTTTAAAGCTCTCAGAAGAAGCCTGCTCCATGTGTTGATTTTCCCTGGGACAGAGCTAATTTCCTTCTCAGTGTCAGGAGTGTGGCCGTGTTTTGGGTCTGTGCTGTAAGCAGTGATGACAACACAGGGATATGCTGGCCGTGGAAGCTCAGTGTTTGCACAACAAGCCTTTGCTGCTCCTCACAAGGACACAGCCAGGACAGCTGACCCCAGCTGACACAAGGGATGTTCCAGACCATGCAAGATTGGGCTCAGCACACAGAGCTGGGGCAGAAGGAAGAGGGTGACATTTGGAGTGATGGCCTTTGTCTTCCCAAGCCACTTGTGATGGAGCCTGGCTTTCCTGGGCATGGCTGAACACCTGCCTGCCCACGGGGAGCAGGGAATGAATTCCTTGTCTTGCTTTACTTGTGTGTGCAGCTTTTGCTTTTCCTACTTACCTGTCTTTGTCTCAACCCAGAAGGTTTTTCCCTTTTACTCTGACAATTCTCTCTCCCATCTCACTGTCAAGAGTAAGTGGCTGCCTGGTGCTGGATTCCTGGATGGGTTTAATCCACAACACTCCATATTCTCCATACCCACTCACCTCATGGCTGAATAATTTCTTAAGATTCTCTCAAGATCCTCCCACTTTAGGCTGAATAAAGGCCATACAGATAATTTGTGGCATATAGAGAATTTATGGAATAGCAGGAAATTTGATCTGCATTTATTCCATCACAAGAACTGTGCCACACATTTTCTCAAATCTTCTTCAGAGTAAGAGGAAAAAACTATGGGTGTGATGGGGAGTTTCAGAGCAAACAAAGGGTGGCATGAGGGGCCAACATATTTGGTTATCCTGTACAGCTCCACATCAGTGGATGCTGAAGATGCTAAAAGACAATGCCATGGATTGAGGGAGAGGTATGACAGGTTTGCAAAAGGCAAATTTGTTGAGTATCACAGAAGATACATAATGCACTTTCAGTCTAGGACTATCCTCAAGTGAAAACTGTTGGAGACTAGAAAAAGATTATAGGAAAATATCATTCCTCTAGTAAGACCTTTCGGGCCTTTGCCAGGAGCAAATTACTGGGCTGGATGGACTTTGGTTGTGGTTCTGTACAGTCAGCTCTTCAGCACTTTATGTGAAGATTGAAAATAACAACATAGTCATGGCAACAAGTATGTGGGGACAAAGAGATGCAATTCCTTACAGTGATATGACTTCACCAACATTCAGATTTTAGGGTCTGGAAAAGCCCATGGTCTGAGGTTCATTTGCATTATATAACTTAGTCCTTTTTTTCTACATGGTGTTGCTATGTATTTGCACGATAAAGTTTCCTATCTTGGAGCCACAGTAGTGACACATCTCCAGGTAAAGCAAAATTTCTATCATGCTTAATTCAAAGACAGGCCTTAACTCAGCAGTTTTTGCAGTTTTGTAGCTCTGTCACTTCTTTTAATGTTGTCAAATATTTAAAAAAATGTTGTTCAACTCACTGGTATGAAAAACATCCAAGAGCACACATGTTCAAAGAGAAAACAGCCCTAGCCCACTCATTTTTACAAATTGCAATCAGAGAAAGTCTGCAAAAATCTGAAAATAATACACAGACACAAGCCCAGTTTAATATCTGATACTCCAGTTTCTTCTGAATGGGTGGTAAAAAAATTTCATGTTTTATGCATTCAAAAATATTTCAAGGCAGTCACTCCTTGTTAGTAAAGATGTAAAAAGTGTGGAGCTGGCACAACCTATACCTTCCATCATGATATTAGAGAATAATGTTTAAAAGAAGTCATCACATCTTAAACTGATTGTTATTGCTATCATAAAATCAATGATGATTCAATTCAAAAGGATTGGCTAAAAGGGACTTAAAAATATATTTTTATAGTGCCCCAAATAAGACTTTACCCATCCATGGAACTTTTTCAATTTCTTTTAAAAAGTTTAAAATTTGTAAATTCAATACAAATATTGCACTAGCAGAACTTTGGTTTAATCATTTGCAAGTACAACTACAGTTCTTAGGAAAAAAATATTAGTATGTATCTTCATATAGGCCCATATTTTTTTCCAAGTGAAACAAATTGGAATCAGTTTCCTATAGATAGGTGTGTCCCAGTAAAAAAATCATAACCTCTCATTTCCAATCTGATGTATCTGAATCTTGTGCCATTATGTTTTGTTAAGCTGGTGTAACCTTTTTACCCTCCCTGTTCTAGTCAGCCTCAGTTCTGAAGAGGACAGGAATGTAAGTTGGAAGAGTCCAGATAAATTAAAACCAAAGCAAAATTAAATCTGGTGATTTAAAGGCCATTTTAAGCTGTAGCAAAGCTATTCAGTAGGTTCCTGCAGGATTATTCCTGCTGAAACAGGATGAGGTACCGCTTCAAGGGAATTAAGAAGAAAGTTCCCTGGATATTTTAATGCAATATTATTTAGCATAAGTTGCTCAGCATGGCATTTTTCTCCGTCAACAACATATGGGCAGCAACTTTCCCTACAATCAAAGAGAATTGTAAAACAGCCCCTACAGAATGGGAACACAAATGTGTTTTCCAGCACAAAAAGCCTGTATTCTTAGTGTAATTTCTCCCTGAAATGAAACACAAAGAATATATGTGGAACTTGCTTCAGAACTCGAAAGCCAGGTTCTTCACCAAAAATGGTTATATGCAGAAAAACTCTTTGTCACAGCACCTGAAAGACACATTTATGGATCAGGATAAATTACTCAATTTATTATGGAATTCCATGGGAAAAAATGTCCTTGCATGTTTTTCCCACTTCCTTCACCAACCAGATTAGCCCGAGAAAATGAAGGGAACTCCTCCTCTTTATCAAGTGTTGCACCCCATTTTTCACCCAGGAGGATGGCTCAGCCAGCTTTAACACCTCTCCCTTGCAAAGCTTCCCTCACCTGGGCTGAATCAGAGCATGGGTGCATCAATAAAGCAGAGAGTTGTCCCAGGGACCAGCTCCTGAGGTCAGCTGATCACCCTCCAACATAATTTTTCTGACAGAACAGAAAACAGAATTTCATGGGGAGCAAGGCTTGGAGTGGGATATGAAGTGAGAAAGGAGTGCATTCCACCTGGAACTTTGCCACTGCTTTCCCTTCCTCTATTCGTCTCATATTATGTATTCGCTCATGCTCCAAAATGAACCAACTAAATAGTATTGGGCAGTGCCTGACCATGCATAAATTTGTTTTGTTTCATGATCTTGCTGTGCAGGCTGCCCACCTATTTGCACCTTTCTGCTGCATCTGTATTTCCTTTTGCTTTCTGTTTCACTGCTATCCATTTGAAAGTGATTAGAATATTAACTAGCAATATTTAAACATAAAAGGTACAGGGAGCCACTAGGGACATATCAGCTGGTGGAAATCAGCCTAATTACACCAATTTTAATAGAAATGCTGCCAAATTCACCTCTGTGGAACATCTGGCCACAGGAATTTGGGCTAACAACGTTCAGCTTCTGACTGACCCTGACACTGATTGTGTAAAACTGACAGTCCATACTGAATAAAGTATGGTGATTTGAGCTTTCACAAATCACCCCATCTGGGTCCCACTGTTCTTCACACTAACGATTTACTTGGCTTTGTACCAAATCAGTGTTTATTTGTAGTAATCTAGTATAAGGTTAATTGCTTACTCATGGAAGCAGGGTTGGTATTTTCCCCTCTGCGGGGATTTGGCAAGGCAGGTTCCATCCTCAGTTGCATGTGTACCCTTTGCCAGCTGCTTTCCTATAAGCCAATTCCCACCCACCCTTCATTCTTGCTTTTCTTTGCTCTGCCCCTCTCTCTCCTTTTTTAATTTAGGGATAATTGTGTGGTTGAGCAAGATCAGAGGGCAATATGTTGCCACATCCAAAGATGAGGCAACAGGGGTGGTAGATATTCACTTCTTGCCTGCTCCAGGAGTGGCATGAAGCAGCACACTGCACAAAATAGCCTGTTGCGGGGGAGGAAAAAGGCAGAGTTTTGAGAAAAAAAATCTTCACCGTTTCAAATAGGAGATCTTGCCAAAAATCCTAGTGGGACTATGTGGGCACCCACAGCTGGAGGGGTGATGAAGGATCCTGATTTATCAAAAGCTGCCTTAATTACGGCAGAACAAATCTTGCAGGAGGTGTGCCAGCAAGTATTGCAAAACTTTAATTCATTTTTGGATACTTTGATTTCTTTGGATGAAAGGCAGTGCATAAGGATCCTGGTATTAAGCAGGTTTGCTGATAACTGGCAGAAGTGTGGAGCCCAGAACTGAGATAAAGCCCAGTGTTGGTAAAACTTGGTGAACAGACACACGTTCCTAAAGGTGTCAGTGGACAGTAGAATGATCCCTTGTCCCCAGCACACACAACAGTGGGTGGCCAGTAGCAACCAAGAAAATAGTCTGATTTGCTGTAGGTGCTCTGTCAAGGCAGTCACAAAATCAGCAGGAGTCTTTGTCCTAAATAATCTTAAGCCTCTCTGTAGCCCCTCAGCAACTGGAGGTCAGACAGAAAGGTGTGTTGCTCTGCCCTTGAGTGATTTTTTGACCTCCTAAAAATGAGAAAATTTTGATTTCATTAAGAGAAGACAGTCTAAGAATACAAAATACCAACCCCCAAAGAATAGTTCCATAGTATTATGAAACTGAAAAAATAGAAGTGAGCTGAGATGAAAATCACAGGAAGAAGATCCATAAAATTAGTAAGTGCATTTTAGATTTAAAAAAATAATGTCAGTTTTGAGGCTTTAGGCAAGGTAGACATTCCCCTGACAGAACCCAGCACTTGCTTTTTGAGAACTAAGCCTTTATCCTGTCAAAAATCACTCCCTGCTTTGGAAGATGTCCTGTGTGAATTGTGATGTATTCAGGTGTCCCCAGGTGGCGTCTCTCACTTAGCTTTGACTGAGGCAATGTTTCCTGCACGTGTGAGTCTATATAAAGCCTACAAGAGGGGATGTTGAACAAAGACAATAAAAACCAGAGGAGAAACACCTTGTGCACATTCCCCTTTAGTCTGAACAATGAAAATTTGATACTTCAAATGTTGAGTTGGACCCGATGATCCTGATGGGTCCCTTCCAACTCAGAATATTTTGCAACTCTGTGATTGCATATGAAAAATGCTTGCAACTTTTGGACATCAGTGTTTTTAGAGCAAGCTAATTTTTCAGACAAGGTGACTTATAACTCATTAATGTTGAATTTTTCCATCACTTTGCCTTATGTACTGCAGCTTAGCAATTAGTTTACAGTAGTTATCTTTATTCTCAAAGAAACAATTCTCTTCAAAGTGTTGTTCTTGCCTGTGGCAAATGACAACAAGAAAACAGTACATGTAATAACCCTCTGGTAACCATCTTTCTCATGATAATTCCAAGATATTTTTTGAACAAAAGAGAAGGTAAATTGTCATTAGTGTTGCATCTTCAAACATCTGGACTAATTAAATTCACAATGCTTTTGATTTTAAGTGTTAATTTTAATCAGAGAGAGGCTTGGAGAACCAAGTGTTTTCCAGGCTTCTAAATTCCCACCATCACCCCATCACTTACAGTTTCATCATGTCAGAGCTCTCTTTCTCTGTTGGTGTGATATGGAAGGACAGTGAATAAAATGTCCCACAGTAGGCTAGCCTAGAGGAGAATCTAAGCCTATATCCCTGCAATGGAATGGTCCGGACTGTATCTTCAAAGAGAAAATGCTTCCCCTGGAGGAATAAAGCAAAATTGGAGTTGGGTGAGCCTCAAAGGAATTGCAAGCTCACAAGCCATTGCTTATGTTTGGATTTGGAATTGAAATTCAGTCTGGTGGCTCAGATCCTCACCACAGACTGTGAATGGTACCAGCTACAAAGAGAAGAGGCATGAGGGAAGAAGACACAAATTTTTGCAGAAATTAATGTGCATGATAATATGATTGTAAACCTATTTGCATTTTATTTGCTATTTGTTTTTCTAATGTAACAAAATCTCCCTCCTACTCTTTTATGTGTCCTCTTGAATTATTAATTTTGGCAGTTGCTTTCCCCTTGTCATTCTCACACATCTCTTTTCCCCTTCTTTTTTTCCCCTCTTAAATTTCACTTTAAACTAGCTCCTACTTGGGAGGTCCCACATCTCTGAAGGAAGTGAGTCCCAAGTCTTGAGTATTCTTTCCCTGCTTCCAGTGACAGTCTAGTGAGAACAAAAGCTGAAGAGCTTGTTTTCCATCGTGGTTACATATTCCCCCAAGGACTTTACCCGAGCAGTGCAAGGCAGAAACAACAGGGGACAAGTCTGCTGGCAAGAAAGTCTGTCTCACTAGTTTGACCCAATCTGGAAAACTTTTGTGGGTGGTGGTGGTGTTCAGTGGAAGCTCCAGGCATGAAAATCAGGTGTTCTTTGGCTCTCTGCACCTGTCTGGGCTACTTTTCTGAGACAGTTATTCATGACTACACTACACACAAACATAAAGTCTCCTGCAATGCTCTTAGGAGAGTTCCCCTACCAGTTTTTCCCAGTGTTTCCTAAATAGTTTGTTTACTTTATGAATTTTGGAAAATCAGTTTTTTCTCTGCTGACAGAGTGGTAGAATTTTCTCCTAGAGATTGTGTTGCATCTCACAAAATCTCTAAGAAAACTGGCAGTACAAAAAGACCTAACTGTAAGAGCATGTCTATCCCATGACCTTTGCAAGATCTGTTTGAATGAAATTGATGGGGTTTTTGTCACTTTTTTTTTTCTCAAATTCAATTTGGGACAAACACTGAATACAGAACAGTGCAAATGACAGCAATATCTTTGAAGGGATAAAACAGCATAAACATGACCCAAGTTGTGAGCACATTCAGAGTAGGAGAACCTCGGCAACAAGGAGACATTTGGACTGGACAGAAGTAAAAGATATGTAATACTAAGCAGCAAAAAAATAGCTTATGGATCATATGGAGCATATAAATCGTATGGAGTAGGGAGACATGGGCAGTGTGACCTCATTCCCATGAATCCAAGAAACAACCTGAGACCAAACATTGCCTCTGTAGGGATGGCAACTTATTTTCACATGAAAAATGCACAGATTTTGATAGCCAGCTGTGTAGGACATTTCATTCTCAGTACCCTCATGATAGCACAAAATGGATATTGCTAAACGGAGTTAAATTGAGCAACCACAAATTTATCTCTGGAATACCTGTGACACCTGCTGCAGCTCCAGTGAGAGCCCTCAGTTCTGGTTACAGAGTTATTTGGGACAGGTGAAAACAGTGTGTAATCCCAAGGCAATCTACTGGGTTGGGTCAGTCAGCAATTTCATTTTTCATGTCATTGTCTGTGTTGTTACACCCTGTCTTGTGCTTTGTGAAGGCAGCACTGCCGGCAGAGAGTCTGATTCTTCTTTTCTGTGTACATTTCCACCTGAAGAAAAGGTGGAAATTCTCCTGGACTCTCATGCATTTTCCTTTCTACACTAGGCAACATAATTACAGCTTTCTCTTACTTGGCATTTTGCAACAGCTTTTTAATCTTGCTCCTCAGCAAATACATGTAAAATGCTGCCTAAATTCTCCTTTCTTGAGATTTACTTATATTACCTCTTGTTCTGTGACACACTTTGGGTTTTCACTTGTCTAAGTGGATTCCAGGTTTTCCACCACCATCTCTTTCCAGCTGCCCCTGTCCTCTCACTCACGTGACATTGCCAGGATTATTTTGGGCTAAAAGGACTTTGTTTATGCTATGAAGAGAAAAGAGAGTAGACAACCCCCTGATAAGCATCATGTTCCAGATTATATGCCTGTGATCAGGGCTCTAGGGCTGAAAAATCTTTGCAGGATGAACAACCACAGTAGCACCACATGATTTCTGTGCGTCATTAGCACCAGCTGTGGGACAGGGAGCTGGACATGTGTCTTGCAGCAACCTTTGTTAAGCCAGGAACAGTGAGGAAGAGTTTAATACACCCTCTAAGAGAGTCGTTAAATTATTTGCGTTAGATTGAAACAAGAACCTGCTTGTTGCAGTACCACTGACAGATAGGATGGCCAAGAACAGTATCTGAGGAATAAAAGAAGGTGCAAGAACAGGGCACAGACTGGGATATTTCCTGTGCTGGGGACACTGCCTGTTCTTAAAAGCTACATCTGTCATGTACACAGCTGTCTGAACATTTTTTAACACATCTAGGTCATGGTAATTAATTTTGAGTTTCTTATAGGAAAAGAAAAATGACAAACAACATGAGGCATCCGAGGATATATCATTGTTCACACCTTATCACAAAGGCCTTAGTCCAGCCCCCTCTAAATTTATTGAGGTTACAAAAAAACCAACCAAACCAAACCAACAAACAAACAAACAAACAAAAAAACCCCTCCAAAGTTTCATTTTCCTTATGAAAAGAAAGCCACTAAGTCAAGATAGCTGCACACTTTCAGAGATGGAGCTCATCCGCTCTCAGCTTGCAGGGTTTTACACTAGTGGCAAGGGAATTGGGAAAAAATAGTGCAATATGAAAAACTCCTTCCCCACATTCTTATTCTGTTGCCAGCATGATGAGACAGGAACTACACTTGTAATCAAGTCTGGGAGCAAATCTGTGTGCAAATCATATGAACTTTCATTAAGCTTTGGGGAGCACCTATTTTCAGGTTTAAGCTCACTACTGAGGCTGAGCTAGCATACCAGCTTGGGTTAAGGAAGGATTTTCAGTTAATTTAGCTTGGGTAAAATTTAAGGTTTAAAGTATAAAGGGAATGCACAACACAGACTTACCATAATTAAATGCTTCCATGGCTTCAGATGGGATTAATCTTTAATTTGAGGTAGAAATGCTGAATTAATAGGAGGCTTGCGAACATGCTCTAAACTCCAATGCTGTGCTCTTTCTGTTGAACCTCCTTCTGCTTCCAAATGCTTTTCCAAACCCATTACATAAATTCAAACCTGTCCTAAGTCAGGGGGTGAAAATCAGCCCAAGGCATGTGCCATGTCCTCTTCTCCAGTAAGGTTTTAATGAACCTGAAAATAAGACATTTGTGTTTGGAAATTGGTGTCACATCCAGTCACTCCGGTTGGAACATTCCAGCTCAGAAGGAACACTAAAGGAAATGGAATAAGGAACTTAAAAACTGGGCCATGAGCAATCTGGGGAGGAACACTTTCTTTGTGTGGTTTCGTACTATGGGTTTTTATTGTAAGGTGACTCCACTGGGATTTCACAAGGAGTGACCTCTGCTTGTATTTCCTGAATTTTTCTAATCTTCAAAACAAAATTACTCAAAGCACAGTCAATAGAAGTAAATAAATAATTCCAAAACTGTAGTAATGTCAGTAGAAGCCTAGGTCTTCTATCTACAACACTTTGTTCCCTTCATGTGTAACAACTGCAAGTTTCATACCCTTTGTGTCCAATTTGCCTAACCTAGTTATGAGGAAATAATAGGGAAAACCTTGGCTTTGTTGGAATAAAACCAGATTCTGCCAAAAAATTCCAACCTGAGACCTGATGAACTAAGGTAACTCCCTGCTAAGTGGATCTTGTGCTGTCCTAGACAGATTCT
>VWZU01016807.1:47386-94883 GCA_013397095.1 Sterrhoptilus dennistouni | reverse complement strand
AAATTAGTTGGGCCAAGCATCTTCCATCGAGTTACTTTACATTTATTTTCCAGTACATTTTGCAGCATTTCTGTACTGCCATGGCTCTGTTTTCACATTGGTACAGCTGAATGAACTTCCAGCATTCTAACTTACCCTTTTTTGTCGGCCTAAAGGCAAGAACATAAAATCAGCAATGGATAACTTGCCTCATGTCTTGGGACAAATTACCTGGATCTTAATTCTGTCTGGGCAGAGAATGGATTTCCAAAGCACTGCTGAGAACCAGGCTTCTAAAGCAGCAGTTTCAGCTCCTGTGTTTTTATCACATGTCTCTGTGGATTTGTTTACTCTCCCTCAGGCCTCAGCTGCCAGTTCTAAACAGGAAAATCTCCACTTCCACTCTGAGGCTGACATCATTAATGTCTGCTGCTCCATTTTTTTTGTTATTATGGATTCCCCTAAGTCTTCTGTATGGGACTTCTTAGACTTGTCAAGCGATGCTGAGAACCAAATTTTGGACTCAGACGTTTGAGAGCTGTGACCTTAGGCTATATGATTTAACACTGCTATTAATTTTTGAAAGGCAGAGACATCTATTTCTTTATTTTTTCACAATGGATTGTATCTTCAGCTCTTATCCATCAGTTTGCTAAGCTGGAAAGAAAGCACTGAAAACCCAAAGAAAATACAAATGTTACATCATCACAGCATTAAGTTCCATTAAGTTCTTAATTACGTCATTATTCTTAAGTTCTTAATTACATTAAATAATTACAGTTCTCTTGCTGTTCTCCTGTACTTTTCATCAGTAAATCTCAAAGCACTTTATAAAGGAGGTTAGATTTTTATAGCATAAAACTGACGTGTAGCAAAAATAGGTTCAAATTCCATTTTGTCCAATGCATTCTGGTTAATCCCCTTGAAACATATTTTTCTATATTTTAAAATTATTTCCCCTGCTGGAGAGTTGGACCTGAGCTAATCTTCAATTCTGCAAAAAAAATTGTGTAGATTCCCTCAAAAATGAATGCTAGGATATGCTTCTTGATGCTTGTTTCAGTTGAAAATTTAACAAGATCTATTCCCTCAAAAATGAATGCTAGGATATGCTTCTTGATGCTTGTTTCAGTTGAAAATTTAACAAGATCTATTTATGGCTATGAAGATTTGAGGAAAACAAAGCTGTAAATATTAAATAAGCTTTAACAAGCCATCAAGTGGTTGGTGTATCCTGCTTGTACTTTTGTTTTGCAGATCCTTTTTGCAGTAGATATGTCTGCATCTAGGATTACTGCTGCAGTTGAAATCACTGTATGAAAGTTCACATCTCCTTCTATGACAAAACCATAATATATATTTTATTGAAGAAAATGCAAAGCCTGAGGTAGAATGAGGGAGAGCATTCCAGTGGTGCCAGTTCCCAGCTGTTCAGGGAAAATGCCAACGTACATGGTGGTTTTCCTACATTTTTTATTCTGGTTGTACCCACTAGCAATCAGCAGGATGTGGTTGCTTTCTGTTCCTTAACCCTTCTCACCTGGCTCCTGTAGAGAGCCTTGAACCTGCTGTTCCTCCCAGCAGAAGCTATTGCTCACAGCAGGCAAAGGAAAAACATTTTTTTATTCAGAATTCATCCTTGCTTTTACCCAAACACAGGGAAGTTCACAATGCCATGGACAAAGCTATATCAGGACTTCCTGACAGAGCTAAGAATATTCATTCTTCAGCTGTAAATGTAAATAAATGCTGGACGATCACAAATTACCTTTTTCCTTGATGGAAAGTAAATGCACAAATTTCTCCATGGTTCTATGGGAGGAGGTGGCTCCTCTCTGAACCTCATGGAAACCTCCACACTCCACTGAAAAAATGCAGAACCTGTGGAAGATGTACCTGAAAATTCCCAGATAACAGCATTTTTATTTGTTCTCAGATCCTTCACCAAAGCTTTGTATTTAATATGGCAGAATTTTTGCACACAAGGGAGGAAAATAGAATTCTTCTGTTTGTCTTCATCTCATGGAAATTGATTGCTGTGCCAGAAGACAGCACAAGGGTTGTCCTAGCCAGGTTTTTTGAATCACGTGCCTGGCTTGTGTTCCTTCCAAAGCAGTCAAGGCATTGTGAAGTAAAACCTAAATTACAGAACAACTCACAAACATGCAGCACAAAGGGTAACTGAAAGATGCAGTTGTCCAAGAGAGAAAAGACTTTTGATACAGGAACATGTGACACTGATAATAATTTTGACAAGTTGCTACAATTCTGCAGCAAAGCCATTCTTCAGAATTGAATCTTTCTTCAAAAAGTTTTTTATTGTTTGAAAGATATGGATAATGAAAATTTTTCTTTAGAGGACCATGCAATCAAATATTGACTAGTGCTTTTGATTTGAGGCACAGAAAAGAAGAAAGATTTTTGATCTAATTGCTGTCTTAAAGCAATATGTCAATCAGAGTTTTGATTTCTATCTCAAGAAAAGTGAAAGCTACAAGCAAATACACTATTATTTTTTACCTATAAAATTAAGTGTATTATAAATAAAAAATAACAATAAAGAGCTGCCCAAAGTTAAGTCCTATCAATTTTCAGTAACACTTAATTTTATTATCCTTGTTTAATACATTTGCCCCATTTGATATTTTGGACAGTGGGAGTAAATAATGAACTAAATCTATCTGTCATAATTTTGAATACTATTTCCTGCAATGTAATTACTGATTTTAGCATTCAGATTTGTCCCACTGTTCGTCCTAATTGAATGTGATGCATATCCAGATTATATATTAAACAGTCAATCATAAATCATAAATCATAAATATAGATAGTATTTAATAATTACTCCTACAATTATTTTTAAATTACTAATTTCTACATGTCATATAATGGGTCATCATTTTCTCCTAGGAAGTCAGATAGTCAGGCTTATGAAATTGAGAACATACCTTAAGAATAGATGCTGGAACCCATACGTCAAGTTAAGAATACGTTAAAAATACATGTATAAGTATATGTGTAAAAATGCATATCTTAGGAATAAATGTAAAATTAACATATTTTTAATACTTCTCTATGTGCATAGAAAGAGAATACTCTTTTTACACTGAGACATCTACATCCTGCATGGACACACATTTTTTTCACCATTTTGTGAAAATATTGTAACATTAGCAGGGCTTTTTTCAAAAAAGTTGATGTCTGGAGGGGACATAACTTATGTCTGAATTACATATCTCTTGTTCATGGTATTTTTCTGCATGCCAAAATATTTGGAAATGGGCTCTCCAGTTGACTTATTTTTCTACTCATCATTACACTTGAACAAAATCCTAATTGCAATGCAAAAAAAAAAGAGAAGAAAATACATGGGTGATGCAAAGGAAGTAATCATGGTCTGAAAATCTGCAGGAATCTTCAAAAAGCATTTGTGGTTGATCACAGAACTACAGAAGAAAAACGTGAATGCTCAAATATGTGCATTAAATGTACAGGGCATTAATTTTGTTCGTCCATATGGATAATAACGATATGGCCATAGTTTTGTCCATATTTCAGCTCCTTAGGATCAGAAACAGAGCAAAATATTGCCAGTGCCATGTGATGCTGATGGGAGACAAATATTCTTACATGTTTTAAAAAGCAATTTGCAGATGAATCTCTTCCCAATTTTTTTTTCATTGTGTATATTGGACAAGGATGAGCAAAACATTGGCAGTTAAAAGAGTAAAGACTTAAAATGTGGCATAAGTGATGTATCTGTTCCTACCACACAGTAATTGAAAAGCACACTGAAATAATATGGGGATTTAAACAGAAAAAGTACACTGAAAATCAGTAGGCAAAATTCACTTACAGATCATGTGGTGTTACAGCTGGAGATATATATCTATCTATATGTAGATGATAGATATAGATATAGATGTGTGTATATGTATATATGTATGTGTATATATGTATGTGTGTCCATATATATATATATGTATTTTTATGTATGTATATATGCATTTCTAAAAGGAACTTTACATATATGTATATGTGCAAAAAAAAGATCTTGCATAGTGAGCAAGATTCGCTATTAAAAAACCAAAAACCTCACGTGTTCTTAAAAAGCCCGAGAAGTCCAAGCTTTAATTCAAGATATGTGCTGTGGTGTCAGGGAAACAGTAAGGAAACCAATTCTGGGGCCAGCTAATTGCTTATCTCAGTATTTTTATTACTGAGTATCAAGATTCCTACTCTGGGATTTGAAAGTGTGTGTTACAGATTTTTTTGGAAAAGAAGTAACCAAACATCCCCCCTCCCCCAAACCCCAAACCTCAAAATTATTTTCTGAAAGAAATTTCTAGATACAAATGTTTAGGACCAAGTATTTGATTAAAAAGAACCCACAAAAACCCAACAAAAACCACCAACAATACGAAGCAAACTTCAACCACCCATGAAAATCCTGGTGTATCCTATTTTATTCTCTGCTGTTCTAGCACAAAAAGCAGTCAAGTGCAATGGGATTGACATATGCCAAATTCTATGCCTGAAAAAATATTTCAGCAAATATTTTTTTCTTATTTTTCCACCTATAACGCCTTTATCTGATGATACCAGAGAAGGCCAACTTCTAATGGTTACTTAATCAATTTTTACTCCCTTTTATGTTTTCCTGTATGAATACCATCATCTTTGGTTTCAGTGCAAAATAGTTTTCTACTGATTTTACAGTCATAACTATTTAATATTGCATTAATTCTCTAAATGTAAAAGAATACACATGGAATTAAGAAGGCTCAGAGGCTATTTAAGAGTCTCAAAATCTTGTCTCATTTGTAAATAACATACTCTTAATCACATTTTGAACGTAAGTACAGTAAAAATGAAGTTGTGAACCTCTGAAAGTAGCCAGTTTTCATTACTATTTTTATACAGTACACTGTAATATTCTGCAATGGAATATGTTTCTCCCAACTTCAAGAGGACTGAAAAAAATAAGGATTTTGGCAAGTAGCCATCCAGCTGGGGACTGTGCCATTTCATCTGAGCAGGCAATATTTTCCTACTTGTTATGCATACCCTGACAACCATTATTGTACAAGATTTATTTTGCTACTTTAAAAATCAAGAGAAGGTGATATTTCATTGCAAGCATGGGCACTTAGAAAGATAATATGAAACTGCAAGTGTTCAGAAAGTAAATACATAAGCCAAGTGTTTATAAGGAAAAACAAATAAATAAATCAACATCTATTCAGGCCAAAGAACTTGAAGTCCTTTTTTGCTTCCATCTTTCTCCTTATCTATCCTCACAGCAGGAAGACATAACTTAAAATTTTAAATCATGACAATCGAAACAGGATAATGATTATTAATAATTCTTTACTAACAATGGCTATTAGCTATTAGTGTTATTATTTTGAAAGCTTTTAAACAACTCCAAGGTGTTGATAATTCTTGTAGGCATTACAAAAATGTGGGCATTACATTATTGCTAGACTCTCATAGGTTATGTGCTATTATTCCAAAAGCTCTGAAGAGATTAAAGAATTCACAACTGCGGTTTAATAATATATGTTTGAATTTGATTTCGTTTCTTGGTTTGGGGTGTTTGTATTTTTAATATGACATAGTGAGGTATAAACTCCTGAAACCTACCTGCTAATATTTAGTTTATGGCTAGGAACTGACTTGTTAGAGGAACGTAAATATGCTCAAGAATAATGTCACAGTGAACATTTGCTTCATCACTTGGACCTCAGATAACTCCCTCAACTCATTAATAAAGACACTTTCTGAAGTCCAGCATCTCGTGCTGGCTCTGAAGCCAACCTGCATTTGATACAGATGATTTGGCTGTGTTCAACAAAATCTTTTTTCTCCCTGGCTTTGCATCAGAGCTGCAGGAGCCCATCTGGCACTGCCTGACAGCTTTGAGCTGTCTCTGTCTGTCATGAAAGGGTCTGGTTGTTCTTACAATGCTCTTAATTAATTTTGAAAAATAAAATACATGACAGCAGCCATTCAATAATGGCAACTCAACATTAACTAGTAAAATATCTACTCAATTTCAGAGTCTGAGTGGTCACAAAAGACCTCAGCTCCAGGACCCCATCTTGCAGGTTTCAGACAAAAGTTACACATGTGAACACAAGACAAAAGAACTGCTTGAATTCAGTTTCTCTCAATGTTTACTTCTTAAATTAAATGAAGTCTCCAATTTTTTTCTAAGTAATTTGCCCAGTTCTGGGCAATGACCAGTGAAAGGTTGGACTTCATGGCGTTAGTGGACTCTTCACAGAAACAGGATGTTTCTGTGATATAATCATAATAATAATATTAATAATATTAATAATACCACTACCAACAACAACAACCATGTAATGTAATAACATAGTGAAGATATTTACTGTTGATCTTGGGAACAGAATATCTCTCTGCAGGTACCATGCCTACAACACATAGCAGTAAGAAAAACCTCTCTTTTGCTTGCCTTATCTGTGCTACCACCCAGCCAGGGCTTCAGAAGATGTGCTGGCTGCCACTCTCACAGGCAGGGTTCTTTCTGCAACACCTTTGCTTTCTCTGATAGCTGACATCACCAGAGGGTGTGATATTTCAGGCCACCAGCAAGAAAATTCTCAACAAATCTCAATAATTGAGATTGTTCATGAACTGATGGCATAAACACCCTCTTAGAAATTTGTGATCAGCATTAGCCCTGAAATCTTGTCAAGATGTCAAAGACAGCAGCAGCTAAACCATGAGATTTGACCTTCAAGCCTGGGTCCCTGCATCAGCCCCAGTGCTGTCTGAGATGCTCTGAGGAAGGGGAAAGTGAGGAGCAAAGGAAACCGAAGGGCAGGTTTCACTGGGCAGGACTGCCCAGTGGAGATTTGGCCTGAAGATGCCTCGGTGGATGCAGGAGAACGTTCCAGGGCCTCCAGTGGAGGTTTTGGTGACTCACCCAGATCTCAGCACCTCCAGGAGTGCCCCTGTGCTGACTCAGCCCTGACTCAGAGGGCAGAGACGCCTCTCTGAGTCACCACCACCACCACCACATGTTTTCCTTTGAGTTCCCCAAACAGGATATGCCCTGTGTGTGCCTATTTCTCCCCTGGGAAATCTGATATCAGACCTCAGCTGGAATGGTACACCTATTTAGAGAGGGCTTTTTACTTAAGTAACCTTGCTCAGCAAAGAATTCTCTCTGGAAAAGAAGCTGGGTTAAGATCTTTCTATTATACAGAGGAAATGTGTGTGCAACTCTATCACAGGACTAGTTTATCCTCAACTAAAAGTTTAGAATGAAAAATTTCTTTTCTACAGGAAAGAAAAAAGATCTGTATTGAGCTCCAGAAGAATGACAGTAAGAATGTGGTTCTTTTGATATTGCCATCCATCTGGAGTAATATTTATTAGATCTCATTTATCAGACTTCTACAACTCAGTAGTAGTTTCTACAGTATCAGTTTCTACAACTCAAAATACATGATGGAGGTGACAGTCGTTTTTAAGTCTGTGCTTACAAACAATTGTATTTCAGCACACTTGAGAGACAATTATCACTTCTCTGAAATCACAGCCTTGCAGATTGTCCATAAATTTAATCTGGCAGTTTTCAAAGGATTGTGTGTACAGACAACTTGAGTTGTATGCACAAACACACATACATTCACAATCCAAAATTACCCTCATACACATACATAGTTATATAATATGAATAAAGCAATGAACATAGAAGCAAATTTACTGTTACTTAAAATGAGAACCTATAGCATTAAAGGAGGCTAAATACATAACTATAAAATGAGTATAAAGGTGAGAGAGAGTGTATATATTTACACATATATATGTATGTATGAAGTTCAAAGGAAGAGCAAAGAGCCAAATAATATCACTGACCTGTAATTCAAAATACTCAAACTCATTAATTTAGTTATTCCAAAGCAAGAGTTAATAGTATGTGGAGTTGTAATTGGAAAGGAATAATCGGTGGAAGGTAATAACAGTTTATAAATAACTTGAAATAGACTTATAAACCTTATGTTAAATAACTTTAGGTTGTACAGGTGATGGGGTCAGGAGAAAAAAGCCAAACTTCCTAATTTGAAAACTGAAAGAATGTGGAAGTTGTTATGTGTAAAAATGAAAAAAAGAAGCCCCATGCATGTATGAAAGACAACAGCAAGGATTCAGTCCTTTTGCAGGTCTTCAGAACATTAGACAAAGCCAACATATATAAAGAAACCTTTGGAACTACACAAGGCTGACTCAGTTTTCATACTGACAGTTGCAAGCTCTTGGCCCAAGGCTGTTCTGAATCATCCCCAGACATTTTTTTAATCTCCATAAATAACCCAGTCAATCAACAGCAAGTAAAACCTGGGGAGTAGAGGCTGTAACTGGTAACGCCGCTCACATGACAGAGACGAAAACACCCCAAAAATTGGCACCTTGAGTTTTCTCCGTGTAGCAGAGCACCACTCTGAGCTGCTGGATGCATTTTTGGCTCCATTATAGCTACAGGGCAGCGACACAGCCTGTCTCCTGCTCTGTGGCTTCACTCTCCTGTGGCTCCTGCTTGGAAGATTGAGAGCTCCAGCTGTTCCTGGGATAGAGTCTGAGGGCCAGTGGACCTTTGAGAGAAACTGCAAATTAAGCCTTTCCAGTGCACAAGTGAGAAAACCAGGGGCAGAAAACCTTTGCAGGAGACTGGGAAGGAAAGGGCACAACCCTTCTGAATGGAGAAACCTCATGGGAAAGCAGAGGGGTGTGAAGATCAGTGCCTGACACTGTGCTGGCTGTTCCTGGGCACCACCAGCAATCTGTCCTGCAGCCCTCGTGGGCCAAAGCTGTTTTACTGAGCCATTTCCAAGAGAAATTGGATGCCATAGGAAGTGACTCTGCAGCTCTCTTCCCTCTGAATCAGTGCTGGAGCTGTCAGGCACCTCACAGTGGGACCTACCACAGAAGATGTTAAATCATTTGTGGTCAATTAGCAACCATGTGCTTTTCCCAGCCTGCAGCTCTGGCTTGGCTCCAGGAGCTGTCATCCTTACACCTAGTGCCTGCCCTAAAAACTTGATGCATTTTCTGTCTCATTTCTCTATCCTGAAGCCTTCACTGCCCCAGGACTCCAGCCACAGATGTAAATGCAAGGGGTGTAGTCATGATTTATGCTAGAAACACATACCCTGCTGTAAACACAGCTACACCCAAGAGAAATAAAGAGTTGCTCCACAACACAAGCACTGATCTTTGCTATTCCACAGCTATTGTGGCAGGATAGGAGATAGGCATGGATTTTCTTTCCCACATATCACCAAATGAATGAAGCAGTTTTGAAGTTAATGCAGCTCCAATGCCTTGTGGATGGAGAGCAGAGAAGGAATCCCACATAAATCACTGGCCCTGAGCTCAGGTTTGGAGCCCATCCCAGGTCTGATTCAGGACACGTGAGAGTCTTCTGCAGGTTTCTTAATTCCTGAATGTTTCAGAGATCTGAAGCATAGCAGGTAGAGGTGTAGAAAAGCTGTAGAGAAGTATTTTAAAGAAATATCAGAGTTTTATAAAGCAAATAGTAGTCAGTAGATGTTGCAGTAATTATTCACTATTGCAATAACAAGTTTCCTTGGATTAGAACAAATTGACATATTTTTAACATTCACCTGTAAGTTTTATTTAAGGCAGAGCAAAAGGCAAGAGCTGCACTTTAAATTTTCCCATCTAAATAAGGGACTGAAGCCTTTAAAAACTATCAGCCATGTGTGATGCTCAGTCTTGGTTTGAGCAAGGTGTACTTTCTTTGTAATTCATCATATGAATTATCTGTTCATTATATGTTAAATGCTGTGGCAAATTTGGATTGGCAATGAACCCTTTGTGCCTGTAATGACTAGGAGTCAGTAAACATTCTTGTGTTCAGAATGATAGGTAGGGAAAAACTGAAAAAAAAAAATTAGTATCTATGCACCCAAGTAATAGTTTAAAAAGGAACAACTATCTGGAACTGGAGTTTTAAAGAAAACTGGGGTGATTTTCTTCTTGTTCATTGCCTTCACTCATACAAATACGGATTGAATTTAAAATCAGCAGGTGATTTTATCACTAGACTCAGGATGTTGCTTTCAAGTTGCTTTAAAAGAGCTATTTCTAAATGAAAAAATGACAAGAGTATAATATTAATGATGAAAATAATGATAAGAATGATAAAGAGAATGATTGTAATGATAACAATAATAATAGTAATTAATAATATTCTATCCATAAAATAATTATATTTCAAGTCTATAAAAGCACCAAAGTACTTCATTAATACTGAATATCAAAAGTATACTTGTTTCAGGCTGGGGTCTGCTACACCCTGAACTGTTACATTCTGTTCTAGTGAAATTTTGCATCTTTAGTAATATTTTGCATTCTGTGGCTTAAAAATTCTCGCAACAAACACATCATAGGTTACCATACTACACAGGGTCTGTGGATAAATGGGCTATCATTTTTACCATCTCATAATCAGTCTTAAAGAAAAAGGTCCCCACTGTAAATTGCCAAAAAAAAAAAAAAAAAAAAAAAAAAAAAAAAAAAACAAAAAAAAAAAAAAAAAAAAAAAAAAAAAAAAAAANAAAAAAAAAAAAAAAAAAAGGAGAAAGTCTCTCCTGGTATGTGCAGCTACAAGTCCTCACCCCACAAATTCAAGTCCCCCTTCCAAGAGTTGTGCTTATCAAGCTGCATCTTACGAGCACTTGCATTCCTTGCTTGCCCAGTTCTGAAGACCTTTCCAGACCTCCAACATTTGGGTGGTTAGAAAATTTCTCTTAAAATTCCAGTCTAAACCCATACATGACCAATTTGCAACTATTTGATGTGCTGCCAGTATTACTTTAAGATAATTTTCCCCCTCTCTTGATGTGTAGCCGGTTTCAACATATTTATAAAAAGCTACTGCACTGCCTTTTTTTAGCATGTTGAACCAAGACACACTTTCTAATTTTTTCTCTAATGCAGAGACTGCACTTTATCATCATCTGAGTAACCCTACCCCACACTGAGTGCAGTTCAAGATCATAATCTTCCTCAAAGGGCACAACAACAGAAAACAAGCTGTTCAGAGCAGGAAAGTTATTGACACATAGCACAGATTGCTCTCTCAATTTTATATCAAATGACAAGACCTCATTTATAAATAATTACTTGAATAGCTTTGCTGTCATTACACTGCTCAAGGTAGACTTCAGGCAGAGGTTTTACTTATTTTTTTCTTTTATCTTTTATCATTTTCTTATATTATCATCTAGTCTTGAATTGGGAATACCTATCAACTCCTTACTTGAACAACTGATGCAAATAAAAATGTTTGTGTACCAATCCCTCTCATTACTTTTATTTCACAAGAACAGCTCTTATCTCTGAAAGTGAAAGATTTTTGTCTTTGGTCAGAAAATCCACCAGCATTTCTGCCATCTTAGATCTGTCCCATAATGCCAAGGAAAAATTTAAAAAAGGAAAAAAAAATCCCCAAACCAAAACAAAACCACACAAAAAACTCCCAAAAATCTTTCCCCTTGCAGGGTATTTGGGTGCTCCAGCAATAGCAGAGGAAAGGCAGTGGAAAGAAGAGGTGGGGAAAAGACATTTCGGAAAACAAGCCTGTGATTTCAATTCTGGAAACCTTAGCAGCATCTTATGTGCTCTGCAAAATCTTCAGTCCATCACAATCTGCCTTTTATGGTCAGATTGGTGTAAAGTCCAAAGTTTCACCGTCAGCAGGTGTTCCAGGTAAGTGTGCGCTTTTCTTGCCTGGGTCACATTCTTGTGATCTCTGCAAGTTTTGAGCATGGGCATCAGAAAGACAAGGTCTGTGAAATATGAAATGTGCAGCAGTGAGCAGCAGGAAAAATGAGTGACCTTGGAAATTTTAATAATTTGTTTGAGATGGACTTCTCTGAGGATGACATTATCTCTCCATTCTCCTCAATTCGGCCACAGGCTAGCTCTCCATGCTTTAACAGTCAACTCTGCCTCAGGCTGAGATTAAAACTCAGTTGCTCGTCTTTTAAAAATTATTTTTAAATTAAAAAACCCAAACAGTTTAGCAAATTATCAATACTCAATCCCATTACATAAAATTGGTTATCAGAAAATTTCACAAGTACTCAGAGAAAATTGAACAGGAGCCATGGTCCACTGGATTGAGCAAGGGATGCCTGGTAGTGAGGAATAATTGTGTTTTCTGGAAGGAAAATTGCGCCAATGAACTATAATTTTTTGTTTCCAAATAAATCTTATTTCTCTCTCTTTTTAAGAGGAAGCAGGGATTTAGCTTGATTTTTGTCTTCCAGTAGAAATCAGTACCAAAAAATACATTTTTTTGCCTGTATGTTACTTATAAATTGCCTCCAAGGGTCAGTCTGTTCTTTAAACCAGGTTTTGCACAAGAGAACTTTTGGAATGAAGATCCATGAACCTGATAGACAAAGACTAAAAAAAAAAAGGTGTGCACAGATTTCCCCCTTTGGGCATCACTTTAACTCTCTGAGAGTTTTGTGAAGACATCTTTGCTGGTAGGTGGCTGAATAAATAATATTCCTTTCAATCTGGATCCCCAGAATAGATGTAAATGCTGTTTGGCTCATTCACTGAAACAAAGAACAAAGGGAATTTATTGGATTAGTTTATGTCTTTTCCCTCTAGGAAATGAATTGGTTACACCTGGTGAATATAGCAAGAGCCTGCTACAAGATTAGGTGGGCAGAGAGTTAGGGCAGTATTTTATTCTTAAGAACAAGCTAAAAATGGATGTAGGTGAACAGAAACCACAAGAAGGAGACAGAGTTAAAATCAAATATTTGTATTTCTACTGAAATAAGACATTGTGAAATAAACCTGATGGCCATTTCCTTGAAGATGCCTCACTTTTTGACTAGTTCTTGATTGGGAAATGGCTGGGGGGAGTGTAGCACAGCCTGCCACAAACCCCAGCACTGGAGTCCTCAACAGGACAAAGTTATAAGCTAATAAGTCATGGATTTTTCAATGAGTCAGCCCCTAGAACCTGTAAGCACCACAAACCTTTCTCAGTGGCTGAAGCTTGCAAGAGCTGTCCTTTGGCCTGTTCTACCTTTACTTTTCTTTTAATATTAACTGTAAAATAGCTTCAGAACAGCTGAACTCCATGGGTCATGCAGCTCACAGTCAAGAAAAGTATTTTTTTTATCACACAGGAGTAAAGTTGATGGTACACAAAATGCAGCTTTCACAGGCTGATGCTGTGAAATCCATGGCACCTCCTGCCACACAACACCATCCACCATGCTGCAGCTCTTCTAACAGGGAGAGGAGAAAATACAAAGGGACTAAGCAATTATTTGGAGTTAAATACAAATCCAGAACCAAAGACAGACTGCTCCTTTTCACTCCCTCTTCGCAATGTTCTTACCCAGTCCACAGAACCTTCAAAACACTATTCCACCTAGGAAGGTAAATGAAACATTCACTCAGCTGTGAACAAGAAGCCAACATCCACAAGGACTAGGGACTCAGACAACTGGATTGGAATCCAAACTGCTGGGGCTTAAAACCACCCAGCCTTACCAGCTGTATCCCTTTCTGCTCCTGCCTGTTTTCATTACCTTCTTTGGGGTTGGCTTTTTTTTTTTTTTTTTTTTTATCTTGTGAATAAGAAGGGAACATTTCCTTAGNTTTTTTTTTTTTGTTTGTTTGTTTGTTTGTTTTTGACAACTAGAGAGGACAATCAACTTCCTGGAGACTCTGGGCCAAAACACTGGGCCAAAGACAGGATTCTCTGTGGGGAGACTTTGGAGGCTTCAGGTGACTGATCCTGGTTTCAGAGCACTGAGTATCTCTGTACTGAGCATCAAGAGAGATTATTTCTGTCTCTGCAGAACCAGATAATTTCTCTCTCAAGTTCTTACATCAGCTGAACTTCAGAGTGTCCTCACAAAGTTTGGTCCTACCTCCATAGCAGGTGGAGGAGTACAAAAAGGCATCAAGGCTGTGTGATTAGTGGAAATTACTGCCCAGAGGTAATATGTTAATCCATTCACTTTGGTACTGGATCCTAGATTATGTTGACACGAGTGGTTTAGTTACAGTGGAGCACTCTTCATGCCACTGTGGGAGAGGCATAAGATTCCTTCCAGAGAGGAATTTAATACATTTTTATATAGTCAAGAATGCTGAATTTTGGCTTTTCTCTTTCATGTGGAAAAGTAATAATGAATGAACATTAATGCTACAACTTCTTTACAGGACTTCAGGGTAATCTCTGTGGATAAAACAACCCCTAAATACTCTGTTACCTTTTGAACAGAGAGGGTAAGTTTTTCATGATTTTTATCCTCTCTCCCTGTTTTTATGCATTTTTAAATATATATTTTATTCTTCTAATCTGAAGAGTGTAGCACTCAAGATCACTGTGTTCTGTGGGGCAGAGGTTCTATTTATACTGTCAGTGCCTAATTTTGTGTTTTATATTTTCTGTTGCACAATGCTTCAGTCAATGTACCTGACACAGCTGTGCCTTTGTTGAAGAACGTGTTGCAATCCCTTTTCAGCTCCACTTTAACAGCAGTAGGACACTCCTCTGTAAGACTTGAGCTGCTTATGCACAGCTGGCTCCCTGCCCAAGGCATGTCCCAGGATTCTTGTTCCAGAATGTTTTGCTTTGCTCTCTTTTCTGCTCAAGGCACCTTTGAGTGATTGTGCTCACATCTTTCCTTTCTCAAATCTTTGTGTCCTTCAGTCTGAGAGCAGCCTAATGGATGTTCTTGGATGCTCCCTTGTCCCTTCTACCAGATTTTGTCAAGGCTGGAAGAGAGAAATAAGCCAAATGATCTTTTTTACTTTTGGGAATTAAGGGAGAAAAGAGTAAAGACCATGGGATTCCTTATGGACTGTCTGACTGCTCCAGCATCTCATGTGACATGGTCACTGGCACAATGTTGCTCTGATAAGGGAGAAAAACTCTGCAGAGAGCAAGGATGGGTAATCAAATCACAAAAATAAAGATCTTATTCATCTCCATTAGTCAAGCATTCACTGTGGAACCTCCCTGAAAGATAGAACTTTTTGTTCACAGTTCTATTTTTAAAATGTGAATTGTGTGTATTCTTTTTTTTTTTTTTTTTTTTTTTTTTTTTTTTTTTTTTTTTTTTTTTTGTTTTTTTTTTTTTTTTTTTTTTTTTGTTGTTGTTGTGGTTTGTTTTTGTTGATTTTTTTTTTGTCTTGGTAAGATAAATTAGACACAATTATGGCACCTCTGTGTCCTGTATTTGATATCTCCCACCCTTAAATTAGAGCCATTTCATAATCTACTTTCAATGTGCTGCTTTTTGAAATAGAAGAGGTAATACTAAGAAAATTTTTAAATTTTGGTGATGAGACATGTCTATTATCTATTATGTGCTCTAAAATACAGTAGGAAATGAGTTGCTGCTTTCAAATCTTCTCTTCATCTATTCAAAATATCATTTTTATTTATGCAGACCGTCTTCTACCCTGCTGTTTGCATTTTTTTAATCTGTGCTGCCCCAGGGAAAAATTACATTTGCTGATCACAATGCCTCAATTATCTTGTTGGTAGTTATTTTCTCTTGAGCAATATAGATTTAATAAGAAGAGTTTGCCTTCAAAATCCAATACATTTCAGAAGCTCATGTGAGTTACTTCTGATAGGAGGGCACACGTCACAATTTTTTAGAAAACTGTTCTTTTTCTGTAAAAGAAGTAAACATTTATTTTACAACCAGTGTTTTCTCAGAGAAATGAGGGAAGACCACAGTGTTTACCAAGCTTGTGAAACATTGACTGAAAAAGCCAAATTATGCTCATTAAAATACCTGTCTGTCCCAAAACTTTTGCTGTTGGGACCAAATAGTACCAGAGCTCCCATCTGAAAGTCAGTGAATGGGGAGAGAGGAACCCCAGTGCCAATGAATAGAAGTGGACTTAATTAAAAACTTCCCGCTCTGATGGAAAAATTAGAGTTTAACTAAACATAAATCCTCAAGGGAAAGTCTCCAATTTAAATTAGAGGCAAAAAATAGTCCTGGCACTTTTTCAGCCCCAAAGGAAAAGTTTTGATTGTTTTGAGCTTGTTGATCTTCCTTTTTATTTTCTAACCTTGGCAATTTACAAGCAATAATCTTTGCCAAGATGTTCATACTTTGAAACTAAAATATTTCCTGCGGAACGGCCTTCTTTTCAGAATTGTTCCACTTGTACGTGTTCTTTCCCTCTTTGCCTTTCCCTCTGCCTCAGAATTTTTAGTTTCTGAATTCTTGTCTGGGTGAGACACTTCCACTTTAAAAACATGAAATCACAGAGAAAGAGGATTATCTAAAACAGCAGAGCTTTTTCTTCAAATTCTACAAGTACTGAAAGTATCTCTGGTGTCTCAGATAGTCAGTGTTGGTATCATTGTTCTTTTGAAATTAAGTTATTTTGTGTGGAACATTCTGAACTAAGTCCCCTTAGCATTGAGTCTAGCAAACTGAAGATGGTGTGAATAGTTAACGGGTTTATATGTTTCCCAATCCATGGCTGTTTTAGATAGAAAGGAAAAAAAAACAAAACAAGAACAAAACCAAACACAAAAATCCCCAGCAACAGTCTAAATGCAACACAAAAGCTAAAATCAGGATTAAATTTAATTCTTCATTTTAAACAAAAGGCAAATCCTTCTGAGAATGCACGGAATAATCCTCTCTATCTGACTTCTGCAGTAGCTCTGGATCTTTCACTGATTATTCTTATTAAATCAACAAGACAAAATTGAGTTGCATCCTCTAGTTAGAGGGCACAGGTGTTTTCCATTTGGGACAATCATCCTTTTCCAGTGAATTAGTACTTTGTGCAGCCTTGAACAGTGGGATGAACAACCAAGAACAAACATGAGAAGGAAATCTCAAACCTGACCAATGACAGTATCCAAAATTAAGGAGTCAGCTTACTTTTGATCCATAAAGTCCTTTTTGTTGTCTGCTAATTGAGGTTTCTGTTCTCCTGTGTGGAATCGAATAGCAAGGGAAAAGGCTTCCACTGTGGTGTGTTGAGCTGGTTGTAGTCAGCCTCAAATTCTCCTGGATTTTCCTCTCCAAGAGGGAAGTTTCAGATTAGTAAAATTCCACTCGGGTTTCTTTCTCAGCAAAAAATCATAAATAAATTAAAACCACTGGACAGGAAAACTGAAATTAACTACTCCAGCCACTTGAAGGTACATCTGCAATATCAAAAGGATGTGTGAATTATCACAGGTTGAGTGTGTTGTTGCTCTTATTTTTATTTCAATAATCTTTGGGGGTTTTTTTGAGTAGCTGATAAAGTAGACTACAGATTATGTTTTAAATATACAGCTATGAAATACTAGGAGCTTTTGCAACAATTTCTAAACATGAAAACGAAGAAAGCGGAGTAATACTTGTTAGTATTTACTGGGAAAAAGAATTGATTGTTTCTTGCAAACAGTAATTTTCACTTGTGGTGGTTTTCTCTTGACTGATTCAGGCTGAAGACATTTATCCAGTGGCTATCCAAAATCATCTCTGGAGTTATTTCTCTTTAGAATTAATTGTGAGAGGTTTTTTTGGTGATGTTATTTCCTTGGTAATTTCATCACTGGAAATTATTCTTCTTCAAAGACACTCTAGAGGGAAAGTCACATTTATTCAGTGTGGATTATAGGAACAAAACTAATGGCTACAGAGACTAATGCTCAAGAAAATTTGTCAGCCTTAAACTCTGGCAGAGAAATTTGATGTCTTCTAGCACACTGCAGAAAATTTGATAGCAAGAAGAGAAATTGAGTTGTTCTAAGTTTACCTGGCTCATGCTGAAAGATGGCTCAGGTAATGGTGGTAGAAATTCCTTGAGTAATTTCACTGGAAAAAGGATGCTGCCCCAATAAATTGCTGCAAGAAAAATCAAGCTCACCTCTCAGAGACTGAGCTATTGGCATGAATAGTGGTGTTGGGAAATGAAACTTATTTAGCAAGTCCAAAAAGAGAAAGGAAGGAGGGTATCTTTTCTTTTGTTTTGTTCTTGTTTTCTAAGGGAGAGAGAAAAATTCTGTGGATGAAGATACAGCTATTTCCAGCTCAGGAACAGAATTGTTGTGGATATTCTGACATCAAAGCCTGATGACCTCCTGTCCCCTTGAGGATCTTAATCGTGCACACCAAACTGGTCAAAGAAGAGAAACATGATTCTTCAATTTAACCACCAAAAGAAAGGGATGATAAAAATAACCCCAAAAAACTTGCAAGGCATAAAGATTTCTCATTTTTTAATGGAATAACTTGTAGAACTTGTCTACATATTTTTTGTTGAATCAGTTGCCTAGGAGATTGAAGACATGTTGTTGATTATGCCTTTTCCTATTGAATAAGTGTATTTAAATCCAAAGGATTATGTATTTATTATGTTATATTGCATGAGGGTTGTTTATATAGTGCTTATTTTATATAGTGGAAATATTTCAGATGAGGAGAAAGATTGATGAATAGGACCATTATTTATTTCATTGAGTTATGCTGAAAAAATGAACTAATATTTCTGTAACTTTTGTCTTTATGCTTTTTTCAGTGAGTCTGCCACTCTAAAAGGCACCTGTGCTCACTTGAAATGCAAAAAAGACGGGCAACAAATGACATTTCCTGACAGAAAAGTTAAAAGGAGTGACATTTGTTCTTGTAGTGAGATTTAGGTTCAGGAGGATGTCAGGAGATCTCCTTTGTGACTCTGAATGACAGAAATCTGTTCCTACCAAAGGCTACCAGGCACCTCAGGTATCAGCTCTTCAACATCACCCATACCCACAGCTTGGCCAAAGCCTACAACTTCTCAAGTATCATTTTTTAAGACCAAATGCCTTTGAGACATAAATAATTAATGCAGAAAAGGCAAAAGTAGAAATAAAACACAGCCATGGATATTCAGGAGTATTTAACCAAAACCTGTTTCTGTTGCTGTTGTAACACAATTGTTTTGCTTTCTTACAAATTTAAGTATTTTCAGTAAAACTCATAAGCCTAGGGCTGATGATAAATCACCCAAGAATGCACAGCTGCACCAAGAGAAAAAAGGTCCCAAAATAAATACACTGTTTATTTTTGTAGCTGTTACTTGTTCCTAAGCTCTTTCAAGAAATCACTCAACTTTCCGAGCCAGTAGAATTTACCAGATTCTGCAGTAATGACAAGGCAGAGAGAAAAGGAAGCTGCCTTTTTTCTCAAGGTAAAGACAACAGGATATTCTCTGAACACCTTGGCTTCAACATGACAATTTTCAAGTCTTTATCAGCCCATAACATATTTGATCATAAGAAAAAAGTTAAAAATAAAAAGGTGATTGAGCTGAACCTGTCAAATGGTCTCCATTATTTCATAATTATGTGGTGGCCAATTCTAGAAACATTTCTGTGGGCATACAGGTACCTACTCTGAATTTCAGGGAGGTCCTGACTTTAACCCAGCCATCACATCAATCAGGGAAGAATTCTCTATGTAGGACTGGATTTTCAGTTGTTCATTTTCATTGCTACCAGAAATTTTGACCAAATTGGTTTGTTGCTCTCCTTGGTGGCAATACAAGCCTTTCCTGAAGACTATGGTGTGTTAATTCACAGCCAGTTCTGGAACATGGTTTCTGAAGTTCTTGAAAATATACATAATTTTGTAGCTAATTTTGCTCCTCTGAGCTCCTTTTTCATGCACATAATTTCCATATTGCTATAAAATTTGTTAAAATGACACATGATACATTTCTTATTTTTATTGAAACTCATATTTTCCCCTCTATAAAGCTGAAGGCAAGAAATTATTCTGAATTTTGGAACAAAGTGCACATTTGGAAATGGCCATTTATTCAGGTAGCTTTGTAGAAAATTTATATGGACTGTAGTTTAATTATGTCTTATGTGGGTCTTGCCTGACCCCTGAATGGAAACAATTGTGGTTTGATCAAGCATCTATCTCCAGAACCCTCAGCCTGGTTCTCTGGAATAGGAATTAGCTTTGAAAGCAGCATAAATTAGTATTTAATGCTAAAATAATATTGAATTTGTACCTGTAGGGAAGCTTTAACTATTATCATTATGATGAGAGGAATGACCATAAGCCACATCAGCTTTATTAGATGCTGATAAATTCAGCCTGAGCAATTCAAAGCTCCTGGAAAGGCTGACTTGGGGGGTGGTGGAGGAGAAAGTGTGGAAGGAAAGGTAAAAAAAGGAGAAGGTACTGGGTGGTTAATATCAATGAAAATGTCATAATTTTGTCTGTCTCAAACAAACAGCTTTTCCCCCTCTCTAAGCAAGAATGGCATCTTTTCTATGCTACACTGGCTGCTGAGGCCGCCTTAAAGAACAACCCTGAGAGGTCAGATTTTCATTAAATGAGATCTGTCTAGTTATTAAAATGAGATAATGCAGCACACACAGCTGTGAGGTTTGGACTGTTGTGCTCTCTAAATCACAGCATTTTGTTCCAGCTGCTGCTGCTAAAATGGAACTGCCCTAAAAGCAGCTGTGCCTGGGCACTCACCCACACTCCTGCTGCAGCCAGGTGTCCACTGTGGGCATTTACAACATCTGCAGAGGCTCCTCTGCACTTTAGGTTTTCTTGCCAGCTCTATGATGCCAGGGGAGACACATGGGAGGGGGAAGATGTTTTCAGGCAGAATGAACCTGCTGGGAATGCATCTTGGCACGCATGTAGGTGAAGAGATTAGACCTACATACACCCACAAAATCTCACCTGTGCACACTTTCATGTGCTTTCCTCAAACTCAATCTACCTGTTTGCCTTAGGTTATCGCTCTTCTGACTTTAGGGATTCTAAGCAGTGGTTAGTAGTATTTTCAGAAGCAAAAATGAAAGGGTACTTCTCTCAGAAAGGTACTTCTCTTAATCTCTATCCGTTCTGGGGGGAACTTTTTTTTATATTTGTGAGCCTGAACTCCTATGAAGAATTCCTCACATGAAAGGGTTCAGGCAGGGAAAATGTGGAAGTTTTCTTAGTGTCCTGTGATCCCTAGACAGCTTCTTGTGCTGGATAGGGCTGCTGTCCTTGTCTGGTATGAGCACACTCTGCCACCAGTTGAACAGAAGAAATCCAAAGAGAAAAGACTCCAACTGAGCTGTTTGCAACTCTGTCCTTCTAATTGAAAAGAAACCACCTCCAGCTTTTCTGTAAATCCATCTCTCAGGAAAAAGCTTGTTACAAATCCTCCCATTTATCTGAGAGTCCTGAAAAGAGCTGAGAGCTTTCACAAAACTGTTGTGAAGCAGGTCCCATCATGACACAGATCTGTACATTTCCAGATTATCCTGTGCTTGTACTGGAGTAGAATCAGACATTTAGGACTCAGTCAGCAAGTTTACTTGGACTCCATGGGAAACTTGTCATGACAAGACAAGGCATTATCAACCATTATTAGAGAAAGGACACTGCCTTCCATCCTTGGGTAGGCTTTTTTTTTTTTTTAAACTCCTCCTCCGTGGGTATTCTTAGTAACACCATTTAAACCAACAGTGAGCAAGAAACAACACACAGACCAAGGGCAAGATCATAGAGAAGTTTAAATTGGATTAATGTCTCTGAACTTGGAGTTTCTCCAAATGGCACTGGCTGAAACAGCAATGAATAACCACTTGAGGAGTCAGTGATGGGCTTTCCCGCAGAATGAAAAGCAATGTCTTTGTCTTCCTTTGTCCTCTGCCCTTGTTCCTTCTTTGAAAGTGACAGAAAGTGTGCTCTTACCTTTAGTGAAATCAGCAATGTATTTTCATTATGGGCGGTGAAGGATTTTATAAGTGTAATTCCTGTTTTTATAAACCCTCATGCAATCTCTGAAAGCTGTCTGGCATCTCTATTTCCAGCTGCTAATAAGTAGTAAAATATAGTGATAATTGTGTCCTTTGTAACATTATAAATATCATAACTCTATTTTAGAAAAATTTACACAGCACAGCCTGAAGTTACCCTGATCCCTTGGCAGTGAAGGCAGGCAGTGATGTGTCTGTTTGGTGTGGGCCAACTCCAAATCTCTGTGATATCCAGGAGCCTCCATACCCCATTTATTCCAGGCACAGTGAACTTTTTACTTGGTGAAATTGTGGTTTTAATGTGAACAGGCAGGAGTGTGGCACAATGACAGACCTTTCTGTCTGTCTGTCTGTCTGTCTGTCAGCAGCTAACATCTTCAGACCAGGCTCTGGTCCACATCATAATGGGAAAAGGCAAAAATTCTTTACATTTTTGTATCAAGTCTGAGCCATTATTTTTGTCCTGAGAATGCCCACAATAAAAGCCATACAAAGAATATTTGAAAGATTGCTTTGAATTTAAAGTACTTTCAGTTCAAAGCAAAAATATCAAAGCTGATATAATTTTTATTTTTCTAAACAAGGAGGGTTACAGTACTAAAGTTTGATGGGACTACTGTTTTTGAAAGAGGAGATGTTTTCTTCTAATGGGAACACTAATTGGCAGCAGCACTCTTCATGTAGCAAAAGTTACTGAACAAAAAAAGCCTCATGTCTTTTTTAGTAACAATGTCAAGAGTAGATCTAAACAATCTGTTCAAAACAAATGGTCCCAAATTTCTAAAATTAGAAGTGATTTTCTTTTTGAGATAGGGTTTGGTTTTTTTCTCCTCTCTCTTTCTATAGATTCAGAGTACATCCCACCTCAATACACTCCTTAAAAAGTCTCCATTTTAATGGATTTTTTTTTAATCTCATAAGGATGTAAAGGTTTAAGGTAAATACTTCACCATTTTTGTTTGCACAATCAGCTTTTTGGAGCAGGGGATGTGTTTCTATGTATTTTAGCCTGTTCTAGCAGGATGGATACAAGTGTGTGATGGAGCCCCCTGAATATTACAGCAATATTATCAGATATTATTATAGATATATTAGAATTGTGTACAGGCAAGTGAGCATGTCTTGCAAAGACCTTTGATATTCAAAAGAAGAGGGACATTTAGGGGACAAGACAGAACCACCCATCCTATAGCAGGCCCTGCTTAGGGATGGAATTTCTGTTTCTCCAGTTTGTGTGCCTATCTAGCCTCACTTAAATCTAGCATTTGTGTGAAGTTGAGAGCCAAATGCAATTATATTTGTTCCATGTTATCCTTTAAATTTTTGAGAGCAATGAGAGGGTTCCTTTCCAAGTGTCCATGGTGCTCTCTTGTCAGCACAGTTTCCTGGTTTTCTGACCTGGAGGTATTGAAAAATGTTATTTGGCCTGCTTTGTGGATGTTTATTAATAGATACATCCCCTTATGATTTATTTTACATCAAATTATAATGGCTGGTAACAGTGTTAGCTGTCATCTTAACCATCTTTCAATTACCTCTGTGGTTTTTTGAGGTAAGGCCTCTGAGTTTGGAATTAAATTGGGCTGCCCAGGTGATTTTCCACTTTGGTATTTATCTTCAGTTGTGTTGTCCAAAACTAGTAGGTTTCTTTGTGTGAGAATAGAACTGCACTTCATATTCTCAGGTTTAATTTATAGACCACCATTATAGGGAATTTCTAGTGATCCCACGGATCTCAGACAGGTAGCATCGTGGACACAAGGCAAAAGTATTTCCCTTCTGATATATCCAGGCTTTATGTTCCAAAAGCTCACAAATATTAACACAAACTTGGTTTGATTGCAGTTGTCAGGTCTCTGAGAAGGCTTCAGTCTTAAATAAATGTGTGCCTGTGTTCTTCAGGAGCTACAAGGATGCTCAGCTCACAACAAATTAAAGAGGAGACACTTGGAGTTTGTGGCATCCGCAAAACTCCCAGAGGGAAAAGAAAGTTGAATTCTTGTTTAGATTTGTGAGTTTTTTTGCAGACCTGTAAATGCAGTCTCCCTTTTGGTTTGTTCACCATATACAGCTGTGGTGCAAGGCATTCAACTTTTCATTCCTGCCTATTCCTAGATAACATTAAATCACATATTTTTCAGTGGTAGTTTCTTCACAGTTTCACTGTTACCAGAGCAGGCTCAGGGAAAAAAGGTGTCATACCTTGTTGAAGTGGAAAGCTCAACATTTCAAAAACTATTTTCTCCCTCTCTTTATCACCTTTTTTAATAAACCAGTAGAAATTGCCTTTTTTAATAAACTAGTAGAAAAAGAACTATTATGGAAACATTTTAGTCCTTCTTTTTCAAAAATAGATATCCCCTTCTTTGCTCTTCCACTGAAGGGGAACAGGTTTATCTGATTGGATCATATCTAGCAGATGCATGGTCTGACTTAAAAAAAAGCAGTTGTGAAAAGGGAAAAAAATATTCCTCCCCTCTTTCTTGCAAGAGGAAGATATCCCTCTTTATGATCATCTGATTAGAGTGTCTTCCAGATATTCTGTGAAAGGATAAAAGTCTCCTTTGCCTGTTTTATGGTTAAAAAAAAAATGTTTAGCAGCCTCTGTAGTGCACAACAGAGACAAATTTCATCATCTGTTCTGCCCATCAATCTAGAGGAGGATTTCCCTGCTTCCTGCATAGGTTGAAAAATTTTCCAAGCCTTCCCTTTATTAATTTGTGCTACAGGAGCAGAAATCTTCCCAATGCCAGCCCAGAAATAAAAACCTCTTTATCAAGAAAGTGAAAGGCAGAATTCTGCTCAAACTTAGAAAAACTCACCTTGTCCTTTGTCATGATGGATTAATATATACGTGTGTATCTAAAGGAAAAATGTGGTGTGGGAGGTAAAAAAGAAAATCCCTTCTGGCTTTCATTGCAACACTTTTAGTGAGGAACTTCTCTCTTTTAGTGAGGAACAGTTTTTGAAAACTTTTCTACCTTGCGGATGCAGAAAATAAAATGTCAGCTTTACTCAGGCTGGATAAAAAGCTTGAGCACAGAAGTCTAGGTAGGAAACTTGGAAACTTCCTAAATCACCTGCATTTCTGTGGAGACAAGGAAGGACAAAATCCCACTTTTACTTGATAAGAACAAGACAAACACAGAGGACAAAAAATCAACCAACTGAAACTGAAAGTGTCTTTAAAGACATCTGAGAAGTCTATTAAAAAGCTTTCATATTTGTCATGTCTCAAGTTCGACATATTTTTATTGCTTGATAATAGGCAAACCTTTCATGTTTTATTTCCCTCTTTATTCACTGCTTGGAAGTTATTTTTAACTGCGACACTAGAATCCCATCAGTGAATACCTGTCATATTCTGAGTCTGTCTCAGAAATAAACACCATCCCAACTTAACCAAAAAAAGATCAATATTTTATTTGTGCTCAGAAGTACCATGGTGTGGAAATGCCTTTTGAAAAGCCTCCCTATATCCCAGGGGTGCAGACACATCTGAGACCATTGTAAGGAAAAGCAGAATCATGGAGAGAATGAGGGGAAAAATAAAGAAAATGGGACACAACACCAGAGAAAACCCCCTCATCTCAAAAACTGTCAAATGTTCTTTGCAAATGGCTTCACACGGAAAACCTAGGTTAAAAAAATAAAAAGAAAATGCATTTTGAACTTGCATTGTGGAAACTAAACGTCTCTATGGAAAAGGCTACTTGCCCTAAATGCCTTCTCTGCCTCCTGCCAGACTCAAAATATGTCAAGTTTGCAGCAACAGCACTTTCATGCGTCCTGGCCCTTCTAAAGCTTTTTCTGAGTTGCTGTGAAGGGAGTCTGGAAAAATCTTTTAGTTTGGTTGAAAAAAATGCTGCTCCTAAACTCGGAGATTACCAGTTGTAAAAATATATTTTAAAAAGTTTTTCCTAAACAGCTGGTGAATAAAAAAGCCTTTGCTGTTCATTTACTTTACCTTTTCAAACAAATGTCATCATTTGTCATGGACCCTCATGTTTTCTGCAACTCACAGTTGGCAAAGAGCAGCACCAAGTTGTGACCTGGAGCAGGTGCAGGAATTTGGTAAATTTTGATAAACATATCATAAACCAAATGTTGTTTTGTGGTTCCTGTGATTCAACTGAAAAATCATTCAATGGAAAATTGTTTGTTCCTCCTTAATCTTACTGTGGATGTCTTGCTAAGCGTTTTTGTTGCCAACAGCATTGCCAAATTGATGGACCCTATGTTTTACATACTTTGTTATTAAAACAATAACACTGGATATTTCCCACTGTTGCATGTGATGGAGAAGGACGAACTGGGGTCAGGCTGCACAGGGCCATGTCCATTTGGATTTTAAGTATCTCTGAGGATGGACCCTCCATAACCTCTTTGGGCAGCTTGGTATTGTATCTGACCAAGCTACAAACACAGCAAGAGCTTGGAAATTTTTCTGGAATCATTGGCAAGAAGCAGGCAGTGATGACAATGTCAATCCAGAGTCTTCTCCAGGGTTTCTTACATCAATAAGAGCCAAGTTGTCAGTAGTCTGACTCACCATTCAGTGTCAACAATGCCATTTCTCCTTGTATAATCTCCATTTCATCCATGTTGCTGAATGTGGAAAGTGCATACATTAAAATTCTGCATGTAAGTTAAAACTTCCAGGTAGAAATGTCAGACTCCCAACACTTAATTCCAGCTACCTTCTCCTTCAACACAGTCACTGAATCAGCCTTTGGAGCAGGGTATTTCCTTCTGAAAAAACCCCAAAGGTATACATGCAAGTGTTGAAAGAATAGATGAATAATGAGAGAAATGTTTCAAGAATGCAGAATTTTTCAACAAGTTCTTAAGAACTGCTGAGTTATTAGCACCTCCTAGAGAATTTGGGATTTCATCTACAGTCTTTGTCTCCGTGGAAACAAAAGTTTAGTGTAACAGTACTGTTGAAATATGATGTATTTTGTTTCCTCCATGCCTTAACGAGAGACATTAACTAGAAAGAATCATGCTAGAATGGTGACCTCACTGCAAATAATTTCAAAACCATTTCCTTTGAATCTCTAGACTCACTCAGCTTTCAATAAATTTTACAAGAAATTTCACATTGCAAAAAAGTGATAATTATGTGTATGGTATATGTATGAAACTTAACAGAAGAGGATTACGAGATATAAAATTCTTACAAAAGAATACATTTTGGAGCTGATATCTGTCTTGCAGAAAAAGAAACCAAAGCAAAAACCAAACCACATTTGAATGAAATAGCAGAGCTGTAGTTAAGAGGATCTGGGTTAGGATTTCCAATTATAACTTTTACAGCAACACTGAAATCAGTCTGCTTTGCTGACTTCCACTTTCTGGCCATCTGTTGTTTTGCCTGTTAAAATGCCTTTCTGGAATTTTATCAGACTTTCTCTTACATATGAGCCCTGGAAAAGCCAATTATCTTCCCTGTATTTGCAGAGCACTGCACAGAAAAGTGCAGAGGTGACTGGTCATTAGGTAAAAGCAATGTGGAAGCTTTAAGTGTAATAGTACTGTTAAACTCTCTGGAAAACTGTGGAGTTATAGATGGGAGCTTTTTATGTTTGGTTGTTTGGTTTTCTTGTTTTGATTTTTTTTTGATATGCAGAATTAACTGGCCACAAAATCACAACATGCTATCCACACACAAACCTGGTTCTGTAAAAATCATAAAGTTGGAGTTGTCAGGAATTTGTGGAGGCCCAAGCACAACTCCAGCTTTCAGAGATTTTGATTATTCTCACTTGCTGTATCTTTCTTTCAGTTACTATTTAAACATTCATGAGCATTTGCCTCTACAAGATCAACTTAGCCTCAAATATTTTATTTATGTTGTCACCATTTTAACCTCCCTCTTTATTAATATGAGCATGTGTACTGCACAGATCTGTTTCAGAAGAGCAAAGGTCAATCCTGGCCAAAAATCAAATCTCAGGAGTTTTGTTTGATTCCTAAAGTATCATTAATGACAAAAAGCAAGAATGGAATCTGTCTCTAGTCATCACATCTGGAGTTCTCTGTTTACCTTCCTCTTCTGTATCACTCTGTGTCAGGCACATGTAAAATATTAGGTATTCTCATATGTTTGGTGTCCTCATTGGGCCCCACAGCCACTAAGGAATTAAGCAGAGATGAATATTGACATTTCCAGACATGTTTTAGACACAAATCACACCCAGTGCTCTGACAAATCTCAGTCTGTAGATTTATACTCAGAGCTTCACCACAGTCTCACTGAAGCCAAGGTATCTCAAACCTTGCTTCTTTCCTGTTTCAGCAACTTTTCATCTTAGCAGTCAGATGTTCTTGGCCACTCAGATTTCCTTACAAAAAGGCCACAAAGTGTGGTGTCAGCATAACTCACAGCTACAAACTCCAGCTGGGCAGATGGATATCTAAAGGTTAAGTCTGAAATCCAAAGTGATTTCTGAGTTAATGGTCCCTGCCTTGCCTACTCCCTGCCTCCTGTCACCAATGTGGCCTCTGCACACAGCCCTGCTAAATGAGAGTTGATTTCTCTAGCACAAAACAACAGAGACTGCAGAACTCTCAAAATATGGTCTATTTTCAATTCACAGTTCCCCAAGAGTTACCAGAGTACCCACCCAGCCTCTGATGGGCACCAAGCTTCCAACAGTTCCTGCAAGGCCTGTCTGTGCTGTACTGGCAGGTGGCGGAATATGAGGGGATGGGTGAAGATCACTTTTTCAGAATATGTCTTTCTTAAACTGTCATGATTAAGAAAATAATTGTGTGTTAATAAGCACAGAATGAAGAAATGAGCAGGAACATAGGGATGAAAGGGGGTCTGATAAGTTCTGGAGGCAGCCTTTTCTGCCATAAAGGCAGCAAATCTGCGCCCCAAAATGTCCCCAGGAGAAAAAAAAGGAGATGATGAAGGCTGTATGGTACATGACAGGCATAAAATCCATGCAGTCACTCCAGTTTCTTTTTATGTCAAGTTAGAGGACTTCAAATGAAATCCATGCACTTTAGCCTCCAAAACAGGGAAAAGTTGCTCAACACTACACAGTTAATCTGTGAAGCCTCTTGCTCCAATGCACTTGCTGAGACAACAGGTTCAAAAGGAGACTCCTTACATTAATAGGGGAAAAATCTTTCGTGGACTGCTGAAGTCAGATAAACAGCCTCTGCCTCAGGGGCATCCCTGAACTCCAATTTCACAGCCCAGCTGTTTTGGGATGTCCACCCCATGCTCCTTCTGCTCTGTGTTCTTCTCTTGGCACCTGCTGCTGACCACTGCAAACCAGGTTTCACGGCTGAACCTCATGACTCATTTACATCCTTATGAAACTTTCTGAAATCACAACACTTGGACCAAGTTGGAAATTCTTGAGGCTCTGTGGAGAAAATCTGTCAGCATCCTAGGATCATGAATAATAGTACTTGCTGCCTAATTGCCGTGAATGGCCTGGCTGTTTTCCTGCCAAAAACTTGTCTAGGTGAATTATTATGTATGAGGAATATAATCTTGTCCTGGTTTTGTCCGGGATAGGGCAAGATGCTGTGAGATTTTGAAACCAATCTAGTGCAGATCTAGTGTAGATGAACACAGCCAAATTAATCTCAAAGGATGGATATAGCTGAGGATTATTTTTATCAGCAACTTATAATATTTTATGCCAAATCCTAAGAGAAAAAATACCAACATTGCACAATCTTTATTTTCCAACCAATCTGGCCAAGTAATTTTCTTATCTATAACGTTGCATTTACTGGCTTGATTGATTGTTCGTGTTCTTTGCCTCAATAAATACATTTTAAAATGTGTATAAAACACGTTATGATATCCAGGTTTTGATAAGCTCCAGCATGTTTCTATGGAAATGCAGGAGTTCAGCTGAAAAATATTTGGGTTTCTTTATTAGCGGATGATTTTTTTTTCTCTGCCATCATTCATACTGCACTTGGGGAAGTTTATATTTCTTACTCGAATGGGTCAGGCTTTGAGAAAAGCTCTGTGAGCCCCTGATAATTCTGAATCAGCTTTCCTTTAAAAATCTTAGCCTTGTTAATACTTCATTCTCTGTGTAACACTTCATTTTTCTGTGTAGAAATTCTGTGCAGATCACATGGATGTCTCTGCACTTTCTCAGATTCAACATACTTTATAGTCACAAATTTCTTGAGGACTGAAAAGATCTTTTTTCTACATTTATTTACTTTTACAGAAGAAGAAGTTCCAAATGTTTCCAGATTTGAATCTTCACAAGATTTTAGAAGAAATCCACCTAAATCATGTTTATCACCACTACCGGGAAAGTTGCCAACTGCAGAAATTAACAAAATACTTAACAAAATTTCAAAACCATGTTGTATTCTCACCATTTGCCCTGTCTTCACATTGTTTGGATTCCTGATGCTCACATTCCCTTCCTGCCAGCTGAAGAGGCATCTTCTGTGAAGCCAGGAGCTTCACAGCACCTTTCAGCTCAAGGTAAAACCACAGGGTTATCTCACGGGGAAGGATTACAGAAAAGAGAATCCTTCAGTGAGCCCACAAAAATGAAAAATGGAAGTATTAAAAATAGCTGACATATGGCATTACAGTGCTTGCTAATGTGGCACTGTGTTTCCACTCAGGAAGAAACCAGAAATATTTAGGTCAACTGTACAGGAGCAAAACTTCCATCAGCCTTACCCCAAGGATAAATAATGGAACTAACTAAAACCCACAGGTTAGCAACCACTGCACATGGTTGTTGTTGAACCAAAAGAAGCCTTTGAGAAAAGACCTGTTTCCAGGCCTGCTATGAAATGCTGTGATTTAAGAAATAATTGTTTCCATGTTTGGAGTTTGAAAGTTTGAGGCTCAGCACAGATGTTACAGCTGAGGGAGAGAAGCAGAAATTCCATTAGCCTTGCTGAGAGGATTCCTCTGAGCTGCACAGTCTGTGTGGGGGATCCTCCTTCCATGGTCCTTCCCTGCCTTTCTCTTTCCATCCCCTTTCTCTTCCATTTCTTGCTTTCCACCTCTCTCTTTCCAGTCCCATGGTACCCAGCTGTAGCAGGAAAAAGAACTCTGTGTGTTCAGAGGTGATACCAAAGATCACAGAAAGTGTTTTCCCCCACTCTAAACAACATTCCTGGTGACAGGGGATGGGGAGAAGCCTGAGGTACCCAACAGTTTTTTTACCTCAGTCTCCAATGGCAACCTCTCCTCCCAGCCCTGAGTGGGTGGGGAGCAGGATGGGCACAGGGGAGCAAAGGCTCTGCCACTGAAAGGGAAGATCCTGCTCAGGACCAGCTGAGAAACCTGGATGTGCTCAGCTCTGTGGGACTCAATGAGATACACCCCAGACTGCCTGTTCACTTGGATTTTTTTCAAGTCGGTGTTTTACAATTCAGATTTTTTTGTTTTTATTTTTATTTTTTCCCCCCACAGAAGTTACTCTAAATTTAGCCATGCTTCAGCGGAAGAAAAAGATTCCAATAGTAGTGAGAAACATCTTTGAAAAGAGACGTGGCAAAACTTCATGTACTTTTACTGCATGAAAATTCATCTAAAACTCACTGCACTCACCATCACACATCTCTCTTTTGTTTGTGGAAAGGGAGTTGCTAAACCACCAGTTTTCACCTGGAAGCCAAAACCTTTTAGAAAACATCATGGTCAGATTTTAGAGTTCACAACCCATCCTGTTCTCTTCTGCTTATGTTTGCTATGTGTGAGCAGAATTTGAAAGTTGCATTTAAAATTCAAAGAACTAAGGAAAAAAATCAGAAACTCAAGGTCTTTCCAGTGAGAAATGGAAATGTTTTGAGGCATGGTGAAAAAGAATAATTTATTCTGTCATTATAAATGCTTATTTTTTAGTATATCTAAATCATCCATAAATCAATGTATGGAATGGAGAGACATGATTTTAAAACTAATTTGAAAATTAGAAAAAAAAATAATAATTGAGGTGCCAAGAAGTAAATTTGTCATGTGGAAATTAGAGCTGTGGCCTGAAGTGAAGTTTTAGCAAAACTTTTTTTTCCATAATTTAATTTGAATACAGTTCCACATTTTATCACTATATAGAGCTGCTGTGTTTGGTTCAGTTTTAAGTCATTATACCCACTCCAATGGCGACTCACACACTAATTTTCTACTCAAAACTAGAGTAGGTCAAAAATTTATGTTAATATATTCTCTTGTCTAAATTTGTTTTGAAGGAGAAGTATTGAACCTCTAAAACAAATTCAAATTTCACTTTATCCTACTAAACTTCGGCAAAATAAAAATCTATTATTCTTTATTCTCAGTATTTTTCCTTATTAAGAGTCTATTTTCAAGGGACAACTATTCAATATGACTAAGGAGGAGAAACTTCAGTATTCCTACTTTTCTACTTTTCACAAGCTTTTAGAAATAGAATTATTTAAATTGTCAGCTCATAAAGAATGTTTATCTGCCTTTTATAACTGTTCAATAATCTAGCTGATGGATATTTCAGTGCATTTTATATTCTGATTTCATGTGTCTTCTGCAGTCCTATAGGTAAGCCTGTATGCTCTCATTGCTATCTCTGAACACACATAAAAAATAATCCTCTTTTTATTGGATAGCAGATTTGCATAAATATTAATCTTTATTCCTCCAAAGTCATGAAAAAATTGATCTTCTGAGTATGAAATAAACCAGGTTTTCTGCAGGCTGCCCAAGCTATTCATGAAGTTTGCACCCACTCATATTATGGGTAAGCCTCATCAGTCTATGGCAAGTTTTAAAAGATTTATAAGTTAAACACTTATTAGATGTTTAGATGAAATACATTCCAGAAGAACCTTCTAAGTTTGGTTTTTTTTGGAAAAAATTGTGCTCAGTGTATTTTTACTACTTTTTTACTTCAAACCATTGCCTTGAAATGAAGATTCCTGTTCAGCTGAAAGGAAAAAACCCAAGCCAAAACCCCTTTAATTGGATAGGCCATCAGAATTGTGTAGCAGAAAAGAAAAACATATATTTGGAAACCCAACTGGAGGCCACATCTGACCCAAATCCAACGGGTAAGAGCTGAACTTCAAAGAGAGGCACACAAGGGAATAAACAATCCTCTTCTTATCAACCTTTATTATACTTCTAAGATGTTCCAGCACAGAAAATCTGGAAATAGAGAGCATCTGACAGATTTTTTTTCCCATTGAGGTCAAAGAAAAGTGTTGCGATAACTTCAGTGAGATTTTTAGTAATTCTTATCTCCCAGAGCATGTGAATTCATAGCAAAAATCTATGAAAAAAGGGGAAGTGGCTTTTGAAAGTACAAGGAAGAAGCCAGAATTAACACTGGTGCTTTTATTTCTAAATGCATCTCCAGATATTCCACCTTCATAATGATAAAGGACAATAATAATTGTTGATATGGATCATTGACCAGTTAATCTGCTCTACCCTGGGCCCAGAAAAATGAAATGTTATAAATCCAGTGTAGATCTTTTCTGCTCACAGTTGCTGTAAACAGAAAAAGACAAATCCTTCTAATGAATCTGATTTAATTGAATTTTTTTGTTTATTTATTTTATAAACTTTACCCTTCCTTCCTTCCTTCCTTCCTTCCTTCCTTCCTTCCTTCCTTTTTGCTTATGAATTATGAAAATCGTAGTTGTAAAAGCAAAACTACCTCTTTTTTAATTTACTGTGCCAGAAGCTTCCTTGTTTTCCATCTGATCCCAGTGGGGGGAGAAANTTATGTGTGGATATGTCTTTAACACTTCTTGGCAACTCTTTATTCTTGGCAATATGATAGTCCAAACATTGGATTTTTCCTTCTGAGAAAAATAAAAGTCTTTCTTGAATAAAAATAATAAAATTAAATATATCTCATTAAATATATTTTTAGTACATTGTTTTTTAGAAAAGTGCAACCAGTTGCTATAATTATGTGCATGTAAATATCATGTACCTTTAAAAGAATATTCAAATTTCTATAGTATTTTTTCCTTCCTGTTTCATGTTAATAATTGCTTGTAAAAATGTGCAAGGTGAAATTCTATGTCTGTTGAAGTAATCCACAGGCTGCAGAAGCTAAGCATGACTCAGCTGATATTTTTACTTCTCAGGTGTCCTCAATATCAACAGTTTTAGAAGGGAGTTAGAAAAGCATGGTGAAATCTGTATTTCATCTCATATAGTTGAATATTCACACAACAACATTATAGTTTTTAACAATTACCTGAAGAGGACACAGTGTTTATCCAGTTTTTGCTACAACTGCTAAAATATTCCCAGAGGATTTTTCTTTATTTTCTTCTTTTGTGATTTTTCCGTTTTCATACTCTCAAAGAGAATGTGATTTATTCAACAAAAATAGTTTTTTTATCTTATCCTATTTTTTTTCCAATTGAAACATGGCTTATTTTCAGCAAATATACTAGGAACTGATTAAAAAAGATTCTTCAAATCATGTCTATTTTTCTCTTCTCTGGACTCCTGAATGCATCCTGACAATTTGAAAAAGTCTATAATCTCTTTTATGCTTTGCCCATGTTCCATCAGTTATTTTTTTACTCTTTGTAGCTCCTCAATGCTACCATGACACATCTGAATTTTACAAAGATTTTATTCTGTGATCTGTGCTTCAGGCTTCAATCATCTTCTGGAGGATTTAAAGAATATCCCACCCTGGCAGTGCCTTAAGGCCCTTCTGCTTCTCACCCTGTTGAAGATGGTTAAAGAAGCCAACACTGGGACTTGATAATTTTGTGAAATCAGAGTGAATTCTTTCAGCAAAACCAAAGATTTTATGTTGATCTTCTCTGCCTAAGATCAGTGTTCAGGAGGCCCTGAACACTGCTACAAACTGATAAATTCTGCCGTAGGCCACAGAGGCATCAGTGGAACCCTTGAAGCCAAAATAACTACGATTATAAGGAAAACTATAACATTATTGTCATTATAGTTACTGTAAACACCTGAGTCTGAAAGGCAGCCAAATAAAAACACCCAGTTACCCTGGATGCAAATGTCAGGCAGCTGAGGTGACTGAAACTGAGACAAGAACAGCAGAAGCCAGGGGTCCTTTCAAAACATCTGGGGCAGACAATGTGGGTAAAAATAATAATTTCACCATGTCCAAAAAAGCCTTGAGGCCATCAGGATAAATTATCATAGGAACAGATTTGGGTGAATGCAAATCTTTCACTTCAGTGCCTTTGAATTTATTTTTTTCCACCAAAGACATTTCCCAATTAAACAGTAACATTAAGTTGGTTACTTAAAACTGCTTTAATAGGAAAAAGGGTTGTTAAAGACCTTCTGAAGAAATGAAACTTTTGAGGTTTGGCCAAGAACTGTGGGTCAGCCTTGGATGAATGGGAAGGCACATCCAGGCTCAGCTGCAGGCTAAACTGGGAACAAAAATCCTCCTTCAGCATCATAAAAATTTTTCTCAATTTTGACTTCAAGAATTTATCCCTCTCTTAACTCCTTTAACATGAAAACATAAGATTCCTGCTCTGGGGCAGTGTCTTTCCAGACTGAGGGTGAAAAATAGAGAACAAGAAAGGCAGGTATGGAATGTGTGTGTGCTCCAGAGGTGACAGATTAACAGCTCTAATTTCTAGACTGGCTCTTAAAAGTAGAGCCACAAAGGAGAAAAAAACGTGTTTGTCAGTAGTGTAATCAGAAAAAAAACCCCAAAGAGTATGGAAAAGAGTTGTTTTAGCATACTAAAAATTTATTTAACTCCTTTATTCAGGCTTCAAAAAAAAATTAATTAAAACTCTCTCAGAATAAGAAAACATGTTGTTTCCAATGAAAGAAATAATTTCCCCAAAGACCAAATTAACCCCTTCAATCAACTTAGAATCACATCTTTGAAAGTGTTTGTGTATCATGGGGATAGATGATGTCTCCAAACAAATATAAAATTACTGACATATCTTATTTTCCTATTGATGATGGGAAAAAACAGCTGAAATATCTAAAAAAAATTAAGAATGTATATGGAAAAAAATTCTCATGAGTTCTAGCAGCTCAGAGACCTCACACATTGCAGGGAACTAAAGTGTAATATCAGAATTAAAATTTACATATTAAAAAAACCCCACCCAAATTTCTTTCTAATCTAGTCCAATCAAATTCAATCAAACCAATGCAGCAAAAGTCTGAGATCAACATAATTTAATACATAATATATTAAACTACAATATATAGTCAAATATTTAATATATAAAATATATAAACCATATAAAGCAAAATATTTAATTATATTAATATAATGTATACCATGTCATATATTGTGTATTATGTGACAAATAATATATAATAGAAAATTTAAATATATAAAACATATATTGTAATGCATACCAAAATTCAATGAAAAGCTTAAACCATCTTCCAAACCTAACACTTATGTTTTATCTATTATATAAAATTATTTATATAGATATAGATATTCTAGCTATTATATAAAATTATTTCTATTTCTATTATATAAAATTGTTATAGATTTATAGAATGTATGTAAACTGTTTATTATACTATTATATAATAATAGTCTAAAAAGCTACAGTTCCTCCAGAGAGGGTTTGAGGGATGAACACGTGACTGCAATTTGGGGGTTGAAAGGTTTGGTCCAGCACAGCCCCACGTCCCTCAAGGACTGCCAGCTCCAAAACCATCCCTGCAGCAGGGGTGTGACAAATATGAATAAGCCCCAGGGCTCTGCCAAAAAAATAGGACCTCAGAAGGAAGACAAGCCAAGCAGCCACCAAACTCAGCCTTTTATTGGTACCACTATGGTACCACTAGATGGTATCCATTCTCTAACTTTCCCCATTTAAAAAAAAATTTCTTTTTCCATTTTTTTTCCCCCTGTCAGATGCTTTGTCAACCTGAACTGGCACAAAAACGTTTATACTATGTAAACTTAAACAAGTACTTAGGAAGTGCAAGCAAGTGAATAATTTCTTATTTTTTAGTAATGAATTTTATTTTTCTTTTCTTTTGTTAGACTTCATCCTCATGACAATTCACACAAGAAGGGTTAGATGAGCACATCCACCACCTCTACTTCACCTGCTTGGAACAGAGATCATCAGCCAGGAAGAGAAATGTTTTTGTAGTCATCCAATGGAGTGATTGAGGAGTTATCACTCAGCTGGTTTAGATTACACTGCCTAGCTTGTGCTTTTTTGGCTGATCTAGAAACAGGTGGAATCTGTTTATTTTTACATTCTTTAAGGGGAGTTGATGTTTGAAATTAACTGCAAATTGCATTAATGCATTCAGCTTCTCTGGCTTTAATGATTTTACTTGGAAAGCAGCTCTTTAAAGCCCCTCACCATGAGCAGCACAAGGAAAAACTCTGTTTCTCAGAGATTACAGAAGTCTGTTTCCACTCCCAGAGTGTTTCTGCAGAACTGTATCACACCAGAGCACTTGCCCACAAAATGATAGAGTGCACATTTTCTGCAAAATGCTAACCCAAGCTTCAGTAGCTCTTTTATCTTCTTGTAGCTGTATTTTTGATCTTTCTCTTTCCCATGCCTAGGAGTGATGGAGGAGTGATTTTTAACCTGTGCTTTGCTTCCCTTTGTTAGTGGGAAACCCCGCAGCCAGACAGTAATTTTCTTCAGAAATGTATGTTCCTCGTAAAAGACTCAATGGAAAGAGTTAATCTGTCAGGTATTCTGGCAGCGAAGTACAGGTTTATTACATCTTCACTGTATTTTCAGCTCTGCCACCCTCATCTGAGCTTTAGCAAGGAAAAAGGGAAAGTAGCTTAGGTAGAAAAAATTGTTTCAGCACTATTACAGCTTCTCAAACCTGAGGACTGTACAGTCAACCACACTTCAACCTGCTTCATTTTTTTTTTCCTTTCAAATACAGTTGCTCAGTGGATGCATTTTTTAAATTCCTGATAGTCAGTGTCACAGCCTACACATTATTTCTCTTGATCTCACTTGTTTGCCCAACTGATTACTCCCTCCTGAATAATCAGCTTTTCCCAATGGATCTGTAACACAATTTATGAAGCAAAGATTTGTTCCAGTGTTCTAGCACATCCAGACGTATGGGAGGTGTGCAAACAGGCATAGATTTTTTTTACCTGCTACTGATGGGAGAGAAAGTAAGTATTAAAACCACTCATTTATTGTCTCAAAAAGTGGGTGTCAGTCAAAAAGAGGTTTTGCAAATGACTTTTACCAGAAGAGGTTTTTCATGTTTCACGAAGAGTAAATAAACTTTCAGAAATACAATTTTTCTGTGAGGTGTCCAGGACACGTGGATCCATTATTAACCAGCTGAAATCATTGTTTGGACTCCTTTGCAGGATATATACACCTAATTTCATCCTTCTCATGAAGGAAAAATATAAGTAAAAATTAAACTGAAACTTATATTATATCAATATTAATATCAATATCAATATTAAACTTATATCAATATAAGGTAACATCTTCTAAACAGTTCTGACAAATCTTTCTTTCTTTCTCTGTGCTTACAAGCCTCAGCTGATTTCTCACTGTCTAATAAGATGCAGGCTGTAGCTAGACCTTTTCCTGCAGCTATTTTACATATGGAAAATGTTTTCTTGGAATTTTTTTTACTCTTTACTTTTGGAGGTAATATTTGTCACACTTGATTGCTCCCTTCAGCTTCATAAAGTTTTAAGTACTGTGCATCTGCAAGACTTTCTTCTCTACTCATCAAACTGGCCTGATATTGACCAGTGGGTCCTGAAAGTCATAAGGGTGTAAGCTGACACACAGTAAGACAGACAGACACGTGCAATTGCACATTGCAATTTTTCCACTGGCTTCAGGATGAAGTGCTGAGGTCAGGCAGCAATTAGAGAGGAAATTACAAGTAACCCCAATTTTTTAAAGTTTTGAGTTTAACCAACACCCCAGCATAACAGAGGACTGCTTGGCTGTGGTGGTTTGGAGCTGGGCAGGTGTAAATATTTCCTTGGCATATGGGGCCAGGTTTTGGTGAAAATGTACCCCAGATGATGCAGGGTCAGATATAATAAACTGCAATTGATGCAAGGCAAGAAACATTCCTGAAAAAAAAAAATTTACAGGAAGAGAGGAACAAGAAGGAAGTTAGAAATGTCTCCTGGATAAGACAGCTATGCCAACATCTTTGTGTTAAACCACAGCTGGTCTCCTTCTGTTTCTCTAAGCTCTGATTACCAGCATACCTCAGCTTCTACAAATATCATATTCATCTGGGCAGGTAAGTATTTTAAGCTCTGAATTCAATGCAACTCACTCCAGAATCTAACTACGCAACTTCTTGAATACATATGGAAATTACAGGATTTAGGAAAAGATGATATATAAGATTCTGCAATTTGGGATTAATTTTGGAGACCATAAAAAAAAAAAATAGAGAACTCTTTAAAGTGGGGTTCAGGGTAAGCTATACTTCAAAGTAACCAAGTTATTTCCTGCATCTGTAGGAACTAAATTCATTAATTTGGCATTAATGTGACCTGTGGATTGCAAGCTCCCATACAGTAAATTTGCATCAAACCCAGCATAAATAGCAAAAACTGATAAAAAATGATATTTGCTACTGCTCAGAATCCTCTCTTAGTTCCTTTTCCACCAGTAAGCAATGGCTAAAGAAAATGGAATTATCCACAAGAAAAAGGAATTATGTAAATAATTTCTGATTCTTTAGTCGATATTTGCTTTGTGTGAAGATCCACTGACTTGCTCCAGAATTACAGGTTACATTGCATTTTATGGATTTCTGAAAGTTTTTGTTAATAGACAAAAGATCAAAGTGCCCAGAGGAAGCCCTTGGCCACTCACCACTTCCATTTCTTGAGCATAAATAATACTGCTGGGTGATCCAGGGCTTCCAACATGGAAACAGTTTGTATGTTGTGCTTTGTCAGGGAGCTGAGTGCATGCCAGAAACAAATAATCAGTACTTATCTGATGTGTTACTCCTCCAATGTATAACCTGACAGAGCTCAAAAAAAAATTAATAACATGGACCACACAGGCTTTAAAAAGTCAGTCTATACTCTTCCTCCCTCTGAACAAAGGTGGAATATATCACCTCACTACATTTCAGTCCTGTGCCAAAATGTTTTACTTGGCCATATTTATCCTAAACATCTTGGGGTTGTCACCTGTGGGTCTTACTGAGAAAATTCTAGTGCTCACGTAGGTTGCTCATTATTGCTGAGATGGAATGTCCAATCTGACCACAGCCAGTATTAGAGGCCAAACAGCCAGGAAAAGGTACATTTTGAAAATCTTCTAATGCCAGAGCAATATCAATTCCAAACTCCAGTCGTGGTGTGTATGACACAGCCTACAACAAAAATCTGGAAGAGATCTTATACATGTAATCCAATAAAAAAGAAGATTGAGAGGTGATTTGGACCAGTTTTGTGAAAGAGATCATTACTTCTATTCCTGTTCTACTTTATCCAGAAACTGGTCAAGGTCTGATTTTATCTGACATCTGCCTTGCTGCTACAACCCATAAAAATGTATGTGAGTCAGGTCTGTACTCTGTTCACCCACATTTGTTTACCTAATCTCTCAAGTTTTCCTGAAGTATCTTGTTGTTTTAGGCACTTCTGGCACCATTAGATTTTAATTTTGTGTCAGGAAACTTAAAGCCCACTGTAGTGCTTCATGAAGCCTGATGACCTGAGCGGTAATGTAATATACTGGTACAAAAAAGAACTTAGATTCAGTGTTTGATATGCCCTGGTCTCTGGTGGCTTTCCTTGGATGTGTGAGATAATCCCCCTTTCTCTTCATTCTCCTTGCATTTTCATGTTTAACTGTTTAAGAACATTGCAAAACTGCTGGTTTTAGTAGCTTAAAATAGAAAAAAGAACCCAAGAAAAACCCACAACAAAAAAAGTCCACAAGGTCTGAAGAGGGGGTGATATCTTTCATTTGCCAGCTTCCATCACTGGAAGCAAATAAATGAATTTTCAGGCACAGAAATCTTTCACTTCCTATGTGTAAACAATATAAATGATACCATTTGACAACACTGAATGAGATCTAGATATGAAGTCTCGCACAAACCCCCTCTTGAATACTTTTCCTGAACACCATAAAATGTTTGGGAAAATAATTTTGTGTGGAAACAGTGAACTTGGCAGAAAGGACGAGACCCTCAATGGGCCTTACCCTCACCCTGAAATTTTATTACCAGTAACTGGGTCCAAGATATTTACTCAGAGCTTCTTCATCAGGCCTCTTTGTACTGCTGGATGCACGTGGATGTGTTTACATAACGCTGTTCCAGTCTCTCTGAGGGAATATTCTGAATTAACTGCATTGACTTGTCCTAACAGAACTCTTTAAAAACTGCAGAAAGGGTTTCCTGAAGAGTCACCACAGAGTATTACAGCAGGCAGATTTTCTTTCTGTTAGAGGTGCTTTTTTTTTGCAAAGTTCTTAATTTTCAGACTCTTGGCATTGCTGGAAGTACATTTTTAAATGTCATATTTATAAGCTTGACTTTCATGGAAATAACAGAACTTCTCTGTGGATTAAACTTTCCATTTAAACATTTCCATTAGAAGTCTAAAAACTGAAGTAAACACCTTTTAATATTGTTACAATACAAGAACGGGGCGATAGAAATTCTGTGGGCTGTGTGCTGGTTCTTTGTGCATAGAAGGGAGTAAACAACAAAAAGCAAACCAAAAGTCACTTTTCTTGATTTTTTGGTCATATCTACTGTATCACGTCTTGAGTATTTTGTGGGTATCCAAGCTAGTCTGTACTCCAAAGAGCTGTAGTGTCTCAGTAGAATAAGGTCATGTAATTTTGTGATTTTTCCCTGTGGAGAGCTCATCCTTTATTTTTCATAATGGGATTTGCCCTGCAGCAAGAGGTTTGTTTGTTTTGAAGGAATTAATTTCCTTCATTGCAACCAAAGAAGAAACTGAATTCATTCATTTATGCTTTCCCTGCTAGATTCCCTTAATCCATTTGTAGTATTCTCTAAATGCAATTCTGTGTGGGTGAATTTCTACATTTGTATCCCATTAAGATGAATCATCACCACGGGGGTAAATGAAGCTCTGGGGGACCACCATGATTTTTTACCCACTGTGTTATAACACATGATTGTGTCTCCCTGAACAGCTGATCAGGATGGTCTGTGCAGAACCTGAGCAAAAGGGCTCAAAATGCTCAGTGCTTGCATCTGTGTCCATAAAAGGGTGACTCACAACTGACTATTTTATCTGATTTTTGCCGTCACACCAGGTACTCATTTTAATCTGGCATCACTCTTGGCTGTCATTGTAGCAATTGAGGCAGACTTCTTCTGCAAATTTATGTCTGGCCAATCCATGTCCCATGCTCCCTGAAATTCCTATGTCCTTAAAACTTCATTACTACATTTCTTCTTGGCTTTCTCTCCAACCCTACTTTCTTCCTCATGATCTAAGGGCCCACTGCTTTTCTTCAAAATATATGGGCAACCATCAAAGAGAAAATTCCAATATACAAAACTTAAACATTTTTTGCTGCAGAATTTCAATGCTTCAGTTCTGATTTGGTTCTGGATCTCTTCCTCTCTTTGTTCTCCTTTCAACCATTGATCCCCTCAACAGCAGGAATGAAGGTTCTTGCTCTTATCTTAGTGCTGCCTTACTCTCTCTCTCAGCTCTGGGTGTTTCAAACAGTTCAGTTACATCCCATCTTCCAAGCCCTGCCACAATAACAAGCAGAGCCTCTGGGCCACAAAGGCCAAGGTGAGGTTTGTACTCTGCTTCCCAGCTCTGGAAAGGCTTTTGATACAGTTTTTGATGTAACTCTTCCAAAAGGAGGGATGGAATTGGAAGTGGCTGTGGCTGTAGATCTCGGCCTGAGTCCAGCCCTCTCTTACAGAACTAGAAGATGATTCCCTTGAGATTTTGGCTATTACTTCTGTAGTCCCTTCCCATTCAGAGGTGTGTATTCTAGGAATGTAGCTAGCCTTGATGGCAGCCAGGCAGGCAGCATTTTTATGTGCTTCCCCAGCCAAGCTAACCTCCTTCAAAACACTCTGCCTGGATCTGTGTTTCGCATGTACACCCCAAATGTCCTCAGGACATGCTGAGCACTTACCACTCCTTCATAAAATAAAGTTTTTCACTGAAAGCATGGAAGAAAGAACATTTTCCTCATGGTTTTTTCTTCCTCACCACGGGGACTTTACAATATTCCCAGTGTGCATCCTTTCCTTTGCATCTGCACTGCAAAATGAAGCCAGAATATATTGTCAGCTGCTCTTCAGTAAAGAGAGGTTGTTTGTGTTGAGTTGGGTTTGGGGATTTTTGTTATTGCTTCGGTTGGGATTTTTTTTTTAACATGAAATGCATTCCTCTTTTACCTAAATCAGTTAACCATTGAGCACTGACAAAAACTTCCAAGATATGCCTGTATTCTTTTTTCTCTTTTTTTTTTTTTTTCACCACAGGTATGAGCTCCTCCAGAGACTCAGAGTATTCTTTCACCTGTCTGGAAGACATGGATATGGGAATTGCAGCCAGCTCTAGAGTCTGGTGGAGATGGGAAACCGCACACCTGCCTATCTTGGTGGAATTCTAGACTTTTTTGGTGGTTTGTTGTTGTTGTTGTTGCTTTTGTTGTTTTGTTTTGTTTTGTTTTTGTTTTGTTCTGCATTTAGGTAGATAGAGCCTGGCCCACCCACAGATAATTTTTCAGCTTGTCTCTAGTGGAATGCAAATTGTTTTTGCCAGAAAAATAGGTGAAATATGTTGGGTGAAGGATTTCTCTGGACACTCCAGGCCACACAGGAGCTTGTATGTGTTTTTATCCACCTTCTTTGCCACTTGGGGCAACACTCACAGTGCCTTGCAGTGGCTGCTCTGGCTCCACACTGCTTTTCCTGATGTTTTCTCTTTTCAGTTACGGTCATTTTTAAAATTTTATATAGGGTTTGTGTCATGAGTACCAATATGGGGAAAAAAGGGGCAATATGTGTGTGTCAGGAATAAGTATGGCAAGAATTTATTAGTCTTCAACCATCCATTCACTCCTGTTGCTGTTGGGATATGTGGAGGCAGTCAGCTCTAAAACACAGCAGGTGATGCTCTGGCTCCTGAGAGAAACAAAGAGAATTAATATGGAGACACATATAATTTTTCTACTGTTGGCATTTCTCAAGCCACAAGGGTGAATTTAGGCTCCTCTGCAGTCTAGAGGGATTGTTTCAAGCTCACATGAGAGCCCAGTGAACTTGGTGTGTACTTCATACCCTGAAGGGCAACCCCCAGCATAAAATGCTCAATTTCACTCACAAAATTCACAACATTCAGGGTCTAACACTGCATTGGTGGAACCCAGATCAGTAGGTTGGGACTATGCAGCATAGAAAAGAAGGGAACAGCAGAATTCCAGGTGTGCTCAGAAGGAAAGGCAGAGTTCTGTTAAAGGAAGAGAAGTCAGGGTTTCCTAATAGTGCATGAAACAGAGAGGTGTGAGACCAGTGTGAGTTATTGTGAAGAGCAGTCTGTCAAATCTCTACACTGAATCAAATTATTTTTTTAAAAGAGGACTTTAATTAATTTTCAAAGCAATCTAAGATCTTACATTCATTTCCAGTTCTGTCACTTCCAAATAAATCAATGATTGACTGAAACTCTAAATCCTAACCCCAGCACAGAAAAGGAGCAAGAAGAGAAAGGTTTCTTCCTTCTTCTCATATCCAAAGCAGGCTGCCTATATCCCATTAGCTACAGCTCAGCTTAGAAAGCTCTGGAAAACTCAGTCTAACACAAAACAAAAAACAGAGCCTCAAGTGTTATTTCTTACAATGGTAAAATTCAGTTTCTAGGCCTTTTTTCCTTTTTCTTTTCTTTTTGGATTTGTTTATTTTCATAGCATTCCACTGTTTCAGAAATAGTCATAAATTGTCATGCCCCAAAACCATGCCTGTGGCAGATTCCAGTCACAGAGCATGAATGTCCACTTCTCCAAGTGCTGTGATTTCTCAGGAATGCTGCTCTTGTACTCGTCAATGATGGCTGTAGGGGAAAAAAAAAAAAAAGACAAATTATAACCCAGAAGGACCCAAGCCTGGAAAAACTAAATCTTTCATTCTTTCAAGCAAACAAATTACTTCCTTCCATGATGTTGACTTGTGTTGATTGCAATAGCCACCCAGACCATCCTCAAATATTTTTGAACAAATTATACTTGGTTATGATGAAGCTGTTGTTAAAAAAACAAACAAACAAAAAAACCCCAAAAAACCAACCAACCAACCAAACAAAAACAACAACAAAAAAAATAAACAAAAGAAAAGAGCTATAGAATTTACTCCCCTGGGATACAGTGCTAATTATTTCTGCTCATATGGATATCACAAAAATATATTTAATGTTAAAAATACGCTTTGGATAAAAGACGTGATTATAGCTAAAAAAGCATAATGCAGCAGGAGTGGCTAGTGTGAGAGCATCATCTATCACAGGACTCAGAGCTTAGCCAAGATATTTGTGCCAGCTATTCTGCTGCTTTATAATTAACAAAGGAAGAAATAGATTGAGGGTTTGGCTCAGAGTTGTTATCTTTCATATGTTAACAATTTCAGGGATTCTTTACTTTTTTTCTTCTGCTCTTTAGGGAATGGAGAGGGATAGGGTGCTAGAGCATGGAGAAGGAAGCACCATTCTCCAGACTAGCTCAGATCCCTGGAATCCATCCCAACAATATGAGTTTGGATCAGTGAGTGACTTTTCAAAAAGCACAGCCTTGACAAGAATTTGGCAGGAACAAAATGCATTCAGCAGAGAACTTCTGGAACATGTTGCCATTCCATCTTTGATGCCTAAGCCCAATCACAGTGAAATGCCAAATAATGGCAAGGTGTTCATGGCCACTAAGATTGTCTTATGGCATCTGGGAACATCGTGGACAAGAGCACAACTTTGCATCCTCATGGTCACTGAAAGAATTTCACACTAAATTACAATGTTTAAAAAAAATATATTTTGTGAACACTAAAGAAAAAAAGTACATCTAATTCTTTAGGGGCCAATAAAGTGTTCAGAGCATGCTTGTCTTTAAGCACAAGTCACTTAAATTATTTTAAAATGACCAGTTGATAATAATTTCCTGAGGGGAAGCCTATATTTTTTGAAATTTCAGATCTCTAGGCAAGGTACAATTTTCATAAAGTTTGTTGGGAAAGCTGATCTAGGAAATACAGGTCTCCTCATCAAGTAATTCTCCAGCTTGCTCAAATATAACACCCAAAAAAAGCAGCTAACACAATATAGTGAATAATAAGATATGTGGAATGTTACTATCATCCCAAACCACGTAAGTTTAGTAACCATTTCCAAAAAATAGGATTAATTTATAGACAGTTAACACAGATATTCTCTTTCATAGACTGAGGATAATTTTTTTCACTGATGCAGATAATCTGTTCTGTAAAACAATGAGATTATTAAAGATATAATTCTTCCTTTACCTGCATAAACTAGAATAGTCTCAGAATTCAAACCCTATGCATCTCCCTGATCCCTGCTGCCACACAGCCTCATGGATTTGTTGCCACCATGCTGCCTGCATACCAAAAGAAAAATTTCACAGTTGTCAGTGAAAGGGGAAAATCTTAATGAGGGTTTTGTACAGAAAAATATTTGGACTCTGATGAGAGGAGTGACATGTAGGTGCAGATAAAGAGGTCCTGATTTCTTGGGCTGATTGACCCATACATAGTAATGGTAAAAAACAATATTCTGTATAAAACCAACAGGTCATTCTTCACTTACATTGCATGTCCTTTGGAAACACCCATAATGTTATTCATGGGGACAAAACCCCACAGTTTTGGGAAAAAAAAAAAAAAAAAAAAAGCCCCAAGGTCACAGTAGGTGTGGCCTACTGTTGAACAAACAGCCTGATATTTGAAGCTTTTGAACTTTTGATACCAGGCAAAGTAAGTTTGCTATTATATCCACTTCCTATTATGTCCTGAGACTGATCTGCTTATTTAAGTCTATATAGCAAGAGAGAACAAAACTTGTGTTATTCATTTTTCAATTTGGAGTTATCTGACTTCACCAGTGGTTGGGTGTTTTGTTTTGGGGATATTTTTTTTGTTTGTTTGTTTGTTTGTGGATTTTCTTGTTTTGATTGTTTTTGTTGATTTTTTTTATTTTGGTTTGGTTTATTTTTTTTAAAGTTTTGTTGTTGTTGTTGTTGTTTTTTGGTGTGGGGTGAGATTTCTTTGGAGGGGTGTGAAAGGGAACTAGTTATAACATTTTTCTCAAATTATCAGGAAGTTCCTTAACACTACTTTAAAATGTCATACAGGATTTTTTTGCCTGCATTGAAAGAGATGGTTTTTTTTTCTTTACTGGGGGATGGAACCAGCTGCCCGGTTGTCAAAATGCTGTCTCCCTGGAAAGTGCTGAAAGTTTCATGTCTCAGAAAGCTGATAGTCTGATGCCCTTGAGCAGCCTTCTTTGTATGCTCATGCTGCCTCTTGTCTTGAAGACAAAGATTCTTGAAGATCTTTGCATTTTAACACAGTTCATTCCGAATCAAATTAATAGCTGTTACAAGCTTGACAAATGGCTCCCTTTCCCTTTCCACTTTCCCTTTCCCTTCCCCTTCCCCTTCCACTTTCTCCCCTGCTTTAGTGGGAGTGAATTCACAATAATGTGCAGACCTACATAGTTTTTTATC
>VWZU01016807.1:32261-47297 GCA_013397095.1 Sterrhoptilus dennistouni | reverse complement strand
AAAAACTAAAACAACAACAACAACAAAACCACAAAAATGCAAACCAAAAAAAAAAAACCCACCAGGAAATCTAGTTGACAAAGAAATCTATATTTAGATATAGATTTAACTATAGATATAAATATAGATTTCAGATAAATATATATATACATTTATCTGAAATCTAACACAGTCAATTTCAGTGAACAATTAAGATGATGGAAGATGTCAGGAGGCCAACAGAGGTAAAATGAGGAATGAATAACCAGCAGTGGAAAAAAATATGCACTGGGGTAAGAGACATCCAAAGCAATGATTTGGACTTGTAGAATCAGGAAGTAAATTCTCTTTCACTTGGGATTAGGATAGCTTAAATATGAAAACCATTTTGTTTAGATGCAGCTGTGTTATCACCCAGGAGAAAGTGCAAAAAAGGGTTTTGTGGTGGTCCTCCTAAGACATGGTGGCTGTTAACGAGGTAATATTTGATCTGGATCAGCTCTGGCTTTCGAGCACACCCAAGACTTTTCTCCCTCATATTTTCAAATTTGAAAAATAATGTAAATATTCCTAAAATAAATTGGGGAATATTTAAATATAGAACTAATGTGCCAACAAGTTTTGTGGCTGCTTTTACACAGTATGAAGAAAATAAGAGTTGGAAAGAAATTTTTTTCTTTTTTTAGACATGAACATTGACTGGATTTATTTTTCTAGTCCTTTCTGTCCTCTCTGCTGATAAAGTGTATCGTGGTCATAGTGGGGAATGTTTTCATCATGTTTGGGTGGATAAAGAATCAACATGCCTTGTTCATTGTTAGTTGTGTTGGTTTAGTATTTTTATCACCTAAAGAGCTTCTAAAATCAGTTATATTAAACACCATTAAAAGAGGAAACAAATACATTAAAAAAAAAAAAAAGGAAAAATACAGAGGTACCAAAATTTGTAAGTTTTGCAAAATGTAATTGAATGTCCTGCTTTCATATATGGTATCATTTTATCACATTTACTCCTTTGATTTGCTCTACAGAATTTGTCTCCAGTTAAAACATGGGATTAGCAGTGGGGAAACTAAGTGAAAAAAGAAACCAGGTACATTTGAAAGCACCAGTGCACAGGGAAATCTCAGTAAAATGGGTAAGAGCCATAAAATTTTGTGTCCTGCTTGTGTCTTCTGTTCAAGAGCACATTATGGCTCTGTGTTCCTGGTTTTGCTGTACAGATTTAAGACAGATTGCACTTATGTCAACTGCCCTGATTTATGCTCATGACATTACTTGGGAGTAATCTTGCTTGTATCAGTGATTGTTCCAATGATCATTTGAATTATTGCAGGGAGATAAAGATATCCCTGAAGATAATTTTCTTCCAGCTGGGTCTGTAAGGAGAAGCTCACAGGTCTTGGGAATTTTATTAGAGAAATAAAGTAATTCACATGTGCATCATCCTGATTAAGAGCCTGGCTTTTGGATTCTAAAGGAATTTGGCCTATTTTGTCAGCTTGCATAGCATAACTATTACAGATTTATAAAAGTAACGTTGATAAAAATGCATTTTAACCATTAAAAAAATTAGTATAAAATCTGCGAACAAATCCTAGCTACTCATGGGAATAAAAACTTTATCTAGAGTTTAAGAGGAAGATCCACCTTTTTGACTACAGAGCCAGGAATTATCCCCCTTAAATTCCAAAGCTGTGTCATAAATCCACCCCTCCAAGATACAAAACTTGTGCTGACACTGCAGCCCCAGGTGGATTGCCAGGGATAGTTCTATGTCCTCTCTGATGGAGTGATGGCTGTGATGTCCCTGCGGGAAAAGAGGCAGAAAAACCCCCAGCAAAAACACAAATATCCATCAGAGAACCAGAGACTGATCCTCAGCGGCTAGAGAAGGACTTAGTTTAATTATTTTATTGCTTTCTGTAGTATCAGATGGGCTTGAAGGTGGCTACTTGATGCAAACGAAAGTTAGGATATTTGGGGAATCTTACAATAGTTAAAAAAGGTCTCTCCCCAGCTTTGTGCTCTGTCACACTTATCAGTTCTGGTTCTTTGGCACTCCCAGCATAGAAGGACCTTTACAAACCTTGAATTAACTAGGAATGATGTCTGCACATACTGAAAACTTAATATTTCTGCAGAATAACACCCGATAGGCTGAGCTGCAGTCAAGATTACAACAGGAAGGTGTTTACTTGGTTTACCTGTACCTGTCAGACTTAAAAGACAGTTTATAGTGACAATATGGTCACTTTTAATGGCTCTGTAAAACTACTGAAATTTTAACAGTCAGAAACATGAGATGTATCTGTCACTCATGTTGAGTTACTTTCTGAAATGACCTGAGCTTCTGCATGGGGTAGTGGCGAATATAAAAGTACTTAAATTTTACTCCAAAACTTTAAATGCAGGTAGGTTCCTCTAAAACTTTATTACTTGCCACTTGTGCTTCTGCTATTATTTGGCTCCAAGTTCTGTGGGCCTTGCTTTCATTTTAGTTGGAAAATAAGGCTTGTGGTTAAGGTGGTTAAATTAAAAGACATGAAAACCCAGTTTACTTCCCACAATCACCATTCATTGGCTTGGTGGATATCCAAGTTCCTCTAAACTCATTTATCCCATGTTGTAGTGGAGGGGATTGTTTATGTTCACCTGACAAAGGAAGGCTGTCTTTCATCTCCAAGATCATACTGCCTTTGTAACACAAAATAACTGCAACTTCCTTTCCACCTTCTTCAGAGACTTTTACTAATAGTGTATAAGCCCGTGCCCTTGTACACCAATCAATGATGGTTTTAGAGGCTCACCCTTTATCTGACCTGCAGAGAGGAGGAATCTCTGGCAGTCCTGCAAAGGGATCTCTTCACTCGCAATCAATAGTCCATTAAATTTTTGATTCTGAGGTCCCCTTTTGAGTCATCAATGATAACTGGGGAAGGCAGCTATTTCACATTTATTTTACAGCTATTTTACCTGTGCACATCTTTTTCCTCCTGTCATCTCTTCTTTCATAGAGATATTTTTGGTTTCTTGTCCTGGGAACAAACACATCAGCTCTTTACACATCTTCTAGTGTGTTTTTTTCTTTCTTTCTTTTAAGAAAATTGATTTTCTTTTTTTAAAAGCATTGTTAAGGTCGTGTCAAGCTGCTATCTTGTACTTGTTATTTCACAAAATACAATCTCTGGGCCATATAAAATAGTCAAAAAGCTTTACGGTAGCTGGAAAATGGGGACATTCTGAGTGTTTTTTCCAAAACCACTCTACTAATGGTGCTGTTAGGTCTAGAAAATAATATCCATTTCTCTTTGCAAGAATCTGTGCTTACATAAAAGCCTTCTTCACTGTTTTTTTTTTTTTTTTTTTTTTTTTTTTTTTTTTTTTTTTTTTTTTTTTTTTTTTTTTTTTTTTTTTTTTCTTCTTTGTTGTTTTGTTGCTTTTTTTACCCCAGAGGAAAGCCAGTGCTTCTGGGAGTTTTACAGTGAGACCTCCTTGTACTCCTTGAACAATGAGCAGAGATTTTATGATGAGCATGAATACGAACTACTCACCAAAAAACATCCCAGATTCATTTGTTACCTTGAGATTTTAATGCATAAAGTCTCTTTCCTTTTGAGATGATTGTAAAATCTTGAAAACAAATATTAACTCAGCATTGAGAAAGACAGGAGCAGTAAATTTTTTTTGCTTACATGTATGACAAATTCTACAGGAATAGTTTTCTTCCTCCTCTTTCTCCCTTTAAAGGTGAAACAAACAAACGTGAATAGGAATTACCTCATCATCTGACATTTGGAGCTGGACACTGTTTCACAAGAGCAGACATTCCCTGTGCCAGACTGTGAGCTCAGTTTTATGAAACAAGAGCACAGGGACTGCATGGGTCACTGAATCCAGGAGGGTTGCTCTGGCTGTTTGAGACAGTCACAGACAGCAGTGCCACGTTCTGCCTTTGTGAAGATTTGTCATCTGTGGCCTTGCAAACAGAGTTTTACTTCGATTCCTCATGCCTGATGACCCAGCCATGCTTTCTCCTTTCTCTTCTTCTCCTGTCTCCCCTTCCCTGAAAATACAGATCATGCCACTGATCTACTGATTCCCTCTGCTGAAGCTGAAAGTGCACCCTCTTTGAATTAAGGGAGCTCAGAATCAGCCCTCCTTGCTCAGCCCTCAAACTCCTGAACCCAGCAGAGGTGTTTGGAGCATTGGTTTTGGCTTGTTCTTATTTTTCTTCTGTGTTCAACCTACAGTGAGAGTCAATGTTGTGGGTGTGATGGACAAACACACCTTCAGCAAGAGAAAGGAACAGGAAAAAAAGTGACTCATTGGCTGCTTCACAGCCTTGGATGGTGAAGGGGAAGGGAAAGAAGGCAAATACATTCTTTTTCTGAAAACAGAAATAAATGGCATAAAAGATTCACCCATTCTGTGCAGGCAAGGTAAGGCCAGAATCAATATTGGCATTAGGCAACCCAAGCAGGTGTTCCTCATGGAACTGTGTTAGTTGAGAACTGGTAATAATGTATTGCATTATGGGTCATTGGTCAGAGACAGACAAACAACATGAACTCACTGAGGGTCAGCAGCAAACAGCAATGAGTTTATTATGACTCCCCTTTTTATAGGGGGTATGAATTTCCTAGGTTTAGATAACCGTTTGGTTGGGATCTCTCTCTGGCCAGTGGTGTTTCTGCATCTAGGCTTGAACAGGGTTGGCTGAGGTCTGTTTGAGTTAAAATCTATCCTATCATTGTTCACCCAGGGACTTGTTCTACTTCTTTTCTAGAATGAACCAGGCCAGCTGAACTGGTCTTGTTTTATGGCCAGGTTTATCTTGTCCAGCTGTACTGTGACTGTAATGTCAAAATGTACACAAAACTTGTGAACACACCAGAGTGCTGGAACCTGGTTTATTGTGACAGACTCCATACCTGGTGATATCATTGGGCTTCCAACAGCAGGGAAAAGAGCTCCACAGCATTTGCTCCCTCCTCTCCTGTGGTATTCAAAATTTTCCCTTCACTGTGATTTATTCTGTCACAAAATCTCCCTAAAAGGCCTATGTGGCTTCTGTTATTTGATGGTGATAGACTTGTGAGGAAAGAAAACAGCACCATAAGCCCTCAGCAGGGCATCAGAGAGGAAAAAAGATGCAAATACATTGTAAATATGTTGTGGAACAATTTGAAAACTCCAGTGCTGCCAAGGTTGCTATCTCTATCACATTTCTACTACACCAGCACCAGTCTGAAGTGCAGCCTACCCATTTCTGCTCCCAAACCCTCCTCACAGCTCAGGTGAGATGTATTTTTTGTGCAGCAGGGACTTGGGCTGACTGACATTTAGATGAGAATGGGAAACAGCTCCAATAAGGCATTTATTAAGTACTTAGCCCTTCACATGAAGAGAAGAAATTGGGATATTTTTGTAAGAGAGGATGCAAAGCTCACTGTAGTAACTCTTTCTCTCACAGAAGTTTAGGTCTGAGTAACCCCACAGACTTTATTTGAATTTTTTGTTTTTTCCTTAGAGTGAGCTTTCTTTCACACAATGAGAGCCTTAGATGTGTGTTGCAACTCTTCTAACCCCTTTCCAGCAGGATTAAGTGTTCTCTTCACACAAAACTCAAACTGGGGCCAAAAACAAACGAGAGGAACACCACCCCTATGAGCTACCCATGATGCAATGTTTCTATTTGCTGGGTCGTGATCTCAGAAATCCCTTTTCTTTCAGATAGAGCAGGTCCCTCAATGGTGATCTTTCTTCAGTAGACAGATGCCACACCAGCTTCATCCACTGACCTTGTTAGGGGTGAAGAAAGCATCTCTGAAGCTAAAACTCATGACTGATCTTGAGCTCAGCCAATGGGCAAAGACTTGGCTGTAGATTGGTCATTGTTTTACATTTGCTATGGCCAACAATTTGGTTGTAGTTGGGAAAAAAGACACTCTAGATTTTTCCATTTTCTTGTTCTACAAACCTTTCCCAAGAGCCTTGGCCTAAAGCCTGGTGAAACCCACAGAATTTTCCTGAGCAGAGGACAGAACACCTTAATTTCAGGCAGGTTTCTGCCCTGGGCAGGCTGCATTTTAGGATCACCTGCTCACCTCAGACCTGTGCAAAGACTTTGAGGATGAGGTAAGCCTGAGGGGCAGTTCCTGACCAGCATCACACCATGGAATACACTGATCCAAGCTCTGGGAAGAAGAGGTTCTGCTGCTGTGGCACTCACCCACACACCACATTCTGTCAGCCTGCTGAACTGGCCCTTCATCCCTCTTTAGCTCTGGGTGTTGCAATTGTATCTGTCATTTGTTCTTTCAGCTAATTAGCATTGGTTTACTTCAGGTCTAATGACTTTTCCCAAGCTGTTGCAACCAGTGGTAGAAAACTCATTAAACCCAGTTGTCATTTTTACCACACACAGATTTATACACACACATTGGTGTGCCTTCATGCAATAAAGCTTTCTGTTGCTGTTTGAAATAATTAATCCTCTTGTTTTTCTTTTATTATGATGCAGATAGAAACTACTATGTTATCTTCTATCTGATTTAATTCAACCCATGATTAAAACATGAAACTAAGGGCAGAATAATCCATTCTGGCAATAGAAAGCCAGATGTTGGCTTCTTTTCTTCTTCTGAAAATGGAGCAATGGTTTCAAGTAACTCTCAAAGGATGTCATATTTTAGAGGGAGACATTTTTCCATCAAAATATTTCACTTTTGAAACCAAAATATATGAAGGAAGACAACAGTAATTTCAATAAAACCTTCTGTAAGTGTGTCTTTTGTTAAGGTGCATGGAAACAACTTCTCTTCAACAATACAATTCTTTTTTCTGTTGCTTTATGCTTAATTTTATAAATATATATTTATGTATTAAATATGAATTTTTACAGTATAATGTTATGAAGAGGGTCTAGCAATTAAATAAAATTAATTCATTAATTTAAGCAAAATAAAGTTATCTGATGAGATTTCTGAAAAAAAAAAAAAAAAAATAAAATAAAACCTCAATCCAGATGCTGTTGCTCTGATTCTTCATTTGAAGAAACGAGCTGTGCTTTAAAAACATATTAAAGCCTTAGGGCTAGGTCCTGGAGAGCTTCCAGAGATACTGGATGCTATTTTTAAATTTGTTTCTTCCTTCTATACCTGAATGTTGTTTCACAGGACACACATTGATCTGAGCCTCGTAAATATTTGATGAGAAATAGCACACCTTTCCAGAAAACCACACCCCTAGACAAAAAGCTGTTTCCTAGATATCCATTATTCTTGTGTCAAGCAGGACATTGAACAGTTTTAAGACTCAACATTTTATCTTCTTTTCCCTACAAAACAGCAAAGAATTTTTATAGTATGGGGTTGCAAAATAGTTTTTGTTTGTTCCTATGTGAACTCTGAATAATTCTACAAACTGGGGGAGACATAGTCTTGTGAATACACTTGTATTATGTTGAGGGATTATGGTAGACATGTCCCAAAAGTTCAAACAAATGTACATGTCAAGCCTCAGAGCTCTAGGAAAATAGATTTTATTATATATGCCACCAAATATTTAATCAGTATATTTAATCAATATAAACACATACCTTATTTTCTCAAATTTGTACTGCAGCATTGGCCTTCTCCTCAGAGAAGTGCAAACAGAAACCCTGTTTGTACCTTAACAAAATGTCATCATTCACTGGAGAAACCAGTGCTAAAAATACATGAGACATCCACCTCCCAGCCACAGGTCATGGCCTGATTTTCTCTCAAGCAGAATTATGCACCTGCTGACCCCTGTTTTCACTAAAATCCAGTGTGTCTAATTCAGACCCCATGCCAAAGAGATCTGGGAGTTGAATCAGGGGAACTTGGCCAAACTTCCTTTGGTCTCCTCTACCTTTACTTAAGCTGTAACCATCTCAGTGAAGAAAAAGGAATAATTTCCCAGGTTTCAAGACTTCAGGAACACAGAGCTGCTATACGGAGGCTGCAATTTCATCAGGGACACCAAAACCTGCAAAGAAGTCCCAGTAGATCTTTCAAAGAAACACAACTCAACTTGGAGAGTGGAAGGGCTGCTGAAAATGCTGATCCTGACCCAGGCTTAGCTTCTGCCTCCACTGAGTGCCCTCTGACCCTCTAGAGCAGCAACCCATGCACAGCCTTGAAAGCTGAAATGCTTTAATGAAGCTCAAAGGATGAAGGAGAATAAACCCAGGATATCTTTCCAAAGGGGCAAAATGTTCAGTTGGGATTTAACTAGTTACTTCTGTCCCAGGGCACGGCACACATGAGAAAGTTAAAGAAACAACAGGCTTTGTATGTCACCATTTTGTTCTGTGTGAAAATCTGCTCCTATTTCTGCATGCTGGATGCACCAGGCCACCTATCCTCTTCCATGAACATAAAATAAATCTGTCACCCAGAAAGCTGCTACAAAACACACAGGCTGCTTGTGCCTGGTTACAGAGATATCACCTTCAGGCCTGAACCTTAGGAATGCTTTATCACTCTTGCCACAAACTCTTCATGGGGTTATTTTATCATCATGGTCAGTTAGAAAACTGACCACAAGTATAAATGTGGACCATGTATTGGGTTTATACTTGTGGACCATGCATTGGGTTTATGAATGGAAATAGGTTAATAAGCAGAATTAGTTTTATTAACAAAATAACTGCAGTGCTTAGGACACATTGCTTTTCCTTAAAAGGTTTAGATTACCTGTTGTTTTCTTGGTTTGGTTTTATTTTTAGTGCTGGTTTAAACATTAAGCTACTGTTATATCCTGGTAAGGAAAAAAAAAAACAATGACAGAATAAACATAACGAAACTTCTAACTGGTCTTGATTGTAAGTCAAAGAGAGCCCTGGTGAGATGGACTACTCCATCTCTGCAGAGAAAAACTAGAAAAAAAGTGGAAAACTGGAGTTGTTCACTGGGACCTGGTGTCTATAGCAGGGTGATGCTCACCTGTGCTGACTGTGGATCCCAGCAGGTGGACGCACACAGCCACAGCACCTTCCAGCAGGCAGCTGGCACCTCCAACAAATATTTTGCAGCAGTGCATGACTGCAGAGATGACCAGAAGAATGCACTGCACGGGCTGTGCTGAGATCTGAACTCTCTGAGGCCAAGGGAAGTTCCACAGAGACTGCTGAGGACAGGCAGGGCATGAAACAGCTTTTAACTCCTCCATGACTCAGAGGAAAACCGGGGACACCCATTATGAACCGTGGAAAGGTTGCGTCTGAAAACGGATTTCCCCATTCCATCTCTCACTTTTCTTTGTTGGTCAGCCTGCTGCAAGCTTTTCCTCTAATCTCAGTAAAGATTCTTCCTCCACCCCAGGCCCCACGTGATGCTGTCACTCTGGTGCCTGGCCAGCCCCACTGGCAGGAATATCCCCTGACAGGCTGCACTTGCCAGATCAGAGCTGTGACAGGAAGGTGATGCACAGACAGCCATTGTACAGTGTCCCAAAACGTCCCAAAATTAGCACCCCAGCCGCGGTTTCCACGCTAAGGCCATCCCCGTGACTGAGCTGGACTAGGGCAGTAGCTGCTCTGTAAATCTGAACAGTATCTGCAAGGAAAAATGCTAAATGTATATAAATCAAGAAACAGAGGCATGTCTGCACCTTTTCCAATTGTCCATTCACTTATTCTGTACAGGATCTCTGTGATCATTGGAAAACACACTGAGATACATTTTGGGACTGGAGCTCCTGCCCTATGAAGTTTGGGTATGAATCTCATATAATTGAGAAGCTGGCTATGTTTTTGCATAATGCCGCGCTACCTTCTTTAGTTTGTGCAAGTAAAAGGAAGAAGCAATCAGATCTGGATTAATCTTACCACTCTGCTCCTCCCGCTTTCCCTTTTTCTTACTAAACCTCTGCATCGTTTTCAGGGCTGCTCTCTAGCACAGTCGAGCTCAAGGCATCCAGGGCAATTTGTGTTGCAGGAAATACATGCCAAGGAATTTCGTCTGTGAGGAACTGAGGCAGGCAGCGGCCAAGAAGGCGTTCTGCAAGGGAGGGATTGTAACCAGGACCAAAACTGAGCTTTTGACAGAGCCCTCTTCTCATGCTTACGCTGTAACAGGAGCTGTGGGTGTGGTCCAGACATTTCCTCTAAGCACAATTGCTCCGTGCTCTCTTCTCACACAGTTTTTTGCTGCAGAGCTGAACAGGTTTCACTGTGGCAGGTGCAAATGGGCTCCAGGCTCTCGTGGGTGAGTACAGAGACAGCAGCAGGGCATTAGGGGTGTCACTGAAACCTGCACTCAAGCCTGAGTGCTCATCTCCTGTTCAGCTCCTGGGTGACAGTGGCCTCAGCCCTGTCCCTTTCTTGTCTTTTTGAGCCCTCTTTTGTCATTATCCAAACTAGTTTTTGGCTCTGCTGTTGTTGAATTCTATATTCAGACTTGACTGGCCAGCAGAATAAGGGTGGAGTGCGTCGCGATGAGAGAAGCTGCAAGAATCAGTGAATTTAAGTTAGTGATAAGGGTAACTTTGTTCCCCTCATACAGAGTGTAAATAAAACATTCCCAGACATCTCTCACCATCAAAGACACCATCCCTGAAGAAACTGACCTGCACATTAAGGCAGAGGAGTAAAACACAGCAACTGTGGGGAGCCTTTTAGTCCGAGGGATGGTGCATTATTTTTCTCAAGGAAGCATACTTGAGGAAGTTGTAACTTGAAGAAAGGATTCCTCTTTCCTCTCTTTCAGAGCACAGAGTAAAAGCAGTATGATCACAGATTTTTTTTTTGGCTATGTCTCAGATATTTGCTTTTTTTCTCAGAAAGTCATCAGATCATGGCAACGATATATTTTAAAAGTCTGTTTTGCTTAACATACTCGCAGTATGCCTCCACAGTTAGTCAAAGAAAGGAAAGAGATTTCTATATACCACTTATAGGTAGGCTGTGGGTTTTTGTCAGCACCACCAGAGTAATTTTCAGATCACAACCACGAAGTCTAGTGCACCATTTTAGACAGATCCTCCAAACCCACAAAAAATGGCAGAAGATCAGATTGCAAATTCCATGGAGTTTCACCAGCTAAAGATCTCATGCAAATTCTACATGTATTGCAGCCTGTTTATCTGCCTAAGATAGGTTACAGCTTGAAATAACCTTGCCAAGACTGTCAAGTGATGGAATCTAAATATTTTGACCATGATGACTGAATTACTAACATAGCCTCACTTTCTAATAGTTTCTTGAATTTCACTATCTTAAATATATGCTGCAGGGAGTAATACTGCATTGCTAATGGAAGTTACATGAGGAACAATTTCTTTAGGACTCTCTTCATCTCATATTTCTAATATTCCAAATGGACATTGTTTTAATCTGTTAGAGAGTCCATTTTGTGCTTTGTAATAGTAAACCTTGTGTTATTTTTGGTGGGGCCAAAAATCAAAAAAACAAAATTCTTCCCAATTTGATATTATAACTTAATCTTCTAAATCTTTGGGAGAAAAAGAGAAATAAAAAGAGAAAGAAAAATGTTTATGAAGTAAACACTAAAAGCTTCCATATGGGAGTAATGATGCTGGAAAAGGACATTGTTTTACCTAATCAATCACTCTTGTTAAACACAACAGAAATGTTGGCTCTGTGTAACAGAAAACTAACAGTTGCTTAGCTCATCATTGCATATTTTCCTAGTATCCAGTAAATATACTAGTTTGCCCTTCCAAATTTCTAGATCTGTGGTAATACATGCACCAGGATGAGAGAGGAGCCATGTATTCAGTGCCGGCTCTACTTGATCAATAAGGTTCCTGGAAGCACAATTTTTCCAACAGTCCTAAATGTTTATACCTTCTATATTTAGGTTTTAAAAGCAGAAGTTTTCAATTTCATGGCTTAATTCACTTGTAAATCAGGTAGACATTCTGGCTATTTTGACCAATTGGACTTTGTAGCTACAGGCTCACTTGAGTCAGCTCAATACGTTCCCTCAAATGAACATTTTTCACAATCAATGAACATTTCCTCAGGGCTAACACTCATCTCAAGTTGTGAATTTACTTCCCAGGAGCAACATTTTCCAAACCAGAAGTATAATTATAGCTGCAGAATTCAAAGTGGTCCTTCATTTATCTTGTATAGGCACGTGGAGGAAGAATTTAGCCAAAGCTTGCAATTACTGGCTAATTATTATTTCAGTTGGGTTTGTCGGTTTGGGTGATTGCTGTGGTTGTTGTTTTCATATTTGTAATTTGTCTTTTTTTTGGGAGGGTTTTTGGTTCTTGGGGTTTCTTCATTATTTTGGTTTGCTTTTTTTGGTTGTTGGGCCAGTTTTTTGTTTGGTTGGGTTTGTTTTGTTTGTTTTGTTTTGTTTGTTTGTAATTGTTTTTTGGTTTTTGGTTGATTGGTTGGTTGGGGTGGGTTTTTGTCCCTTTTTTTTTTTAATTTAATCTTGACATTGCATAGGGTATTGTTGTGGCTTCCACAGACAATATTAACAGTTAGCTTCGCAACTTAAAGCTTCAAAAGACTGTGACCTGATTTGAAATGTCTGCAGATAAGCAAAAGATATTTGCCAACCACCAGTCATTACCACTGATAGCATTGTTGGGAAAATTGCCTAGTTATCTGGGTGTTTTACTAAGGAGCTGAATATATAAATTTATGTCTGACTTAGCCCAGATTCTAGTAATAAATAAGCTACAGCAATATTTCTGCTCATTCTGCTTTGGAGGATCAGATGGAAAAAAAAAAGCTGTTTTTGGAAAGCAGGTGCTTGGGGAATTTTGTGTGTGCTTGTGTGTGGGGTGAATGTGTGCTTTTTGTTTGCTTTTTTCACTGGTGTACAAGCAAATAGGAACAATGCACCAGTATCTGCTGGAGGAAAACAGACAATTTTTAAAATAATACCCAGTTTTGACCATATGTAGAATTGATTTGAGGGTGTGTATCCAATTTTGGTTTTCCTTTTTCTCTCCTTTCTCTACACTGATTTTCTTATTTCCATTTTTCTCCTGAGAATTCGGATGTGAATGTATGCAGAAAGACAAGGCAAAGAATATTTATGTCAGCGAAAAGAAACTGCAAGATAATGTTTGCTTTCTCTTGCCACATATCACATATCAAAAAGAAAGAAAATGCCATAAGAAGAAAATCACAAACTGTGGAATGCAGAGACCCATTTTCATTTTGGCTCATTTTGGAGGCTACATTGCAAAGACTAGAGCTGTGATTTTTTTGTTCATATATGCCTTCTTCTCTATAAACAGTCATTTTATTGCTCTTTGCAATGACAGATTGGATCAAATAATCATAATAGCAGCTGGCTAGGTTTACATAAAATGTCATATATTCACAGAAAACAAGGTAGTTCACTGTGACATTGTGTTAATGAACATGTTAAAAGAAATAAGAATAATTTAAAAGAAAAATATCTGCTTTTCATCTTGACTATTCAATTGTAATTTTATACAATTTTATTGTCTGTATATGTCTTAATTTTAAAGAAGGTACCATGTATCAAAAGTATTTGTTTCATAATTTCAAGTGAAGTTATAAAAGAGTATAAAATTGTGTAAAAAGATCTTTAATTCTTTACCAAGGCCTTTCTTTTCTGAAGCAGGAGAGATCCAAAATACAATCCCAGCATTTTGTATTTTGGAAAGACAAGCACATTAAAGTACAGCTAAATTTTGTCTCAAATATTAAAAAAAAACCCTAAAATTGTGTATTATTGTTTGGGGGTTTATTCCGTACATATCCCCTTCAACTCAATTACAATTCAATTCTCCTTCAATTACATTTTTAGCAGATGAACTTAATAATGAAAAAGAAAAGATTTTTAAAGGTGAGTTCATACTGTATTACCTGAAATGGAAACAAAATACCTGAATAAACTGATGTGTTCAGATGGAAAGCTCTTTGTCCAAAATCTCACAGCCATAAAACTCCCTCACAAATTTTGCTCAAACACTTCCTCAAGAACTCCACACAGCACAACAGCTTTGGCTCCCACTAAAAAACTTGAATATTTTCAATGTTTTGTGTATCATGCTTTACACCGTTTTCAAGAGATTACAGCAATGAGCAGAACTCTTTTCACTCCCTAAATGAATGGGTTACAGCTTTGTGACAACCACAATCATTGGTTTGAAAGGACATGGAAGAAGCAGCTTTATCAATAGAATGAAATATAGGATGAGCCTTTTGGTCATTTACTTTTACCCCCTTTAGTTATTTAAAGCTGACTCTTTTGGTTATAGACTGTTACGTAAAACATTTCTACATTTCAAGTAGTCAGATTAAAAACAAAAATATTGGGAAGAAAGGAGCAGAGAATCAAACAAAAGTGTTGGTTAAAAATACATTAATTTTAAGTCTTAAAAATATGAAAAATTCACCAAAAGAGATATTATGCTACATCTTGTCACAAAGACAGCCTTTCCATCAGACAACAGTTTAGGGGGTGATTCAGAGCAGCTTCAGTTTGAAGAAGCATTTCAAAAGCTGAGTTGCATCTCTTCAGTTGCAAATCTCATACAAACTTGCCCTGTTTTGTTGGGGTTTATTTGTTTGGTTTTTTTTAATGAAACATGAAATCTGCAAGTAGCCTCTCTGTACCAAAGAAATTCTTTGAAGAAAATTCTGCCTACACCTTCTTTCCCACCTGACCACCCTGCCCATAATGTAAAATTAATTGGGTTTTTGTGTTTCCACAAAACTACAAACATGACCAATCTGGTCAGCAAAGATTTAAATTTTGAGGAAGGTGAGAAACAACAGAAGAAAAAAATTCCTGTTGGAGGAACACCAGGACAGACACCAACTCGTGTGCACATGGATCACCTTCTCTCTAACCAAAGGGGCAGTGGCCACCTGGGGACATCATGCACCCCAAGTTGCCACAGGCAAAACCCTTAAATTGCAGAAAAAAAAAAAAAAAAGATGTGGACACCAGCTGCAGATGGCTGCAGGTTCCACAGGGCAAAACCATTTGAATGCTTTTGAACAAGATGGAGCAGAAATAGTAGCAAAGTAGCACTGGCTTATGGAAACATGCTTCCTTCTTT
>VWZU01016807.1:18404-32064 GCA_013397095.1 Sterrhoptilus dennistouni | reverse complement strand
AGGAAGGAAGGAAGGAAGGAAGGAAGGAAGGAAGACAAATAGGCAAAGGATGGAGAAAGCAAGGGTGCAGGCTTTTTACTGGAAAGGACTGGGTGGTGAAGGAAAATGGGCAGATTTCTAGCACATTTTTGGATAATGCTCCTAAGAATAAGCACAGATTTGCCAGTTCACTTCCCACACAGATATGAACTTGATTTGGAACACACCACTGGCTCTACCTGTTCCCGTGTTTTCCACATGCTGAACAACAGCTTCAACAGTTCATTTCCTCAACACTGCTTGAAACCCTTTCAGCCTTCTTACTGGCGAACTAAACCAGGAAAATGAATGTGGAACTGCAGAGCTGCATTTTGAAGCAGGCAGCAGAGGGAAGTGTCCCTGACCATAGCAGGGGGGATTGGTCATTAAGATCTCTTCAGTCCAAACCATTCTATGATTCTATGAAAGAGGGAAGCAAGCTGGCAAAAGAAAAACAAATCATTACTCTTTAAAAACCAAAACCACAAATGCCACACACTCACATGCTTTAATAACTGAATGATGATTCTTTTAGAATAATATATGTGATTTTCATGCCTGACTGGTAAAAAGAGCAAAGACTTTTTTTAAGCCCACTCAAATTTATTTACAGGTCATGAACTTTAAAAATGTCATCAACAGAAACTGCACACTGGGATTTCCTGAAGGAAGAAGGAATATACAACATTTCCTCAGAGCTGTAATTTGTTTCACTTAGTACACAGCTAAACTTTACTGGAAATGAAAGTCACCATCTATCCCTTAAAAGTGTGTTTTTTTTAAAGAGGAGACATTATTTTATTTTGCATTTCTTTATCCATGAGGAATTTTTGGTCATTGTCAGGAGAGTGGGAATAAATATTTCCCATAGGAAATACTTGAATACACCAGCATTGGGGATGAATACACAAGTATTGGGGATGATTCCAGATTCTGAACTAACAGATGTTAAGAGCTAAAGAATGGCTGCTGAGCACTGAACATGCCACTTGACAGAGAGAAAAATAATATTGATTCATATTTTCCTGTAGGGAATTTTTAAAAGTTCTCCATCATGTAACTCTACACTCTTTTAATTCAATTACTTACTGTAATGTTTTCTCTAAAACTGTTAATAAAAAGCACAGATGTGAATCTTCATGTACGATGACATTTGTAAACTAGAAATATTTACATTTTTACATTTCAGAAGTGACAATGGGGAAAAAAAGCTGAACCTGTCCTTCCATATCTATCAACACATATGAAACATGCACTTAATACCATTTTATTATTTTTTGACTAGTTGTTTTACTAGTGGTTAAGCAGGTGTGGCCCAGAAAAAAATGAAACACAGAAAGTCGTTGGCCTCGGCAAGCAGTGATTTTGTGTTAGCAATGATGAGATTAACAGCAAGAGAATCAGAGGTGGAGCTTTTTGAAAGCTTGTCAGATTTTTGTTTCACATAAGCAAAACAATGTGTGGGTGGCAGAAAAACCATCCCATGCTACGGGCGAACTTGAGAAATTCACCTCTGGAGTTAGAGATCAGTTACTGGCACTTTTTTTGTTGTATCTGTAGTATTGTGATTGACTAAACAGGAGCAAGAGGCAGATAAACTGTTTGTGGATAAAGGATCCACTCGTGGCTTAAATCAACAAGGAAATCCCAGGATATTACAAGCTGGTTTACGCTGAGTGCCTACAGGCTCATCAGCTCTTCCACAGATCAACTCTCCAGGTTCTGTCACAACATTGGGAAGCATCATTGGTGTTCATGACATCACTAATGCTTGTTTAATTAATCAGAAGTAATCCTGCCTTTACACTCTACTGTATTTCAATTAATTTTTTGTAATTCACAAAGGGAGTGCTGGAAGTATTTGCTAATGCTGTGTTTTCCTCAATGGAAATACTCACAGTTTCCCAAACTGTGATTCATGGGATTGACACAGCTAATTATAAATTTAAGCAGATTTCTCTAAAGCCAGTGGCTTAACATTCATTTGAAGCTGGATGTAAGGGTCTGTGATGATTTTTCTTTCTTCTGAAATTAATGACCCAACTTTAATCCATTTTCTCAATAGCTTTGCTAGAGGTTTGATATCTTTAGTTCAGTTGTAGATGCAGCTAGTTCCTGAGGGCTCTTTCAAGTCCCTTACACTTAAGTAATTGGCTGGAACTCAGCAGCAACATTAGTGGGTCTTAACTTTGGAAAGAATTATTCCTGATACACCTTAATAATAAGCCAAATGATTTTATAAAGAGCCAAGAAACTGGTGGTTATGGTACACCGGAGCAAGACAGTGTTAAAAAGACTGACATTGTCCCAAACATCCCTTAAAAAAAGAATGAGTCCCCCAAACCCCAAACTACCTGCACAGTGGCAGCTATTCTGTTCAGACTTGAGACTTCATCTCTGCTGTCACTACTCTCCACTCAGTATTGAATAGTTAATTAAATGGGGATGCATCTACCAATGCACTCACAGTAGCAGCTCAGTTTCTCTCCTTTAATCTTGTATCTCTGTTTCCTTGGGTGCAACACAGGTACCAGGAAAAACTAAACTCATCCGGGTCTGGTTTCTAGGCAGCAGAACGAGTTTATTCAAATTAGAGCTCCACAGTGCCCATCAACAGCCCTGCACATAACAGACCTGAATTACCTTACACGTGGCACTTCTGTGTAGAATTTGCCCAGGCTGTTCCATGTTCAATACAGCAAAATGCTAATCAACACATTTAATTAATTAGCATCTATACATAGGGCCTGAAGCCTTAATTAACATTCCTCTCTGATTAAACTGTAACTGACGATTCCAAGTCTCAGGTGAAACTGAGTGTCGGAAGTTTTAGTGCTTGATCTTCCACCCCCCTGTCTCCCAGGACTTCAAAGTGAACACGAGGTCAATTTCTCAAATCTAGTGGAGCTTTGCCATGCCCTTTTTCTTCCCTGGCATTATCTCCTGCAGCAAAAATCATACACTTAGAAGTTTTGCCTGTTTCTCAGTCCCTTGATATCACCATGCCACTGTGAGTTGGTTTCGTAAAAGATTTAAGATCCTAGACCATTACTTTTCAAAGATAAAATGTCACTGGATTTATATCTGTTCTGCTTCACAAACAAAGATAAGGAAAGAAAGCCTCATACCAACTTGAGCAAACAATATTCATTGTAACTTTCTGCTACCCTGTCCATAAAAGTAATTTTCCTTTTCCTAAAAATGCCATTACTATGTCATACAGTTTGTATCTCCCGTTGTATTTTTGTAACCTATCTCCCAAATGGTTCGACCTCTGAGAAGGCAATTAGCTATAAATCCACCTAAATCTGTATTTCTAACAGGCTGTTTCCTCAAAATCAACATGGTTTTACACAGCCAGAAATGAAAAAAAGCCTTCTAAATTAAGACAGAAAATCACATTGTATGCAGTATACTGCATCTTGCTAAAACCTGAACATTACTTTTTAAAAAGGAGGTTAGATATAATCATGCCCAGCCACCTCATGTGATAAAAAATGTGTTCAAGTATTGGATGAACTGGAAAATTACCAGGCTGAGGTGATTTATAGTGATGAAAGAGATCTTCACTCCTTTTTTATCAGACAAACTTCTTTCTGTCTAAAAGAGCATGAAGGCTTGATAGCTCACCTCAAGCTCTAAAGTCCAAGTGATTAATTTATTTTGTTGCATAATCGCCTCCTCCAAGGGGATCAGCTTAAGATAAAACTCAACATATTTGGTCCCTGACATCAAACAGTCAGAGACGCTGAAGTAACAGAAACATCCAGAGTTTTCTCAGTTTTATGAGGCCATATGCAACACGAAAGTCTAATTTCGGCTGTGCAAGCTGAAAAGATTTCTGGTACTAAGGTTTTCTTTTCTAAAAAATAAAAAACAAAAGCATATCTTTATCACTTAGATAAAATGTATGTTAAGAAATATGATTGGGTACTCAGAGAGAACTAGTTACAGATATGCAAAAGTTTTTGCACGGTAATATGTGTTGATTTGGTAAATGATATATCATATAAAGAAAACTAATTTGGTATAGATATTAACTTCTGCTGATTTGCAACTTGCTAATATTGAGATTTTGATTCTAGTCTTCGAAACTGTAAAAGGAAATGTTCCAAGATGTCGTAAATTTGCATAAGGTGCGGAAACAAGTCTCCTCAACTTTCCTTATCTTTATCTCTAAGTGAATTGTCATTCACCTTTTAGCTCATCTGTGTTTTACATATTTCTTTTTCATCTTTTTATAGGTCTTTACTAGTATCCAAGCTTAATAAATTTCGTCAGCTTGGAATGGCAGCTCTGTATCAAAAGGAAAACAAGTGTGTAGGTTTAGCAATTAGTAAATTGCATCAGAGAGAGGGAAAGTAGCAACTTATTGCAAAAGCTGGCTGAAAAACAAGACCATATCTCCCTCTTGATATGGTGTCAATGCAACTTACAATTGGAAAATAAATAGAGGGTTTATTTTCTCAGAAAGTGTTTCATTTGTTTGTATGTTTGTGTTTGTTTGTTTGTTTGTTTGTTTTCTGGAAGAAGAAGGATTTTAAAAACCCAACAAAGGTTTGTTTGGAAAGGCAGGAGATTGAGTATATTTTATACACTAGTTTAAATCTTCCTGAGGAATAAAAATAGCCTTCAAGCAAGCACTCTCCTCCCCCCTTGGGTAGACCATGAGGAGCACTTTCCACTGCTCACCACCTGATTATGCTCTAGCATAAAAATACTGTATGAGAAGCATGTGGCAAAGGGGAGAGGACGTAAAGTAGTTTCCCGAGGTAGGAAAGACAATGTGTGAAACAGATGGATGGTTCCTCATCACCAGCAAATTCTAATGCTGTTTTGTGGTCTGTGTTTGGCAAAGGATTGTGGTGTGAGGAGCAGATGGAGCATTCATCCCCTGTCTTTCATCTGTGGCCTGCCACACAGCCAGAAGCTACTGCTGCCACTCCACAAACAAAGACAAGCCTGGATGCTGCTGCCTCCTTCATACAGACCTTAGATATTTGACATTTGATATGAAAAAAGTGCTGGGCTAAAGAGCTTTCCCCAGTTGGTTTGGGCTGGTTAACCTCTTGTTTACAAGAGGGCTCTGCAGCTCTGCCTGCTCTGTTTGGCTAATACCCATCTATCGAGCACTCATGACTGATTTTTTAGTACAGATAGAGCTATTTGTCACAATTATGCACCAATTTCTAGGGCAGAATGCAGTGAAACACCTCTTACAGTAAATATTTCTTTAAGAGGTTTGGGGTGCAAACCTAGACCTGTTTGACACGTTCAGGTTAAGCCTCTCTGTTGGTGAGGTTGATAGATGAGTCTTCAAAGAAGGGCACGGATCTCTGCCCCTCCTTTAGGAGCACTGCCTACGTGATTGATAATTGAGTCAGTGTTATGCTAAAGAGTTGCCGTAGCTACAGATCTTGGCTCAGAGAGGCTCATCCATCACTGACCTGGAGCATTTTGTTACCTATCTGTGGGTGTTTGAACGCAAAATACTCCTGCTTCATTGCCCTGGTTAATTCTGACTGCAGCCAAGGGTAGGCAGTAACTGTTATTGTGAGAAATTGATTTATGCTTGCCTAACAGAGAGTCACAGCTGGGTTAGGGCAGTGCTGGAAAACTTCCTAATGAGAAAGCACCTAAAAAGCAGTGTCAAGAAGACACAGGCAGCATCAGCAGTTAAAGCAGGTGACTGAAATCAACAGAAGAATTCTCCAGCCACTTGTGGCTGAGAAGAAACTTGAAAGAAAGCAAAATACAGTCAGGCTCCATCTGCAGCAGGGTTCAAGTCACAGCACATCATGATAAAGTGGGTGGCACTCCTGTCCATGGTGTGGGGGCTGGAACTGGATGGTATCTATGGCCCCTTCCAACCCAAGGTGTTCTATGATTCTATGATAAGACCACATATTCTCCATCCTCCTGTCTTGCTGTGGGGGATGATGTCTCAGTGCTCAGCTGCCAAACATCATGTAGTCTTACCCTGTGCCAAAGTCACTGTGGGCAAGGTGGATATCCTTAAGGATAAGGAAAGGGTAAAAACCCAAACTCTGATCCTCTGTTCTGTATCTTCCCTGCTGAGGTTGGTGGTTAAAGGCTACATATTTTCTATGGAATGACCACTGGGGTAAGGGATTCTTTGGGGTTTTTTTCAGGTCTGTCTGAAGCATTTCTCTGTCCTGCTGCCATTCCTTGGCAAGCACCTCGGTTTGACAGGAGCAAGCACTGATGAGATGCTGAAACACATCCACAAATGCCTTCTTTAGCTGAGTAAATATTTCTTTTGGACACTGTGATGCAGCAATAGGATGGGTCCCATCTGTGACACCATCCTTGCCTGTACATGGACAAGTATGAGTTTAATCCAGGTAATCCAAGCCTTTGACAGGGACTCAGTCTTTTCAAATTCACACAATGTGTGAAAACAAGGAAATCTACGTGCCAGATCAACCAATCCAGAGTTTTCTGGAAGTCCCCAGGTTCCAGCCCTGAAAAGTTAATTTCCTTTTGCCCCTTAAGTCTCTCTTCCATGTTGCAACATGACCTGCATGCATATTCTCTCTGTTTTACCCTTTTATTTCTCTGTTCCTTTGCCACATATCTCAGATATTCCCCAGTTTATTACCAGGAAACCAACAGGTGTTTGACAAATGGCAATTTGCCTGGTATTAATTGCTGGGAAATTGCTCACTCGGAGATCTTATCCCTTCATATTCTACTCCTTATACTAATTGGCATTCTTCATAGGTGATAAGGGAAGAATAATAATTAGATATAGATGGAGCATTTTGACTGATGCAATCTGCATAGCAAATACCTGAGCAGCAGCAATCAAAACTGCTCAGGAGCTGGCAGGAAGCTCTGCACAGAGGTTGGTGCATCACGTTCAGAGAGACAGAATGCCAGTGATTTATTGTTTGTCTTCCCAGAGCTTGGATATCCATGAAAGGCATTGATTTGGAAGGTGTTCATTAGTCCATTCTCCAGCAACTTTGGTAGAGGGAAGCCTCCAAAGGCCTTGAAGAAAGTAAGCAGGGCATTCTCCTCCTGGAGAGGAGCAGCCCCTGAGATGCCCTGGGTGCTGTTTTGGTGCTGGCTCTGCCAGGGCTCTACAGGAGCCAGCCCCTGGAACCTGCTCTGGGCTGAGCCTGGCAATCCCCAGTGGTGTTCCCACCAGCAGTGACCAATTTCACAATCCCTGGTGCACATCTGCTCTGCTAACACGAGTCACCACGGGAGACTCCAGCCAGGCTAGGCAACAGAAAGGGAACAGATGGGGCTGTTCAGGAAAAGGAATGTTCCCCAACAAGAGCCATCAGAAATATTTAATCAGCAAAGATTAATATCTTTAATTTGTTATGGAAAAAAAATCCCAGATAAATATTATTGTGCTGGGTAACTGTTTCAGACTTGTCTGTTGTGATTAATGAGTGATGAATAAATATCTGGAACTAGGCTGGCCTGACAAGAGAAGGTTCCTGAGTGCTGACCATTGGGAATTCAATGAAAATGGAGGTAGCAGGTATTTAAAGGTAACAACAATATGAAAGTGGAATAGCCTCCAGGTCTGCAGGCTGAGAGATCTGCCTCAGGCGTGCTTGTTTACACTTTCAAATCAGTGTCCTTTTTGTATATTCACACCCCTTTTGTTTTGACTTATTGTGACTCATTCACTGAACAGTATTGCTGACAGCAGCATCAACTCCCAAAAAATCCCAAGCCAGTTGTGTGAGGGTTTCAGTAAAACACCAGTCCACATCCAGAAATACTCTCCAAAGAAGGTTGGGAGCATGCCTCAGGTCATCTAAAACCAGAAATATATAGTGTTATACTCATGTTTTGTTCTCATCAAAGTGGCTCGCATGGTACAGGCTAGACACCAAATATTAGAACATGCTTACAAACAAATTAAAATTTCAAAGGAAAAAAACCTCAATCTGAATTAAATACATGACCATTTGAAAGCAAATGAAAGGACAAAATTCTTTTAGCTCTTGATCTCCAGAGAAACCACTTAGGGATGATAAGAACCCTTCACCTTCTTTCTTTGGCTGGTTTTTTTCCTTCCCCTCTTTGTAGCCTTGAATCTGATGTGAGGAGCTGGTCTGAATTCTGTAGTCATAGGCTCACTGCCAAAACAAGCAAGCAGTATGTTCACAAGATGTTATAATCAGCTGCAACAAGCGACTGGTTTTTTCTTGCAGCAATTGGACCTAACAGAGGATATGACTTACTTTGTTACTCCTTATTTGTTTTTAGTGTTCTTTTTTTCCTCCTTTATTTTGCTTCCACAAAAATATATTCCATGCACTGCTAAAAACTGATTTATTTTTTTTTCAAAATTGATTTATATATAAGGACAATTTAGGCAAAAATGCCTAAACTTCTTGAGACCATGTACTACAGAATTGTCTGCTTGGATCTGGCCTGTGCAGAAGTCCTTATGAGATGAGGACTTCTCTACTTGATAAATCCTAACTTTAGGTCATATTTCATGTAGTAGCCTCTGGAGGACTCATTCAGTCTCAAAGGTGATGACAGAAGTCCTGTGGCTACTACTGAAAAACAAAAGAAAATGAAAACAAAAGTTTGAAGAGAAATTAATAGTCCATCAGATAATGAGGTCCTGTGGTCTATGGCAGAGCCCAAAGTTTGAACTCTGTTATCTTAAAGGATTTAAAATGAAAACAGGCAGAAGAGACATTCACAGTGAAGAGATTGATGTGGAGATATGCAGTTCCTTTCAGGGAAAATAAATCCATTTGTTTAACTTCTTGTGACATTTCCATTTGGCCTCAGAAATTTTTACCTTCTTCTTGCATATACCCAGAATTCGACTTCACACTTTCTGTGGAGATCATCTTAACTGGAGAGGAACCACTGACAGAAATACTGATGCATCCCCTCAGTGGTATTGAGAGTGCTGCTGCATCTGGTTTCTGATCTGAGTGCTCTTCCACCTTTTTCTGTGGGTCCCTTAATCCCATCCTTCATGACAGCATCTTCTTGCCTAATCAACGTGAACAAATGTTTATGCTTGGCCTTTCTGAATTCCATCTTTCCATGAAAAAGAAGACCATGGGAAAGAGAAAACCTTTTTATCCAGGTTTTTGCTGCTCAGGATGTGACCCTTGTGCCAGGATACAAGTGGCACAGCTTGCTCTCCCAACAAACTCAAGGAAACTCAGTATTTTCCCTTCCTACTCATTCTTTATTGAATTCACTTCAGTGCTTGGACAAGAGCCATCAATCTCTTCTGTGTGCAATAGTACGAGGACTAGATTTTATTCCAGACCTCAAGCCACAGAAAAATCTAAACATTAAGAGTGTCCAAGGCCTTACAGAGTGAAGATTTATATATAACCCTATATTTACTATGTCATACACACAGTGCTTCAGAGTTGGTTTCTTCTCCAACTCAGTGCAGTCTTTAACTTAAATGGAGTTTTCAAAGAGCCTGGCTCCTGGCCTAATGCTAGTCCAGGGGAAATGAGATGATCACAGTGGTAATAATTTGTACGTTGGGCTTTAAGTCAGATGTGGTTGTTCTATTCTCAGTTTATCTGTCCATATGGACTTTCAAAGAGGAGAAAGCAGTGTGGTAACGATTTTCTTGAAAAGGCCTCTGATTTCTTAGTCAGAAGGTTTAATGCTCAACTTTCATTTAAATTTAAGAAAAAAAGAGAAATTGCCAACCATTGTAGTATTAATCACCTCTGACTGGATGTTGTATTGGTAGTGTGGCCAGGCGCATGCTTTTATTGCCAGGTCCAGTTTTCTTTCAATTCCCTTTTGATTGCGTAAGTCAGGACCCATCCTGCCTCCAGCCTGTGCTGGCAGCAGCAGGCTTTTCAGGGAAATTCTCCCTTCTGTTTGACCTGAGGATTATGACACGGAAATACTTTTGCCAGATGAATAATCACACAACCCTCACCTATCCTGTGCCCTGTGGAACTCAGGTTAGATTGCAGGTGCTGGGGAGGATGAGCCAGGATGTGGGATGGGGCTGGGACAGTGCAAGGAGATCCAGATTTATTTCTCCTCCCTCTCAAATTCTGCAGGGAGGAGTTCATCTGCTTTTAAAGGAGAAGAAAGGACTTGGTCCTGCATGGTCATGATTTGCCAGACTCAATTCTTTGTAGAGATGATGTGGTTCAAGTGTAATGTGATGTACTTGTGTTGGCTTTTTCAACACAAGAAGTTGCTGTGTTGCTCTACTTTAGTCTCTGAATCACAGAATATTCTGAGTTGGAGATTGAAAGGGGCCCAGAAGGATCATGAAGTCCAATTCTTAAGTGAATGGTCCACACGATGCTGTGACCAACTCAGGCAAATCTGAAAGACCTTGAAGGAGAAACCAAGAACAACTGAACAATCAAGACACAGTAATTCACTCCTTTACATCACTCTCTTGGTTTTCAGTTATGAAAACACATTAAACTGACAGAATTGATGAAAACTCCTTTTTGTTTTCCTGATCAAGAAATTTAATAAAATGGTAATTCTGACTTGCTCTCTTCCTCCCAAAATTTACTTTGTTCCCATATCTTCTGTGTTCACTTTCCATATGCACTCATGCTGATCAGCTTTACAGTCACAAGCAAGCATGGAAGACTTTGCAAGGTCTAAATGCGCAAGAAGCCTAACAATATTTCAAAAGAAGATCCTAATCACACACCAGTTTCACCTTTTTGTACATAATCATTGTTTCTTGAAGTATTTCACCCTCAGTCTTGGAAACTGTTTCATATCTGGAAGTAATTTCCTCATTTCATAATTATGTTTCCAGAGGAATTCTTGAGAATCTATTAAAATTCTTTTTTTTTATTTTTTAATTTGGATATCCTTAATAACAAAACTCAGGAAGCAATTTTTGAATATATTCAGTATCCCTTTCTCATGTAGATTTTCTATGGAACAGAAATTGCTGCTCTGCAAAGATCTCTGCTGACTGCTGTGGTTATTTACTACCATATTGTTGAGATAAATATACAAGCACCTGCAGGCAGCATTAAAATGATACTGAAAAAGTTTAGTGGTGATTTTGCCCGATGTTGTGATTTCACAACAATGAATTCGCTGCACAATTCGCTGAACAGCTGCACTTTAAGAGGTTCTCTTAAACAAGAGGGGTTTTTCCCCACTTTAGTGAAGCTGAAGATACAAACCCAAAAACCAGATTTCCTGTGAAGAAACACCTGAAATGTCTTTGGGAATACTTCCCTTTAGTATCAGGAGCACAGCTCTGACCCAACAAGTACCAGCAGTTAGAGAAGCTCATTAAACCAGGCAATTAAAGCAAAACATGTTTTCGCTTTCCATGCATGAAACAAAATCACATCCATGGATTTAGTATTTAAAGTACTAAAAATAGTGGTGGCTTTATTTTTGCTTTTTGGTGGATAGCATAATGTTCTGATTTACTCAGGGAAGAACCTATATATTAAATGCAAATTCACAGAATATGAAGGAGAGTGGATCAAACCCATGCTGCTTTTAAAGCTCATTTATGGATGCATAAAAACATATATGTTTTATGCATATACATCATAAAAATGTCCTTCCTCCTCTCTTTGGCTTAGTTTTCCATACCTTTGTCTCCAAGTCTTTGAAGTTTTGTCCAGATTAAAGCATGTGTGAGATTAAACAGACTTTGTGTTACAAGAACCTTGGATGCTGGATTGTTTCATTAAAAAATATAATCATTAGGGGGTTCAACCTTGAGCAAATCACTGTTCCATTGCAAGACAAACTCATTTTAGAGTCTAGCTGTTCTCTGAGCCTTGCTGTTTTTTCTTTTCATTCAGTGAAAAAAAGAAACAAAATTGGAAGAATATTTTTTCTTCTACATATCAACTGAGAAAGAAGGTGATTGTACCTGTCTCTAAGCTTCATGGACAGCTCCTTTTTCTGATGGAATCCTATAGTTTAAAGAAATTGACTACTAGCCCCTTGAATGGCCTGTCTTCCAAAACCTCTTCTTCTCTTGTAGAAGTTACTAAATCTGGCAGAACAATATAAGATAGAAGAAGTGAAATCGGTGCTGATAATTTACAGGCAATGAAGACACTGAACTAAAACCCAGTAACAAAAATATTTTTCCGCCCCTACTCCCTGACATTCTCTGACAAAATCTATCAAGAAAGCAGTTGCCAATCTCTTTAACATTACCTCAGATTTAGTTCAGCATTTTGGCTGAAAAATTTCAGCCTAGGACTGGATTTTGCACCTTGCATCTAATTTATTTTATGTTTGTCACAGGTGAAATGTAACTGATCATATAAGGATATGACTCAAATGAGTATTTCTTCAGTGGATCATTACTACCCATTTTCATTTCATTTACAAATTTCAGTGGAAGTTGTGAAAGGTATTAATTTTGGAGGAAACCTGGGGATTCTTTTAAGGTTTTGCAGAACGGCTGCACCTTTGCACTAGCAGCAGGAGAGGGAGGGCAGGACAAGGCTTCATGTGAAAGCAAACCAACTGCTGCCACAGTGCAAGATTTATTCATTGTATCATTAGTGGCTACTGCCTCCCTCATTAAAATATCAAGATTGTTTTAGAATTAAAGAGGAGCTAAAAAATTCAGCAAAATTCTTTCAACAGTGGACTAAACTCAGAACCTGTCCTTTAAACCAAGTAGATCAGGGGTCTTCCTCAGTCTGGAGACACCAATGACTCAGATTTTTCATCCCAAAACATGGGAAACAAAGGTGGGAGGAAGTGTTTTGCTCTTGTATTTCTTGTTTCCTAACCTGCCCAGGACTAGGAAGTATGGAAAGAGCCTTAGTGACAACAGATGCTTTAATGAGTCTGTAAAAGCTACCCCTCCTTTCAGGAGTTTTACCCTCCCTCCATCTCTTGACTCTTTATGTACCTGGCAAGTTATTCCATCTCTTCACAGGCCCATTAGGCTTTGTAATACCTGAGACTTATCACACTCATGGAATTATCTGGTGAATTAAACTCTACATGCTGAAATGAGGGGAGGGGAGGCTTTCAGGTTGAGACTTAGCCATACAAGATCATGACAAAAGGAAAACACATTTATTGGCAAGGATCAAGTGGCTGTGACATCGGAAAGGAATGAAGCATTGTAGCTGTCCAGTTTTGTACTGTTTACCATAATGATATTCTCTGGACAGACACTTAGTTTTATTGAAATCTCTGGCACGATTTATCAAGTGACCACAATCTAAATAATGTCTTCTCTTATTGCTGCAATGACATGCAGAATTCACAGCTAATGCCTGTGATTTGTTATCATGTGGGTGGATCTGGAAGTTTTTAAGGCTTCTCCTATCTACAATTAATTTTTCCCTTTGCAATAATCCCAATCCTCCCAAACACAAACAGTTTTGCACATAATTAATTTCAAGCCCTGGAGTTTACAGACATCTCACTGTGCATCAAATGAAGCACAAATGTAACTGTGGGGCTGGACCTGGGCCACTGATTCTTTGCCTAAAAATCCCCAACTCACTGCAGAGGAGACCAGAGCGAGACCACTTTGGCCAAAGCACAAAAATTTTGGCTGGGGATGTGGCTGGATGTCCCCCAGCCTCCTCCTGCTCCCCTCTGGACTGCAGCCTGGACTGGGGACTTCCAGGTATGATCTGCTAGGAAAGGGTCAGGGGGCATT
>VWZU01016806.1:200247-213394 GCA_013397095.1 Sterrhoptilus dennistouni | reverse complement strand
TCCTTGCCCGGCCGGTCTGAGGAGTGCCGGTGGCCCCGGTGCCTGCGGTGCTCCTTCTCGGCCCCTTCCTCCACCGAGCCTCGCCGGTGGTGCCTCTTCCCCCCTTCCTGCCCCCTGTTACGGTCGCTTTTCCCTTCCTTGCTGCCTCCTTCCACCTCTTTGCTGCGGCTGCGGTGTTGCCTGTGCCGTTCCTCCTTGGCACCAGTTTCACCACCCTCATCCTTGGTGCCATCTCCTTTCTCCTGCTCTCCCAACTTCTCCTTGTCCCGGTGCCTGTGATGCTTCCGAGGCGCTTCAGCCCCATCAGCAGAGGTGTGTTTGGGATGCTCCACCACCTCCTGGACATCCACGGGGCTCAGCTTGGTGGTGAGGTTGTTTCTCCCTTCTCCGCGGGGTTCCACCACCAGCGGCCGGTCCAGGTGTGTTTTCATGTCGGGTCGGATGTGCAGGGTGGTGGCGTAGCGGACGCGCTCCTCGGGGTCCAGCTCGTTGTACAGGGCCTCGCAGCTGGCTCGGAAGTTGTGCATCCGGATCTGGCTCGTCCTCTGCTCCCAAACCGACTTGGATTTGGAGGAATTCTGCTGCTTGCTAAAGGGCGGGAGAAATGTGAGATAGTCAGCACCCGACTTGGCGCCAATTCCCTAAATACAAACCAAAAAAAAGGGAATTTTTAGCTGAGGTGGGGAATTAAGAGGGTCGAACCAAAGGAGCCACAGGGATGGAGAGAGAACATGAGCAGGGAAAGCCAGCAGGATCATCCGTGTTAGTTTGCCCACACACTATGAGATCAGCCCTCTGGAAAGGAGTTAATTCTGCTTTTCGGAAATGTGGAAGCCTCGGGAACAGTCTGAAGGATTAAAACGTCAGCACACAAAAAAAATCACACACCTCAGCCAGAGCTTGGGAACAGCCCACAAAGCTTCCCAAAATTAGCAGCACTTTTTCTCCCCACCTGGAAATATCTGGATGAGGAAATTAGCAGTGAGCAAGAGAAGTTAGATCAGCAGGAGGAGCAGGGAAAATGAAACCTGGCCCTGAGGATCCGAGCCTGCCACCAGCCCCTTCCCCTTCCAGCCAGCCCCAGGAGTTGTTTTCCAGCTGTGCTGCCCTGCTGGTTCATGGAACAGCTCTAAAACTGCCCTAAACCCTCAGCATCCTTCCAGGTGAGCATGGACCAGCCCACACAGCACTGGAGAATGGAAAAGTAAAAGTAAGAAAGGAAAACTGGCCTGTGCACCAGGGAAAGAGCCCAGAGGGTGGGAGAGTCACACACTGATCTATAAAAGATCCTGAGCTGGAGGGACCCACAGGGATCACCCAGCCCAGCCCCTGTCCCTGCCCAGACCCCCCAACAATCCCCCCCTGGGCATCCCTGGCAGTGCTGTCCAAAGGCTCCTGGAGCTCTGGCAGCCTCGGGGCCGTGCCCATTCCCTGGGGAGCCTGGGCAGTGCCAGCACCCTCTGGGGGAAGAGCCTTTCCCTGCTCTGCAGCCTGAGCCTGCCCTGGCCCAGCTCCAGCCGTGCCCTGGCTCCTGTCCCTGGCCCAGAGCAGAGATGGAGCTGCCCCTGGGGAGGAGCTGCAGCCCCCGGGGAGCTCTGCCCTCACTCTGCTCCAGCTGGACAATCCCAGTGCCCTCAGCTGCTCCTCATGGGCCCCTCCAGACCCTTCCCCGTCTCAGTATCCCAGGATGAAGATGAGATGGGAACACCTGCAGGCACCTGCTCATCTCTGTCACCTCTTGTGGCGAGGACACTCTTTTGAGTCTTTGATTTTTCAGCACAGCACTTGGGGTCTCACCACCAAAGTGACCACAAACCCAACCAGGGTTTGGAGGTTGTAAATCCCTTTTTTGACTTTTTCTTTCCCTCCTAAAAACTACAAATCAAACTCTGCTTTTCACTGGCTGCCAGAGCAAGTTCTGGATTTAACCTCGTGGAAGCTCAGCACCCCATTTTTCCTAAATGAAACCTTTTCTAGCAAAACCAGGAAAGGCATTTTCCTCCTCCCAGCTTGCTCTGACATCGCCATTCCCCACACCTCAGCTTGAGCTGTGCAGCTGGAGGGAGCAGAGCCCACAGGGGAGGCAGACACGACTTCCTTATGCATTTTCTGGGCTCCCCTGGCGGTGGAAAAAAGCAGATTTTTGCGTGTTCTGGTGCTGATTTGGGACTGTCTGGCTCTGTCACCGTGCACAGACCCCAGGGAGGTGACGTCCAGCCACGCTCAGGAGGCACAGTGGGAGCTGTCACAAGAGTTTTGTCACTGGGCTCTGCTGGGGAATCGCTTCTTTACCGAGTTTGCTGCTAAAAGAGATAAAAAATGCACTAACAGCCCTCATGAGAGCACCCAGGCAGATGTGGAGAAACCTCATTTAATGCCCAAATCAGAGCTGATCACCAAAATTAAATATCTACACCCTGCTGCCAAGTTCTGGAGTCATCTTCCAGCAGCTGAGTCCTCCCATTTGCACCATGGTGGGAGAACAAGTGATAAAAATCACAGTTCTAAATGTAAATAATACCAGAAGGTCCTGGAGACATGGCTCAGAGCCCTGCTCACCCCAAATCCCAAGGGAGGACAGGCTCCTCCTGAGGGAGAGCCCCCTCCAAGCTGGCACAAGGATGAACAGCCCCATCCTGGTGAGCACTCACCACTTTCTTTAGTTCAAAATGAGGAAAAATTAAGATATTCTCCCTCATCAGCAGCTTTCTACAGTTTGAGAAAGAATGAGGAACGTGCAGAGCCTCTCACTGCCCATTCCTGCTGCCCTGCCCAAGGATTTCCCATGGGAAGGCACAGGAGAAGCTCAGCACAGGCAGCAGAGGTGGAGCTGCCTGGGATGGGCACCCCGGGGTGCCCTCTGGGGTGGGTGGGTGCCTTGCCCTGCCACACTCCAGGTTTTAGCTCTGCTAAACCCAGCTGGGTTACAAATCCCTTCCAGCCCAGGCTCAGGGGGTTTTCTGGTCCTGGCTGAGCTCCCTGAGCTGCACAAACACCTCTGCCCTTGGGGAATATTCCTCACTCCAGGAAAGCCCTGGGGTGGGGACCAGCCTCTGTCCTGTGCTTTGGGCAGCACTGAGGTCCTCATCAGCCTTAATGATTAATTAGAAAAGTGTCTTGGTGCTGAAATTTTATCTATAACAACCCCCTGCTCCATCCTGTGCTCCATGGGACAGGAACCAGCAGGGCTGGGACATGAAGCCTCAGTTTTCCTACAGTGACTCCCCAAAACAAAACACAGAGAAAATCATCAGCCTGTCCCTCACTGCCTGTGCTGAGCCCACACCAGCCAAGAGGGAAGGAAAATCCCCTGCGCTGAGCCCATCCCAGCCAAGAGGGAAGGAAAATCCCCTCAATCAGGCTGGATGGTTTAGGAAGAAGGTTGGGATGCAGAGCTAATCCTCAGCCCAGCTCTGACACTGTCACTTTAGGAGGGGTTTTACATTTGTGTTTCAGTAACACCAAGAACATAAATCAGCTCTGAAATGATCCCTGAGCTGTTCCCATCACTCGGGGCTGAGTGAGAGGTGCTGCCAGGGAGCTGCAGGAGCCAGGCAGGGCTCACTCATCAACCCAGCCCGTTGTGCTCAAATCCCTGTGCAGGGCAGACACTGCCATTCCAGGCTGGAATTTCCCAGCACCTGGGAATGAGGAATCCTTAACCCTGACACAAGGCAGGGAGGGGAGTGCCAAAAGCTCCAGCACAGAGTCATCCGCTGGCTCTGGGCACCAAGAGCTGCAGAGGAAATCCTGCACAGCCACTCCTCTTGCCACAGGGAAAACACTCCCCAAAAATGGTTAAAAAAGCAAATCGGGATATTTATGAAATGGTAAAAAACCCAGTCGGGAAAATGCAGCACCGGTGAGGTCAGTTCTATCTCCAGAGCAGTGAGGAGCATCCCAAACCCTACCATCCCAAACCCTGTCATCCCAAACCCTGTATTCCCAAATCTTGTCATCCCACATCCTGTAATCCCAAACCCTGTCACCCCAAATGCTGTATTCCCAAATCCTATATTCCCAAACCCTGTCATCCCAAACCCTGTATTCCCAAATCTTGTCATCCCACATCCTGTAATCCCAAACTCTGTCATCCCAATTCTTGTCATCCCAAACACTGTATTCCCAAACCCTGTATTCCCGAATCTTGTCATCCCAAACCCTGCCATCCCAAATCCTGTATTCCCAAACCCTGTCACCTCAAACCCTGTATTCCCAAATCCTGTCATCCCAAAAACACCAGTGAGGAGCCAGAGCCAGGGCACAGGGGCTGCTGTGGGAATGGGAGCAAAGCCCCAGAGCATCACTGGGAATTCCAGAGCCAGACCAGCAGCAGCAGGAAGTCCCAGCTGCTTGTCCAGCTGGATTTATCCATCCCTGGCTCTCTCTGAGTCCCCACAGCCACTGAACTTGGGGATTTGTGGCAATTCCTGCTCTCCTGGTGCTCTCTGGGCATGGGGACATCCCAAGAGCTGATTTATGGCGCCGTGAAAACCAAGCCCAGCTGCAGCAGCAGGAGGGGTTTAGAGGAGGTGGGAAAACATCAACCGGGCAAAAATGAATTCCTCTGCTTCCCTCCCTTGTTTGGTGCAGTGAATTCTGCCCAAATCAGGGCAAGCACAGCCCAGCTACAGCAGGAGCAGGGCAGGACTTGTCTGAACTGATCGAAAAGAGGATTTGTGATGACAAATATTTACCCTACATAAAAAGAACCCACAAAACCCATAAACTGAACCCTGCTCACTGCTGGCTGCTTGAAGCCATGAAGGGAATTGCCCTGTAAATCACTCCCGACCTGCTCCATCCTACAAACACCGCTGGGAATTCATTGCTTTACTCCCCACCCCTGTTTTCAGGAATATTTGGGACTCTTTGAAGGCTCTGCTCCATCCCCAGATCCTCCTCCAGGCTGGGGATGTTGTAGATCCCACTGCTGGTACCAGCTCCACTGGTTTTTCCTTGGAATTAAGTTTTCCTGCCTGTGGCTGGAAAGAAAAAAACCCTGCAATTCCTGGAGGATCAAATAAAATTCATATTAAATGAAACCAATGACTAATATTGGTATAAATAAAAACTGCAGCCACTGTGTGGTTTGTTCAAGCAAAGGGGAATTGTATTTTTAGTCAGGTTCTAATCTTAGGGTGCTCCTTAATGAGTCAAGATTTTGTTCCCATAACCTTTGAAATCACTGCTGCACTTCATGGAAATCCTTGAAATTTTGCTGCAGGAAATAATGAATGGAAGCAGCCTATGGAAAGATAATAATTCAATGTTAAGAATATGGAAAGATAATAATTCAATGTTAAAAATAACCACACATTACACGGTGACTGTGAAAGTCTGTGTTTCAGATAAAAGGGAATTTGTTGTTAAAGTGCAACAAAACCTCTCCACTCAAATCCTATTTCCTGTTCATGAACTCGAGGTTCATAAACTCCACATTTCCATTTTCCACCTGGAAAACACAACGGGATATTTCACTTTGGGGCTGCTGTGCACAAAGCCTGACGTTTTATCTCTCCAAGAGTTGCTAAAACAATTTTCTCTCAGCTGAACTCAGCGCTGGTGTTTAAATAAATGTGTTTTAAATAAAATTTGTTCTGCCAGTGACCCTGGAGTTGGTGCTTGGATGCTTCACCACCTTTTTTTATCCTTCTGAGCTCCATCTCCTTCCTGAGCTCCCCTGGGAGATGCTCTGAGCATTCCCACAGAGCTGGAGCATCACAGACACCAGAACCAAGGGGCAGAAAACACTTTTTTTAAGTGTTATTATCTCTGAGAGGAATAAGTATCTTGGTTTGAGATAATTATTCTCCGAAATTATTCTTGAATCTCTCCAAAATTATTCTTGAATTTGAATTTTGGCTTTAGAAATTAAAATTTATACATAACAAAGCACATTAAATTTCTGTGTCATTACATAAAATTTAATATATCAATGTATATATTTTGTCTATTTTATACATTTATAAATTCGATATTATTCTTGAACTTGATTTTTGGCTTTAGAAATTTAAATTTATAGATAATAAAGCACATTATTAGGAGCTGCACACCCTAAAGCTGCACTGGATGAGGAGTGCTGCAATACCAAAATATCCAACTTATAAATGTATAAAAATGGACAAAATTATATATATTGATACATTAAATTTTATGTAATGATACAGAAAATTAATGTGTTTTATTATCTATAAATTTTAATTTCTAAAGCCAAAATCAAAACCAAGAAAATCCTCAGAAAATGCCAGGAATTATTATTATTCCTTCTGTCTGGAGTGACTTTGCTGTCCTTAGGCACCAGATCCCTGTGCAGACCTCAGGCTCTGGTTGGTATTTCAGTTCTGAATTTGTGATCAAACAATTCCACGCTCAGCAGTGAAAAGCGGGGTGAGAAAGTTAAAGCAGAATAAAAAATAAAAACGGAAGTTTAAAGCCTGATTGCTGTGGCTTGTTTGAACAAAGAACACACTGGGATTAAATGTGTGCAGCCACTAAATTCTCCTAAACCCCAGGCAAATTATGTTTTATTTACATTCTATTCAGTTCAAATTATTTCCTTCCCCTGAAGTGTTGAAGCTCCACTCTGCAGAAAATGCCCAGGCCCAAAATCCCACCCTAAACCCCAAACTTTTAATAAAAAACAAGACAAAACATCAGGGAATGAAGGCCCAGGCTCTTTTCGTGCACTCTGAAGGTGGAGAGATAAAAAATGCCCAGACAGTGAATACACAAAACAAGTGATAAAGATCGAGGATAATTTGGCTTCTGGGATGGGAAATGACAAATTCATCCTGGGAGAAGATATTGGAGTTTTCTCATTTCCCTCTGTCTCTATCAGCTGGGGGGAGGAAAGGGAAAAGGGGAAAAGGGGAAACGGGGAAATGGGGAAAAGGGAAGTTTTATCTGGAAAAAAAATATCAGTGGCAAGTGCAGGAGTTCAGCACTTCCATTTTATGGAACTGTTTTCCCCTTTATTTCCTTCTCTAGAATTTGCTTTAAGCCTTTGTCACGTCCAAGCCAAGACTGACAGCTGTGGATCCCAATAAAATCAAACAGCAAGACAAAGAAAACCTCAAGCTGCTGGTTTGGATTTCACCAGCCATTGCAATTTAAGGATTCACCTGTTAAACTCATACCAAAAGCACTGACATATCTTAAATCCCAACTTGTCCAAGATCTACCAATGCACAAGAAGCCCCAAAACACCCAGGGAAATATCAGAGAGGAAAAGCTGCTGGAAAAGCTCCTTGGGCTTCACAATACCTTGGTCCCTGCTGTGGGGCCAGGACAAACCCCCAGGCTGGAATTGCACTTACTTGAGTCTCCAAAAGCGTTAAAGAAGAAAGACAAGGTCACACAGTTAAAGGATAAGCCAAAGGACACTCACGGGGGTGGGACAGGAGCTGATGGGGAGGTTTTGGGGTTAGTCAGCAGCAGTAATGATGTTTTTTACCAACCTGCTCGGTGTCAAAGCACACCCTGACTCACAGCACAGCCAGCAGGATTGGATTGGGAGGAAGCACATGGAGTGAGAGAGAGTTTTCCACTTGTGTTTGCTCAACTCCAGCTCCAGAGGAGTCCCCAAGCGCCTCATTTGGACAAAATCTGTCATTTTAAGCTCCAGCTCGAGAGGGTCAGAGAGCAAAGACATAACCAGCTTTTCATGAGTTTTTCCAATTTAGTCTCACTTGGACCCCGTTTCCAGAATCCGTTTGAGGTCCTCCTCCAGTTCTCCCTCCAAGAGGGCTCTGCTGGTTCTCCCACTGAACCCGGAGTGCAAACACTGGTGGAACATCAAAGCCAACAGCCCAGCACAGAACAAACACAGAGAACAGAAAGAAACACGAGTGAGAACAAGACAAACCATCACACGAGGAGGGGAGACAGGAGAAGAGAGAATAAACAGTTCAGGAGAAATGATTTCAGGAAAAGAATTAAGGGAGAAAAATGAAGGAAGGAAGAAGGGGGGGAAAGTCACAGTCAATGTATGAAAACAGAAGAGTTGCTCACAAATCACAAGCATCAAATGATAATGACAACACCTTCCAGTCCTTTCTCTGGATCCAACAATGATGGAAATGAGTTTTGGGGAGGGAAAAAAAAAAAAACACAGGGAGAGTGAAGGCACCAGGAGGAGGGGAAGGTTTACAGAGCTCTAAATGAGGAATCCATTGAGTGAATATCGTAACAGAGAGCAACTCACGGTGAATTTACGCTGGAGACTGACGAGCTGCGAGATACAGTACCTCGAGTTTGCTTTACAAAACTGCACATGCAAAAAAACAAAACAAACAAAGAAAACAAAAAGTGAGAAAAGAAAAAAGCCGAAAAAGAAAAAAAAAAGAAATAACCAAAAAGGAAAATGAAAATAATAAAACCAAACCAAAGGAGCAGAGAAACCACAGAAGACATCGGGAGGAGACTCGCACAGGTCGTGTCCGACGGGGAGGAGACCAGGAAAACTCCAGGGTTGTGGAAGGCACGGACACACCAACCTCTGGAGAACGGGGACACCACCAGAGAGGCCAGAATGGAACCAAAAGGAGATGGTGACCAAAAGGCACACGATGATCTCGGGGCTCCCTGGTGCTCACACCACCAAAGACCTGTAGGAGCCACCCCGAGGGAGGTCTGGGTGGGGCCATTGTGCTGCAAATCCTCCTTCCCAAGTGGAGCAGGATAATAATTCCTGCTCTTGGCACCAGGAGCACGGAACAAGGGCTGGAGAGAGGGCTCCAAAATCCACCTGGCAGCTTCTCCTCAGTCCCTGCCTCCTCTGGGCTCTTTGGAGTCACCCACCTCTGTCCTTGGACAGGACTTGGGATGGGCTGACCTCAGACTGCCCAAAAATGGGACACTGGGTCTAAAAATCTCAGCTCTGCTGCAGCTTCAGCAGGGCAGAGCCCAGGGGTGAAAGGAGATTCCTGCAGCTCGAGGAATTTTATAGATTCTCCTCCATACCATTTATGTGGGGGGTTCTAAATGTGGGAGTCACTGAAATCACACAAAAAAGGCATGAAAAACCAGGATTCTAAATGTCCTGATCGATCCTGGCTTGAGGCATGCATTTTTTCCTACCTCTAAATGATAATTTTTATCAATCTACAGCATTCCAAAAACCCTCCCCAAGACTGAAAAATAAAATCCTGATTTGCCTTTTCAGTTGCAGCATTTTTCCTCCTGCTTTCACGAGCGTTTAAATCTGTTAACAATCAATTTTAGCCCAACCAGAAGGCCCAGTTAAAAATCTAATGTTCTTTGGCAGTCTTAAATCCCCGTTTATTAAAATTAATGGCTTGTTCTAAACAGAAACGTTGGCTCAGACGATGCACATTACACAAAATCCAGAGGTTCAGAAACCTGGAGTGAACGTAAAAAAAATCATGGAAGGCATCATAAAAGTTTTTTGCTCGAAGCAAATAATCTGCTGAGCAGCCAGGTGAAGGATTTTAGCCAGACCTCAGGATTTCTGTGCTTGGCTGGTGCCAAATGAAATAGAAGCAGAGTGGGGGTGGCATGTCCTGCCTGCTGGCCAAGGAAATGATTATTTGGATATGAGGACCTTTTTAACTCTTTGGCAGCAAAATCCTGCAGGGAATAAGCCCCTGAGTGCAGGAATTCTTCAGGCATGGCCAAGAAATTCCTTTGGGAAAACTTGGGATGGAGGAGAATTCACAGGGCTGGAATTTACCTGGGATCAGCACCAAGGCTGTGCAATACCTGTAGAAATTTGGGGTTTATCCCTCAGTGGGAGGCTGGCATGACCCTCTGTGTGTCTCCCTGCCTTGCTGGGTGCTGGGCAGGCTGGAGGCCACTCTCTGTCCTTGTCACCCGTGCAGGGAAAGGTGACACAAAGCGCTGCAGCACCCCGGGGTCGGATCTGCCTTTTGGAAACCACAGATTTGCCGTGTGTGAAAACCACAGAGCCAGCCCAGGCTCCTTTTGCAGGGCAGGATGACAGCAGGAGTTGATTTTCACCCGATGCTACTTACCAGGAAGGAGGGACAGAGCCCAGAGAGTGGCTTTGGGTGTGGCTGAGCGACACCGACGACGATGAGGACAGAAAGGAAAAACGGGAGGAATCAGAACATCACACACTGACACGCTCCAGGGGAGGGGAGAAGGAAGAAATCACAACCAGCAAGAGAAAAAGAACACCTCTTCTAATCTACACAGCACGGGCTGGGTGTTCAGGCAGGTTCTTGCTGGCTCCTGTTGGGTGCCCACAACCCAACAGAGACTTGGGAATCAACCACGGCACGCCCAAGACAGAAGGAAAAACATGGAACCTCCGAGATGGAAAACCTGGAGAAACAGAGCAATTCCCCCCCTTCCCTGCATCCCCAGAGCTGTACAAAAGGGCCAGAGGAGTCAGGGTGAAGTGACTGATGAGGTGCCACCTTTGTGGTGGCTTTTGTGCCTTGCTCACACTGACAGGCACTGCCCCCCCTGTGGAGCTGCAATTACAGCACCAGTTCTGTGAACAGCCCCGTGTGGGACCAGCAGAGAGCAGTCCTGGAGACAGCAGGAGGTCTTTGGAGGCTGGAAAGTTGTCCTGGGAAGCACAAATAACTCTGGAGCAGCAGTGATAAACTGTGCTGAGGTCTGGTGCCCACGTCCAGGAGCTGCCTCTGCCACTGCCCACAGCGTTTCATCCACCACCCAGGTTCTCCTCCCACCCAAAACTCACACCTCACACCTGTGATTAAACAATTTCCTTGGATCTGGCTACGACTCTAATCCATTACCTCATGCAATTAAAAAAAAAAAACAACCCAACCTCATAAATCACAGAGTGCAAAAACTCCCTCAAAGTGTGGCTGACTACCTGGCAGGCTCCTACAAATTTAGAGATGCTGAAAAATTGATTATTTAAGGCTTTTCCCAAGAAGAGGTGAGGAGAGCACCCTGTGGGTGCCAGCTGAGCCCCAGGTGGTGCAGGCTATGCTCATATCAGCCCCTTTTGTACGGGCCATTGGTGCAGCTCTGGCTGGGACAGGAAAGGCAGAGGAGGAACCCAAACATGGGGACTTTGGGCATCAGGCCAGGCAAAAACAGGAGAAAAACCCCCATGTTTGCTTTGGGGTCCCACAGGGATGAGCCTGAGGGTTCTTCCTTCTGCTGGAAATGGCACCAAGAAGTGATTTGGAGATCCAGTGCCTTGGGATTGTCCCCTTTTCCCCCGTCCTCTGGCCTGGCTGTTGAGGAAGCTGCACCAATGGTTTGCCCTAAAGACCCCCGGCTCTGTGAAGTCCCTCAGGAGCAGAGGCTGAGCAGGGCAAACGACACAGAGGGGCTGAACAAACCCAGAACTCACCTCCAGAAACAACAAAGCAAGGAAAATGCTAAACAGAAAACAAAAAAATAAAAAAAAATAAATCACAAAAAAAAAAAAAAAGAAACAATGGGCTCGAATCGAACACATCTCCTGTTTTCAGGCAAACATTGCAAACAGTGACAGAACCAATGCACCACCCTCGCTTTTCATCCAAAATAAATCCTTCAGGGTAGAGTTCACCAGGTGAAAAAGGAGCTGTGGTCAGACAAATCTGCTCAGGTGAATCCCTTTGGTAGAGCAGAGAAACTCTGGGAGCTGGATGAAGGAGCAGCTCCAAACCAACACACCAGCCTCGCTTTTCATCCACAAAAACCACAAAATAAATTTTTCAAGGTGGAGTTCACCAGGTGAAAAACCCAATTGTGGTCAGACAAATGTCCTTGGGTGAATCTTTTTTGTGGAGTAGAGAAACTCTGGGAGCTGGAAGAAGGAGCAGCTCCAAACCAACTCACGAGCATTGCTTTTCATCCTAAGAAGCCACTAAATAAAAAAAGCCCTTTCACCAGGTGAAAAAAGAGCTGTGGTCAGACAAATCTGCTCAGGTGAATCCCTTTGGTGGAGCAGAGAAATGCTGGGAGTTGGATGAAGGAGCAGCTCCAAACCAGCCTCGTTTTTCATCCACAAAAACCATAAAATAAATCCTTCAAGGTGGAGTTCACCAGGTGAAAAACCCAATTGTGGTCAGACAAATCTGCGCGGGTGAATCCCTTTGTTGGAACAGAGAAACTCAGAGCTGGATGAAGGAGCAGCTCCAAACCAACGCACCAGCCTCGCTTTTCATCCTAAGAAGCCACTAAATAAAAAAAGCCCTTTCACCAGGTGAAAAAGGAGCTGTGGTCAGACAAATCTGTTCAGGTGAATCCCTTTGGTGGAGCAGAGAAATGCTGGGAGTTGGATGAAGGAGCAGCTCCAAACCAGCCTCGTTTTTCATCCACAAAAACCATGAAATAAATCCTTCAAGGTGGAGTTCACCAGGTGAAAAACCCAATTGTGGTCAGACAAATCTGCTCGGGTGAATCCCTTTGTTGGAACAGAGAAACTCAGAGCTGGATGAAGGAGCAGCTCCAAACCAACGCAGCAGCCTCGCTTTTCATCCTAAGAAGCCACTAAATAAAAAAAGCCCTTTCACCAGGTGAAAAAGGAGCTGTGGTCAGACAAATCTGTTCAGGTGAATCCCTTTGGTGACGAAGGGAGATTTCTGGGGGGCTCCAGACCAAGCCCAGGATGTTGTGAGGCAGATAAAGGATCCCTCCCCAGCACTGCAGTGATGAGCTGGTATTAAAGGAGATCCCCGGGGGTCCATCAATCACAAACCAATTCCCAGCATCCAATTCCAGGTGGGAAGGTGGAGGTGACTCTTCAGAGCCTCTGAGCAGGCTGGAATAACACTGGATGACAACCTTCCTTATGCTTAGGAAACGATGTTTAGTAACCAGCACAATAAATGGAGCTCAGAGCAGTGGGGACAAGGGGACAATCCCAGGGAACTGGATGTGCAAATTTTATGGAGCTGGTTTAGGCTGAGAGGCTGGGGCAGGGGAACTGGTGATTGGATGATTCCCTTGGCTCTGGCTGCAAACTGTAATCTGTGGGATGTAAAAAAAACCCCCAAACCTCATAAGTCACAGAGTGCAAAAAAAATTCCTCTTCAGGCCCAGCTCACCCTGTATTGGCACAGGAAAAATGCCAGAGGTGGAGGATCCAACAGCCTGGGAAGGGCTGTGAGGAGGTTTAGGGGGAGCCACACTCAGTGCTTGGGGCAGGAGGGATGAGGGAAGGGAAGGGAAGGGGAGGGAAGGGAAGGGA
>VWZU01016806.1:182963-193039 GCA_013397095.1 Sterrhoptilus dennistouni | reverse complement strand
CTAATTTATTTATATACCTAATATTATGTATAATATATACAATTTTATACAAATGTATATAAAAATTCCCTCATACATGTTTTTATCCTTCTCTTTCAGGTATCACTGGCAATGGACAGAGATGAGAGAACACTCCCTGCCTGAAGATATTTAGGAAAATAAACCCTCAGTTGCAGTGATTTTACACTCCAATTTAATGAGGATGAAGCAGGAGCTGCTCGATGTCACCAGAGAGACTTGAAAACCAAATTTCGGGGGGCAATTGTAGATTCCACTCTGAGTAAGTGAACAGGAAGAAAAACCTGTTGATATATTGAAAAAAAAAACAAAAAAACAAAAAAAAACCCCAAAGGTCAGGGAAACCAAAGGGATTCAGGAGATTTCTCAGGAAACACTAAAATTGTGTTGGGCAGAGTCTGAATCAGCTCAAAGCCAGAACACGAAGAGCAGGAGAAAGGACCTGGGGGCAGACTTTTTTATAGATTGAAAACAAAAGTGGTGAATCTTTATTTTTTTTTTTCCCCCCAAAATGAGTCATTCCAAAGCGCTGGTGAGTTCTGTAACAGGATGATCAAGCTGCAGTTAAATATAGCCCCAGCTCTGAGAATTTCTCTTACAGGTCACAGAGCCCAGAAATGGTCAAAATGCCACGTAAAGAAACCCAAATTAGCACCCAGTGATGGAGAAAGTTGAAATGTTCCAGTCCTGAGGCAGGGAAGTTTTGTGTCTCCCCTAAAAAAAGGCAATTTCAGTCGCTCCTGCTTCTCCCACATTAAATCCAGCACTGATCTCAATTAATTTCACTAAATAAATGTCAGGAAAGTCTCCTGGGACTGACTGACTCCTGAGTAACTTCCTTGTATCTCTGGGCCATTTTTGGGGCTGGCATGATCAGATTTACTCAGCAGGAAATCCCTCATTCTCCAGGTACGTGTCAAATCCAATTTTAGCTTTTTCCTCTTATTTTGAAAACCCCCAGTGATTTTTTTTTTTTGGGGGGGGGGAGGAATCATAAATAAAATTAAACTTAAAAAAAAAAAATAAAATCCCCAAGAGAGTTTCTGGAGGAGCTTTATGATTTGGCCACGCTGCTGAATCCATCAATATTTAATTAGGCTTTATAAACATCCCCAAAGTCAGGTTTCTAACCCTCCCCTGTCAGCTGCTGAAATATTCACAAGGAAGCACTTAAAGGATTAAGAAAAGAAGGAGGATGAGCTTCATCATCCAAAAATTGTGCTGAGCCTCATCTTCCCCCCATCTCAGCACGTGCAAGGGATGCCCACAAAACCTGGGAGGATCTTTTTTTTCTCCAAGCTGGAGGTCTCTGTGGGGGCACAAAAACAGCTGAGCTGCTGAAAAGGGAATAAATTCCCATTTTAAAAAGCAGGGGAAAGCTCCAAAACAACAGAGAGCCATTAAATACCAGCCCTGAACAGCATTTTGGAGGGAGGAGGGATGGAGAAGATGGAACTGGGATGTTTATTTTTCACCTGGGAGGCACCAGGCTGTTTTGGAGGGTGTGTTGGGGAACCAGAAAAGGTGGGAGCTGGAACAAATCCTGCAGGGAAAGGGGAGATGGCAAAGAGCAGCTCAGCTGCAGCAGGGATGTGCTTTTGACTGGGAATATTTGGTCTCCAGCAGCTGGAGGAAGGTGAGAAACTTGGGGAAATCTCTGTGGAGCTGCAGAGGGGATACAAAGAGACAGAAATGCTGGAAAAAGATCCAGTCCAGCAGTGCCAGCTCCACCCCCAAACCTCAGCCCTAACCCTGAGCACCACATCTCTGTGGGGTTTGAACAATCCCATGGAATGGTTTTGGTTGGAAGAGACCTTAAAAATCATCCAGTTATCCCAAAATTGAGTAAATTCACAGAACCATAGAATGGCTCGGGTTGGATGGGACCTTAAAAAACATCCAGTTATCCCAAAATTGAGTGAATTCACAGAATCATGGAATGGCTTGGGTTGGGAGGGACCTTAAAGATCATCCAGCTGCTCCAAAATTGAGCAAATTGCCTTGGAAGGCACAGGGATGTCCCACCTACCTTGGTCAGCTCCTGGGCGTTGGCCAGGTTGTCCACGGCGATGGCCAGGAAGACGTTCAGGAGAGTATCTTTGGGAGCAGCTGAGGAAAAACTCTCCAGACAGCACAGACAGTGATCATTCCCCTCATTCTGCCCCCCTTTTTGCTGTTTTATGGGTTGATCCCTGGGAGTTTTGTCACCATCCCTGCCCAGAGCATCCTTGTCCCCAGAGAGGGGACAGGACATGAGGGGCTTCACTCCATCAGTGGGACCTCCTGCTGCCCCTGGTTTTCCACCCCTGCAGCCCAGAAATGCAGATTTCACCCTCATTTTCCCCCTTTGCTTTAAAAGGACAACCAGTGGAGCTGCAGAGGGTTGGTCATTTTTAAGCCAACATTTACATTTTATATACACAGAGCTGTGTAAAGCCATGGAGCGTGCGGGAAAATGAATCTCAGGTCATTGGTGCTGGGGGAAATAATGATCCTGGGTTATCCCTCTGGAATTGGGGTGGCAGTGAGGGCACCCCAGACACGCTGAGCCCCACACAGAGCTCAGAGCAGAGCTCAGCTCCCCCAGAGCAGCACACCCAGCCTCATCAATGAGCTCTGCTGATAAAACAGCCCCTAAGCCCAGCCCAGAGCCCAGCTAAGCCAGCCCAGCTCTGCATTCCACCACTGAGACACAAACACTGGCCTGGAATTAGTTATTCCTGTTTTACTTTCTTTTTTTTTTTTTTTTTTCCCACTTAATGATTTCAGCCATGGCCAAGTTTATTGTTGTTGTTCCAGCCTTGTGGAACAGGCCCAGCACAGTCACAAATCAGCTCCCTCTGCACAGGGAAGGAGGGAAAGGAGAGCAAAACCACAGCAAAACCACTCTCCTCTCCCAAGGAGAAAATGCATTTGGCTCCTGCACAGCTGGGGACAGGAGAGTCACTGATCCCAGAGCTCTGTTTGCTCCTTCAGACAGGAATGGGCCATAAACCCAGGGAAAAGGGCTGTGGGAGTTGTAGGAAAATAATCCTGGTATTTGCAGGAGGCTCCAGGAGAGCTGGAGAGGGACTGGGGACAAGGGATGGAGGGACAGGACACAGGGAATGGCTTCCCACTGCCAGGGGGGTAAAGTTTTATGGGATTTTGGGCAGGAATTGTTCCCTGGGAGAGAACACACATGGACACACAGCCCTGGGATTTCTCCAGCCAGGAACCAGCTTTTCTCCTGGTTTTTTAACCCTTGGAAGATGATTCCTCAGGGACAGAGGGAGGTTTGGGATGGGATCCATCACTTGCCAGCAGGACAGTGAGGAGTGGGTGAAACACCTCAACCCCAGGGTACAGAAACAGGAAAAAAACACTGCTGGGATCATCACCACAAAGAGCCAGGTGTGTCCTTCAAAAATACATCAATTCTCCCATTTTCTTAGAGGGCACCCCTGGGCTGTGCTGGATGTTTGGGGTTTTTTTCCTCTGGGGTGTTTCCAACAGGGCTGGAAATATTTTCCAAGCCTCCTGTCAGGGAATAAAAGTTTGGAATGAGATCCATCACCTGCTCCTTCCTCTGTGCCAGCAGGACAGTGAGGAGTGGGTGAAACACCTCAACCCCAGGGTACAGAAACAGGAAAAAAACCACTGCTGGGATAATCACCACAAAGAGCCAGGTTTGTTCTTTATAAAGATATTAATTCTCCCATTTTCTTTGAGGGCATCTCTGGGCTGTGCGGGGTGTTTGGGTTTTTTTTTCCTCTGGGGTGTTTCCAACAGGGCTGGAAACACTTTCCAAGCCTCCTGTCTGGGGATAAAAGTCTCAGCAATGGAATTGCCTCCCACTCTCAGTGCAAAGTGACACAAACAACCCCTGGAAATGGAATTAATTGCTTTTGATCAGATCGGCCTGGCCTGAGCCATTTCCAAGCAGACACAGTCTGGGTGTTTCTGCCCCCAAAAAAAGGTCCCTCAGTCCTCCCTGCAGAGCAGAGGGATTCCCAAATTTCCTCCCCAAAGTCAGGCTGTGTCAGGAATCATCTCCTGCCTGGCACTGGAGGGCCAGAGAAGGGCAGAATCCTCCAAGCAGCTCCTGCTTTTCTTCCCAGATCCTCTGCAGGGTTTTTTTGGAGTTTTTTTTTGTTCCTTTCTTTTTATTGTCTCAACAGATGCCTCAATTTATCAATTAAGTGGCTCACAGTGAGGGCAAGGCATGGTGTAATTTCCTGGAAAACGGGCCAAATCCTGTTGTTGCTTGACTCATAAAACTTTCATTAAAGCATTTCTGGTTCCACACAGACTCCCTGGAAATGGAGACACAACATGAGGCACTTCCCTCTTAGAAAAACCAACTTTTCTTTGCTTTTCAAGCCCTTCCTTGAAAAAGCAAATGGATTCGAAGAACCAAAAGTGGATTCCAAGAGCCAAGTGCAGTGAGGAGCAGCAGAATCCAGCACCATCCCAACCCTCCCTCCTCAGGAAAAGGAACAATCACAGAGCCCTGAGCAGCTCTGGGAGGAAAAATGAGTCCCTCAGGTTTAAAAAGAGCAGGTTTGGCCCAGCTGAGCCCAAATCCCTCACAAGCTCCCTGAGAATCAGTTCATACTCTCAGACTAAATTTCTACCAGGATTTCTACCAGACCAAGCCTCTGATTCTCCAACAGGGATGTAAATCTCCATAGGAATTCACAGATTTGTCTCAGGTTTTTATGGCTCTGATTAATTCACAGAATTCACAGAATCACCAGGTTGGAAGAGACCCTCAAGATCATCGAGTCCAACCCAGCCCTGACACCTCAACTAAACCCTGGCCCTGAGTGCCACATCCAGTCTGCTTTAAACACACCCAGGGATGGTATTTGAAGGGGAGTATTTGAGGTTTTTTGCAGAATCCCAGAATGGTTTGGAAGGACCTTTAAGCTGATCTTGTTCCACCTCCACCATGGGCAGGGACACCTCCCACTGTCCCAGGCTGCTCCCAGCCCCATCCAGCCTGGCCTTGGGCACTGCCAGGGATCCAGGGGCAGCCACAGCTGCTCTTTAAAGCTGGAAAACTTCAGAAGCTGGTGGAAATAAAACCCTCCAGGACATTCCAGAAGTTTTTCTGAGTGTTGTTAGTCTTTTCTCAGCCAATTTTTTCCCCCTCTCTCTGTGCTCAGAGAACCTCCCCTGTAGCAAACCCATCCCAACCTGCAGGACTCAGGGAGGATCAAAAACTCCCACCTGGCACATCCCCCTTCCCTCCTAAAGCCCCAGTGATGTCCCAAGGAGCTCCAGGAGTCACCAGCACGGGGCTGTGGGCAGAGGACATGGGATTGGAGATGTCTGGAGGGACTCAGGAGAGGCACCCTGGATCTTCTCAGCAGCAGAAGGGAAAACAAGACACCGGCACTTGCCAGGATGAGATTTAGGGAGAAGGTGGGTAAGGTTCCCACTCTCCAAATCCCAAATCCAGGGCAAGGCCAGCAGATCCCCTCCTCCTGAACATCCCCTGCTCTTCCCCTGGTCATGAAAAGCACAGGGCAAGGGATAAGTGCTCTGTGAATCAAAGGTGAGGAAGGGAATGAACTCCCCGTTCCTCAAAAACGCCAGATCTTGGCAGCTCGGGGGTGAAAAGTCTCTCCCTCAGCTGTGCTGCCGAGCCTGATTACAGCTTAATCTCATTTCCAAATGCCAAGCCCGGAGGATTTAGAGCTCTCCCTCCCTCCCTGCTCTCCACTGACCCAGTTTTCCAGCCTGGTGTTTCTGCAGGGGCCGTGCTGGAGATGTCTGAGCATCGCTGCCATGGAATGGGATCAATCCATGGGACAGGCACAGCTCCCACTGCTCTGCTCCTCCCCGTCCCTGCTCCTCGTCCTGAAGGAGAGAATTCCAGCCAAGCCCAAGGGCTGGAGTACTGCTGTGCCACCCATGGGCACCAATGTCACCCACGGCACGTTTTGTCACTTCAGCTCCAGCTGGAGCAGCCCATTCCTGCAGGAACTCTGCCTTCAGCCCCAGGGTTTTCCCCAATCCACCCCTCCCTTTCTCCTGCACCTCCATCCCAAACAAGGCTCCCAGGAAAAGCGGAAAGCAGGGATGTAACCAGTGAAATCCTCGTGGGAGCTCCTGGGTGGAGCAGCAGTGCTGGGAGTTCTCATCCCCCTTTGGGACATCCTCATCCCACTTTGGGGTGTTCCCATCCCACTTCGGGGCACTGTCATCCCGTTTTGGGGTATTCTCATCCCACTCTGCAGAACAAACAAAGCAGCCAGGGCTGCCTTGGCTCTGCCACAATTCCTGGATTTCCTGTTTTAGGGATGATCCCTCTGGCTCCACACAGCTCGTGGCTGCAGCCACAGAATCACAGGATCAGCCACAGAATCACAGAATCACATTCACAGAGTCCCAGAATCAGTCAAGGAATCAGAGAATCACAGAATCAATCACAGATTCAATCACACAATCAATCCCAGATTTAATCACACAATCAATCACACAATCACAGAATTAACCAGGCTGGAAAAGCCCTTTTGAGATCAAGTCCAACCTGGACCTGACACCACCTTGTCACCCAGAGCCACATCCAACTTTTCCTTAAACACCTCCAAGTGTTCAAGGACTCCAAACCTCCCTGGGCAGCCCCTTCCAATGCCCACCCACTCTGTGGGAAGAACTTGATACCATGACATAGTTGAGGTGTCAGTGCTGGGTTGGACTTGATGATCTTGAAGGTCTCTTCCAACCTGCACATTCTGTGATTCTGTGATTCTGTGAACTTCTCCCTGATGTCCACCCTAAAGCTCCCCTGGTGCAGCTCAGGGCTGTGTCCTCACACCAGTGACACTGGAGCTGTTGGTGCTGGCACTGTCACAGGCCACCACTGAGACAGGGACAGGGCCACCACAGCCCTCCTGGCTCTCCTCTTCACACCCAGCTGCTCCATCAGGAAGCTGTTGTGTATAAAATAGAAGATTCCTATAAAATACAGCCTTCCCTTCTCAAATCCCAGCCCGGTGTCAGTCTGTCCCTGGAGCCCTGGGACACACCAGCCCTTCCCCAGCTGGGGGAAGGGACACTGGGGGGGATGAAAACTCCCAGTTTCTTGTTACCCTCAAGAGATTTCCATCTCTTGGAAGAACAGAACAGACACTTCATGGTGCCCAGGCTTGCGACGCTGAGCACTCCCAGAACCCGACACCCAAGATGCAGAATTAAATTTTAAGAATTAAATTATTGTGCAGATGAGATAATTTGGAGCGTTTGGGACAGCGCAGCTGGTTAAGGTGCCCTAGACAAAGGCACCAAGAGGATGGAGCCTCATCTCCACCATCATCCACTCATCTCCACCAAACCCATCTCAACCCTCCCCTGACTAAAAACAAACTGTTGGTGAAGATGTTCGAGGTCCTCCTGCTCTGACCTGCCCTCAATTAATTCTCCCACAATCTAAATTCACTCTTAAAAGAACGTTTTCAAGGTAAAACACAGCAATCCAAATAAAATTTCTTTAAATTAAATTAAAAATTCTTATGTTGCTCTAAGAAAATGTCCTAGGGTGACTTACAATCTCTAAAAACAAATCCTAACAAATATAACACAAAAATATCTGTGTACAAAGAATCTCTACAACAAACCCAATAAAAAACCATAAAACAAAATATTCAGCACTTAAAAAAATAACAATAACAAATATTATCTTCTCAAATAACATAAACACTAAAAACCCAAGCTTAATACCATGTACACCCATAATATAACAAAAACTTATACAACTCAAACCATAAAAATACTCTTCCACTCTAGCAATAATAAAACAAAATAACATTTAAAAAAACATACTAAATATAACAAAAAACCTTCAAACATATACAACCCAAAAAACTTATATTATTAATTACATTTTAATTATACTATGTATAAAAATAAAATAACCATATTACTCCTTGAATTCCTAATATCTCTTAACATAAAACCCTTACTGCATTTCTATTCCCTAAATTTCTTTAAAATTTTAACACCTTTTTAATCTTTAAACTTGTTTTCTTATCCAAAATCAACTCCAATATTATCCCCAACACATAACTTTCACACTAAAAATCCACAAATTAAAATTACTATTTTATTAAACTCCATAATCTTAATTTATAACAAATTCATGCAAATACCAAAATTTACATTAAATATCCGCCAAGTTGGACGACTCACCTTCAGCGCTGTCAGGAGCAAAACCACAGCTATAATTTGGACTTTTAAAGGATAAGGCTGTGAGAATTTAGGAACTTATATGAGGGATAAGTGATATTTCAATGGGCACCCATGGAAGGATACAGTTACCGAAGAGGGTGAGGACGATGAAGTAGATGGAGGAGAACATCCCCGAGTGGACACCGCCCTGAGACTCGATCCCGTGGTACATCACAGCGTTCCAGTCCTCCCCAGTGAGGATCTGCAGGGAGCCACAGGAACAGGGTCAGGAACAGCCACGGGGGAGCCAGGCAGAGCAAAGCCACCCCAGGAATGTCCCTGGGGATTGAGGAGCACATTGGGGACATCAGGGACAGCATCACCAGGTCAGGGATGGGATTGTCCCGCTCTGGTCTGGGATGGAGCAGCTTCACCCTCAGTGCTGGCGGAGTTTTGGGTGTCTGAATATTACAAAAAAGATCTAAAGGTGTGAGAGAGTGTCCAGAGGAGGGACACGGGGGTGGGGAAGGGTCTGGAGGGGCGCCTGAGGAGCAGCTGAGGGCACTGGGATTGTCCAGCTGGAGCAGAGTGAGGGCAGAGCTCCCCGGGGGCTGCAGCTCCTCCCCAGGGGCAGCTNGTCTGGGCAGGGACAGGAGTGGCACTGGATGATCCTTGGGTGTCTTTTCCAACTCAGGATATTTTATGATTCTGCAATTCCTGCTGGGCTCCCTTGCCCTGCAGAACTCCTGCCCCAGGCACCACAGGGCTGGCCCCAGGGCAAGACTTGTCAGTTTTTGAGCTATTACTAATTAAGAGGCATTGTTGGGATTGGTGGGGCTGGGATTGGACTGGGTGACCCTGCCCTGCCCCTCTGGGTCACTGCCCACCTCGAGCAGGGGCTCTCACACACAGAAGAAACAAAATCCACATTCTGACACTTCACTCCCAGCAAAATCTCTCTCTCTCCTCTCCCTCTCTAAGCCATGAAGGGACCCCAGGTGTCACCAGTCCCTTCCCACAGCCCCAAAGAAAACCCAGAGCTCCCAGAGCAGTGCCCTGAGTGGGAGTTCTGCCAGTGCCAGCCCTTCTTGTGCCCTCCCTGTCACCTCCTGCCACCCCTCCCCTGCTCCTCAGGGCTGGCAGAGCCTTCCTGCAGCAGGAATGTGCCTGGACATCCCTCCTGGGCACCGGCAGGGGCTGCACACCTCAGGTTCCTCTTCAGTTCCCCCAGGTTTGACCCAGAGGGCCAAAAAAAATCCCCAAAAAATCCCTAAATAGAAGCGACAACCTCTGTGTGTGAGCAAGGACAGAGCAGGGGACAGCTTGAAGGGGACTCTGATGCTCCCTGTCCTTGAGCAGGGACAAGCACAGAGCTGCACCTCAGATTATCAACTAATTAACAAACGCAGCAATAACAGGAAAACTAATCAGTGTACAAGGCTCCAACAAGCCTTGCCACAATAAATGCTCATTTTGCACCAGTCTGAATTGTCTGGCTTTTCCTTCCTTTCACCAAAATCTGGACACACAGCAACAATTCTGGGCACATCAGCACATCCTCTGCCTGCCCTGGCAGAGCCAAGCAACGACCACTTTTAGTGCATTAAAACACTGGGATGTGAAGATCCAACTCCTAATCAGGAAGTTGTGTTCAGGTTTAGTAAGTGGAAAAAAAAATTAAAAAAAAAATTTAAAATCCAACCAAAAAAACTAAAAAGAAAGAAGATAAAAAGCCCAAAGCCTGATGTGTGCTGTAGTAATGGGGTTCCACCTGCACACAGATTTTTTAGAATGACTGAAAATCCCTGCCTGCAAATCCCTGCCTGAAAATTCCTGCCTGCGAATCCCAGCCTGCAAATTCCTGCCTGAAAATCCCTGCCTGTAAATCCCAGCCTGCAAAT
>VWZU01016806.1:132489-168707 GCA_013397095.1 Sterrhoptilus dennistouni | reverse complement strand
TTTGTTTTATTTTATTTTCCTTTTTTTTTTTTTTCTTCTTTTTAAATTGTATTTCTGACTTGGAGCCTCTCACTCGTTTTGCTTTCAAACCACAACACTCTTCTGCTCCTGGTGATGCCTGAACAGCTCTGCCTTTATGACTCGAGGTGAAAGCTGCTCACTGGGTGACACGAGCAGGAAGATGTGTGGGATTTTTTGGGTTTGTTTTTTTTTTTGTCTTTCAATCATCTCATTGAAACGGGAGGGAGAGAATGTGCAGGCAATCAGAGCACTCAGGGGTGCTGATGCTGCGAACAGCCCGGGGCTGCAGGAAATGAAATCCCCCAGCTGTCACAGCCCTTCCAAAAGGAGGATAACGAGGGAAAAGCTTAATGCATTTCACTGCTAATTTATACAGGGACTGCTCCCTGCAGGAGACACTCCCAGCTCCACTTCCCGTGGATTTCCATCCTCATCCTTGAACAGCACCTGGAGGACAGGAGAGACAGCTGCTCATCACAGCCAGGGCTTCCAAGGACATGCAGTGACAGGATGGAGGTTCCCCACTGCCAGAGGGAAGGGTTGGATGGGATATTGGGCAGGAATTGTCCCCTGGGAGGGGTTGGGATGGAATTCCCAGAGAAGCTGTGGCTGCCCCTGGATCCCTGGCAGCGTCCAAGGTCAGGCTGGACACTGGGAAGTGTCTCTGCCCATGGCAGAGGGTTGGAATAAGATGATTTTAAGGTCCCTTCCACCCCAAACCATCCCATGATTTATCCACCCTGCCGGACATGACTCACCCCAAAGTCAAAGCAGTTGAATGAAGAGTGGAAGTAATTCCTTGGCCCCAGCCCGTACATCTTCAGAGACATCTCAGTGAGGAACAGCCCCAGGAAAACAAACTCTGCAAAATCTGGGAACGGGAGAAAAGATTAAATTAATCCAGGAGCCTTTGGTGGGCAGAGCTCTTCAAGTGGGGAACATTTTGTTCCTTTTTTCACAGCACCGAGGGCCTGCTGGCAGAAGGAAATCCCTGTGAGTGGCAAACAGGAGCCAGGCACAATTTGGCACAATTTTTTCTGTGTCCATGAGCCATGTTCAGCCTCCAGCTGTGAAGGCAACGATCACCTGGGTGGGAGCAGGAACGTTAAATAACATCCTCATTGTCTCCAGAAAGGAATTTCAAAGGAAAGCCTTGGATCTAATATTTTTAAAGGTCAAATTTAATTGCAGAGATGTTCTGGGACTTGTGTGCTTGCAAGAGATGGAAACTTTTGGGTGTGGGGTGTAAGTTTTCTGTACCATCCTCTGATGATAAAAATACCTTTCTACCCAACAGAAGTGCTGACTCTGAGGGCTCACATTCAGAGGTGTTGTGTCTCCTGTTACCACATTTATTTTTATTATGCCTTTATAGCCCTGTAATTATGGAAGAGCCCCTTCTGTTTCCTTTTCCCTCACATCTCACAGCCTGGGAAGCTTTTGATGGGAAAATTTATCACCTATGATGAAACAAAGGGCAGAAGGAACAGAGCTGGAGGCTTCAATTTCCACACCAAGTTTTTAGGACTTGAAGCTACAGCAAACACTGCCTTTGGCATTTTGAGTTTGGATCTGGAGGCCAATAAGCAACGGCAAGAGTGAAATGTTAAACACAAAAAAAAAAACCCAAAAAAAGGCAAAACCCACCTACACTCCCAAGAAAAACCAAACAGCAGAAGGCAAGCCTCTCTCTCTGGGGAAAAGATGAGGAAAAGACTCGAACCTCAAAAGGTGGAGATTAATCACCTTGTTCAGTGCAGCACAGGAGGTTCTCAGAGGCTGCAGCAGCTACAAGAAAGTCTTCTGTAATTTCAGTTTTATGATTCCAGGAATGAAAAAGAGGAGATGGTGCCAAGCTTTAGGCAGAGGGGCAACAGCTACAAGGAAAATTTCAGCAGGACAATCCTGGATTCCTGGTGCTCTGCACTCTGGGGCAGCTCCATCTCTGCTCTGGGCCAGGGACAGGAGCCAGGGCACGGCTGGAGCTGGGCCAGGGCAGGCTCAGGCTGCAGAGCAGGGAAAGGCTCTTCCCCCAGAGGGTGCTGGCACTGCCCAGGCTCCCCAGGGAATGGGCACGGCCCCGAGGCTGCCAGAGCTCCAGGAGCCTTTGGACAGCACTGCCAGGGATGCCCAGGGGGGGATTGTTGGGGGGTCTGTGCAGGGACAGGGGCTGGGCTGGGTGATCCCTTCAGTCTCATCCATCTCAGGATATTCTGTGATTCTGCCAAGTAGGGAATGAGGAGAGTTCTGGGTATCACACACAAAATAACTTTTCCAGCATTCCTGACTCAGGATGGGAGGACTGATGGGATGTCCCTCCAAAGGCAGAGTCCTCGAGGCACAGACAAGGATGGCAAAAATCTTCAGCCTCTGAAAACCAGCAGTGGATTCCCCAAGCTCCAGATGGAGCCAAGACCCTGTGCAAGGTTCAGGAAAACTTCTTCAGTGCTAGCACCACCATGGGCATTTAAATGGGAACTCAGCCTTTTCCTCATCAGTAATTCCTTAACTCATTCCATGATTCCACCATTCTCTGACCTCCTGAAGCTTCAGCTGAGTGTGGGGAGGGACAGAGGAGGGGATGAGGGTCCTTCCCACCTGCCTGGATTTGCATTCCCAGCCTTGCACATCCACAGGGAGGGAGCAGAGCTGGCCCAGGTCCATTCCAGGTATCTTTGGAAATGCCTTGAAAAACGCAGCTTCAATTACCCAAAAAATAAAAAGAGGTTTTAAATTCTAAATTTTAAATGAAAGCCAGTCATGGAACACCACGGGCATAAAGTTCCCTGAAATCCAGGAAGAAATAAGGAGATGAGAGAGGCTTTATTAACACCTTAGTGAGGAGCCTGCAAGGACACCTGTGCCAGCATTTGCAAAAGGAGAGGAGATTTCAGGCGAGTATTAATTATCCCACCTGACCTGCTCTCCTTGAAAACGGGAGCGAGATCACTAAAGGAGACTCTCAAGGGCAATGTGTTCCCAGTTGAGGAATTAGATGACAAAAATCTGAGATCCAAAGCCTTTTTCCCAGGAAGAGAAAAGCCTCTCCACCCTCTGGATCTCAGTGCTCAGGGAGGAGCACAGGACAGGAGCAGCACAATTCCCTCACCTTGGAGGTTTTGAGGAAAAGCCTCTTCACCCCTGACTGAGCTGTGACTTTTTTTCTTTCTCTTCTCTTCAAACCTGGAACTGCTCCAGGGGCTGGAGCCAGGCTGGGAGAGCTGGGAGTGCTCACCTGGAGAGGAGAAAGCTCCAGGGAGAGCTCAGAGCCCCTTCCAGGGCTTAAAGCAACTCCAGGAGAGCTGAGGAGGGACTTTGGTTTGTTTTGTCTCACACTCAGCAGGTGCTGCTTGCTGGAATGGCTTCCAGGTGCTCTCCTACCCCAAGGATTGATATCAAGGTTTCACAAGCTTTATCCAAGCTGATAAAGCTTTTTATCAGCTGATAAAATCACAGGGAGAGGCAGTGGATGCTCCAGCAGCAATGCACAGCCCCTAGGTGTGTCACATCTCTTGCAGGGACATTCTCATCCTGTCCCAGTCACACCTCAGGTGCCCCCCAAATTCTTCCACGGAACAACAAAAATCTTCAGTCGTGGTTTTTAAAGTGCAAATTGGCACCAACAGACCTCAGGAGGCTTTGCCAAGACAATCACCATCGTCCCAAAGGAGCCACAAAGGAGGAAGGAGCCAAGGGTTAATGCAAGGTGCTGACCACAGCCCGGGTGTCACAAGTGCAAAGGTGTCACCAGCAGAGTGACACAGCCTGAAAACCCAGAATGCCACACGAGAAGAAAAGCTAGAAAGTGGCAAAAGAGAATCAAGAAATATCTGACTATATTAAAAAAAAAAATACACACACACACACACATATATATATAAAGCCAGGATATGTTTAAAACCCAGAGCATCTAAAAAACCAACTTCCTTCTGCTGCTCCTGCAAAGAGCCACCTTTGGCCTCTCCCAGCTGATGAATTCCAGAGCAGAGCCCAGACCTGGCAGCAGGAGCTGTGTCTCAGCAGGTACCAGATGCTACAAATCACAGCCCAGCCAGGCTGGGATGGAGGGGAGGGAAATTCAGAGCCTGAACTCCTCGGGCAGAAGGAATTGGCTCCATGGAGAGGCTGCTGCATCCAACACATGATTTCTTCTGAGAAGGCCCTGCCTAAATAATTGAAAAAATGCAATTTTGTTGTTTGGGCCTCCTGGTATTCAAACCTCCACCTTAATTTCATTTGCCTCACCCAAAGCATTTTGTGATGTGATTTAAGGAGGGAGACTTTGATTAAAAACACTCTTATTTCATTTCCAAGCTGTGCTGTTGGCAAAGGCCATGAGACATCCCTTCACCCCACACCTTTGAATGAGGCTCCTAATTACAGTCACCAGCTCCTTTTTGTCAATCACTCGTGGATTAATCCCATTTCTGCTCCATCTCCAAGTCCAGTGGCAGCAGAAGCAGGTGCTGAACCTGACACTTCTCTCTCCTCCTTGTCCTCTCACATTAAACCTCAGCAGGGCAGAACTTCCCCCTTTTTGCCCAAGCAGGTGTGAAATGCTCACCAGACAGAAATAAAGATTCAAAGGCAACGACAGCACCAAAAAAAGGCCAAATTGCCCCAAACAGGAGGTTCAGCACTGGGCAGGGAGGAGGCTCTCAGGCCATAATGGCTCGAATGCTGTGCTAAAATACTGGATTTATCAGAAAATAAAATTCTGCAAATTTCCTATGTTCCACTGCATTCCAGTCAGCTTTTTAACTGCCACAGTCCAGTGAATTTCAGAAGCTGCAATGGGGTCAGGCATGGGGATCCCAGCTGTATTCCAGCTTTGAGGCCTGGAAATTCTCTTTGCATTAAAGGCATTTGCTTTTTAAAACAATAATTGCAACAAAACAATGTCATAGTGTTTCAAGGAAACCACCTCTACTTTATTAAATCAAAAAATACTTTGGATAGCTAGAATTCATTTCCAGTGCTTTGGCTGCATTGCGGGTTTGGGAGTTAAACTCCCAATAATAATCTGAGCTCCTACACAGATTAAGGAGTCAGGAAGGATCCCTGAAGGATTTGCTGGAGAAAGAAGAGAGATTTGGGAAGGGCAGGCTCTAAATGAAACCTCAGTGATCCAGTGCTGAAACCTCCTCCCCACAGTCCCTAAAACCCACCCCACAGTCCCTAAAGCTCATTCCACAGACCCAGAGAGCTCCAGTCCCAACTTCACCCCAAGGAAGAGGAGCCCAGCCCCATCCCTGGGGCTCCTGCACTGCACCAACACCTGCAGCTGCTTCCACAGCTGGAACATCTGTCCAGAGGCACAGCCCTGACTGGACCCTCCCCTCTGCACTCCCAGCAGGGATTTTGGGGAGCCCTCAGTTGAAAATCCATCCTTGCTGCTACCAGACCTCAGTGGTGCCACCCCAGAGCTGGTTTGTGACAGAAATCTCCTCTTCCTCAGAATATTGGCTGGAAATGGTGGAAATTACTGTGAAGATATGACAATGAAATCATGGAATATATTCTTCTGTAGGCAGCTGCAGCTTATTTAAGCAAAGTTCTGTGCTTCAGTGAGCAGTGTCCATCTGCAGCAGGAGGGAAATTCTATTTGGCCCTGGAGTCCTTTACACAGGGAAGGATTGTTGGAGTCCAGGGCATCTCTCTGGGCACCCTGGAAAGTCACAGACCTTGGTAGAGAGGCCTGGGGCCTGAGAAAGAGGGTCTGGGGTCTGTGCAGGGGGGTTTGCCTGGCACAGAGCCCAGGAGGACACAAGCTTTGATTTTAGTCCATGAGAAAAACATCCAACACAGAGAAGAATTGCAAGTCACAAATGTGTAACAGAGAGTAGTGGAGTTTATCACCATGTGGAAGATTTTGTAGTTTTGGGATTTTTAGAATGTAGGTGCAAAGGGACAAGATGGAGATTTTAGGGTGAAACCCTGGGTTCTTCTTCCTCTCCCTTGGCATCCATCTTCTGCAGTGACCTGGGCACAAGGGAGTTTTAGTGGATTGGGTAGAAATGACTCTGTTAGTACAGGTGATAGGCATTGGTATAGAATGGTAAATAATAACCACGTAGTTATCTGAATAAAAGCAGAGTGACCTCCCATCACGGGGGGAGTCACATCGTGCCTGAGCCGCTGTGAACACCTTGGCCGGACACAGAGAATTGTAAGATAAGAATTAATAAACAACATAAGAAACCAAGAAAACCAAGACCTTGAGACTCCTCACCCTTCTCACACCACACCGAGCACAGAGACACAGAGTCAGACTCAAATCCTTCAGAGGTCAGGAGGGAAAAATCACTCCCTCGGACCCATTTGAACCACCAGCCTTCTGATTGAATTTGAGGATAATTACAGGGGCACGAAGTATTAACCATATCACAAGAATTCAAAGAATTCCTCATCAGTTCTTTCAATAAAGGCTAAAGAAATCCCCAGCCTCTCTCCAAAGCTCCTGCAGTCCTTCCTCCAAAGCAGTTGTAGAGATGTGGGGCATCAAGCAGAGAAAGCTAATCAGAACAATTCAAAACAGAAAAGTTAAAAAGAAAAGACCAAGGGAGAAATAAATCAATGCAGACCCGTAGGCTTTTACCAACTGTTCTTTAAGTAAAATTAATTTGTAATGTAATTAAACTTCTCCCCAGAGGGACAGGTATAATTGAATTAGAGGTGCCTGGGTAGAGTTGCAGGGTTTAGCAGATCCTGCCAGGCTTTGCTGTGCTCCTCCCCTGCTGCTGCAGCTCACACAAATCCTCCTCAGTCCATTCCTTCCCTGAAACAACATCATGGGGAACTTTGGATTTCTCTCTGGCTCTGCATCTCCCCAGCCAGGTCCTGCTCCTCTGCAGAGATGTTCCCTCATCGTGGGCTTCACTTTTAAGCCATTTTTTAAACTCTGTCACTCTCACACTTAAAGGATTTTGCCAAGTATTTCCAGGAGCTGTTTTAAGGTGGTTTTGTGCTTTCTCCTTCTGCCTCTGTCTGTTGCATTTGTTCAGAGGTTTTGGGGCTTTCCAGGAGCATTCCTGGAGGGCTCAGCCCCAGCTGAGCTCCTTCCCAGATGTTTGTGATCTGGGCAGGAGGGAGGGGACACGTCCAGTGTGGCCAAAACAACCAGCAAAGTCCTCGAGGCACCAAAGATTCCCTGCACTCAATATGAAATTAGGGATTTCTAGGAGTGTGAGGCTGTGGAAAGTCTGACATCCCCCAGGAAAGGGGCACCCCCAGTGCTCAGCCAGGTGTGAATGCAGACCCACAGGGCCTTATTTTGGAATTTGGGAGGGCTTGGAGGTATGGGGTGCTTGGAATTGAGGAGGTTGAACTTGTAGGGCTTTTCAGGACAATTCTCCAAAGTTCTTTGTTCAAAAATCACACTAAAATAGGTTCCTGCCCAGAGCAGAGTCAATCATCCCTAAAATGAGCCCACAGAGCCTCTGCTTCTTCTCTTGGAGAAAACCATCTTCAAAAGTAAAACAAACCCCAAAACCAACAAATAAAAAAAACCAAAAGAAGCAAATAAAAACCCCAAAACAAGCAAAAATTGTCTGGTGCACATTAGAATTTCCATGATGACCATTCATGGGGAGATTTAGATGGGATATTGGGCAGGAATTATCCCCTGACAGGGTGGGCAGGCCCTGGCACAGGGTGCCCAGAGCAGCTGTGGCTGCCCCTGGATCCCTGGCAGTGCCCAAGGCCAGGCTGGACATTGGGGCTTGGAGCAGCCTGGGACAGTGGGAGGTGTCCCTGCCATGGCATTGATGAAATGAGATGAGATTTAAGGTCCCTTCCAACCCAAACCAGTCTGGGATCTCTGGTTTATATTCTCGTTCTCACAGTGACCAATCTTGTACCACCCCGTCTAAAATCCCAATGTGAGCAGCCACAAAATCTTTCCCTGTTTTTGGATAATCTGTTGGTTTTTTTTTCTCTGTGACCCACACTGGGCTGTCTCCAGCAGGGTTCTGTACCCCAGAAATGCACAGAGCTCCTGGATGGAGGGTGACAAAGATGTTGAGGGGGCTGGAGCATCTCTGCTATGAGGACAAGGCTGAGAGAGCTGGGGCTGAGAGGATTGAGAGGAATTTTGTCAAAATATCTGCAGGGAGGGCTCAGAGCAGGACCCAGGCAGGACAAGCAGGACAGGCAGGAGCTGATCCCAGGAGGTTCCACCTGAGTGAGGAAGAATTTCTTCCCTGAGAGGTGAACAAGCATCTCAGGAAGGTGTGGATCTCCTCCCTGGGGATATTCCAGAGTAATCCTGGAGCAGGGAGGTGGCCCCAGGTGACCCTGTCAGGTCCCTTCCCTGCCCCACTCTGGGATTTCTCTGTCAAGTCCCTGTCCAGGTGTTTCCCTCAGGGCTCACACTGAGATGCTGCAAAGGCTGGGAGGATGCTGAGGATTTAACCCCAAAGAAATCCCAATTTTTGGTGGTTTTCCATGAAACGTGAAGCAGTGGGATACCCCACTCCCAGCTCAGTGTGATCTACACAAAAAAATTCAAATTTGCTGCCCAAGTGCTTCTGCCACTAATTGACATTACTGGGTGTTATGGACAAATGCAGAGTTCCTGAAAAATGGATCCATCCCTAATCCCAACCTATCCCTTATTTTTTGTCTTCAGGTGGGATGGATTGGGAGCCTCATTTGTGGCCTCTGTGTCAGAAAAGTTTCCCGGCTGGAGGAGAATCTCTAATTCCAAGAGACAGACCCAGCCCCTCCACCCCTCACTGGAATATTAATGGGTTTCTGGCTCATGGATTTCTCCACATCCCCTTGGATAAGTCACTGCATAAGGTGCTCCCAAAACTGAGTTTTGTCAACCTGCAAAACCTTTTTTTTTTTTTTGAGTTGAAAGGCTTCAAGTGTGGGGTTTGCTTCCTAAACATTTAGTCCTAATTCCAGAGGAAATCCTAATCTTCCAAACTTTTAATTACTCTGCCAATCTGGCTTATTATTTCCCCCTGGTAAATTGAGGTAATGGATAAAGAAGAGTGACTTCTCTGTATGATCTGTCTCTCTTTTTAGTAGAAATCTTGCCAAAAAAAAAAAAAAAAAAAAAAAAAGAAAAAAAAGACTTGAAAGAAATTTCTGCCCTTATTATACATCTCTCATTAGAGCTCCATTACCTGGTGGCATTAAATATTTCAACAAATATTAATAAGGAGCTTTTGATGTAAGAGCACTCAGTATTCCTGACCTCTCAGGTCTAGTAAAAAAAAAAAAACTTCAAAAGTTTGCCTTCCTTGTAATAAGGCAAGACCTGAGGATCTGAGGCAAGAAATATTTAAGTATCTAATTTATAGAGAAATCAAGGCAAATTAGGGAGATAAGGATCTTTAAAGATCTAAGCCAACACTGTTAGACTGTTGGAAATATCTGAGGGTTTGGGGTTTTTTTCCCCAGTCTTCTGTTTGCTTTTTTTATCAGAAGTTTTACTTAAATTTTCATCTGGTCAAGTGCTGAACAATGAATTTGCTCCCAGCCATTTTATAAGGTCAGAAATGGCCAAAGGAATGGTTTTGTCATCCAGGAACAAACCTCCTCCCATCCCTCCAGAAGGAAAAATTTCCACTATCAGCATAAGGAATTTCTAGGAGTTTTCCAGTTGTAAGAGTCTCAACATCCAAATTTCATTAAAATAAACAAAAGTTCCATCCCTCACCTTCCACATTTATTTTTTTTTTTAAACCAAGCTTTGTGACCTCAGGGCGACACCATTTCCTATTCACCAGAGCCTTTTAAAAACCCAAAACTCATATTTCACTTCTAAACTCTCTGAGCTAAACCGGGTGACCACAGAAACCAGCTGAAATCAAATCTTTTCACAAATATTGGATAATCTTCCCTCTGGGGTTATTTCCGTCACTCAGTGTCACAGGAGGGCACCGTGACACCCATCCCATGTCATCACAGAACCAAAAAAAGAGCTGTGAGACCTTTTAAAGGCTCTGACAGGAATCACAGCATGTGCGAGGACTGTGTGAGGGACTTCCTCAATTTACCATCTCACTTCAGGGCAACAAGAGGTTTTCTTGTTTCATATTATCCATTCTTTACCCCTGTGGGCACTTTGTTTATTAAATAAACACTTTTTTTCCACTTTCCTCCAAGGAAATTCTTTCCCAAACCAGTTGTGGGGAGAGGAGCCGTTTGGGTTTCCTCCTAAATTTTGGGAAGTTTTCTCCCAAATTTGCCCTAAACCGAGACAAGCCAGTACTCACAGAGGGCAGTGGTCAGCTTCTCGGGCTGGTCATAGTGGACCATGGCCACGCAGAGGGTGTTGAGGGCCACCACACAAAGCACCACCCAGTAGAAGCTCTGAGCCTTCACCATGCGGCGGATGAAGAAGCGGAACATCTTCTCCTTCCTCCTGAAGTAGGACGAGCTCTCGTTCTTCCCACTCTTCAAACTGGCGCGGGCAAAGGGAGACCCTGGGACAGAAAGAGGAGTCACCACAGCCCATCCAGGCAGGGAAAATGCTGGAGGGGGTTCCTGGGCACACAGAAGCACCCGAAACTCAGCTCAGCGGGAAGCTGGGAATGTTGAGGATGGGTTGAGCAAAGGCGTCTGGCTTATAATGAGAAATGAAGGCTGGGGTTTGAAAACTCCGTGGATCAGTGCCCAGCTCCACCCATCTAAACTGGGCTTCCAAAGCTTTGCAGCAGTCCTGGTGGTCCCAGTTAAACTCAGCACTTTTTCCTGGTTGACAAAGAGCAGCAGGAACAGGGAATTTCTGCCCTCGGTGTGGATGGGGCACGTCCTCGTAGGGCTGGGTAGGTGCAACAGGAAAGCTGCTCCCCTATTTTCCCTGCTCCAAGGGCCAGTTACTATGGAGTTGAGTGAATTCTCCTCATTTCACTCTCCAGCCTCAGGTATTTCTGCCTCCGTGCATCAGATTTTGGGGGCAGCCACTCATTTGTCTCAATTCTGCCTCTATCAAGCTCCATTTCCACTCCGGGACCAAACCCTGGCAAAGAGTCAAGCGTTTCGACAATGGGAAGCTGATGGAAGAAACGATTCCTTATGTCAGCTCTGCCCCTGGGGTAGAGGCAGGGCTCAGATGAAAAGGCAATCTCCAGCCAGTGCTGAGGCAGGAGAAATCAGGAATAAGGGAATAAACACATGGACCCCGTGGGGCTCCTCTGCAGCAGCCACTGGGGAAACGGTGACTGTGCCAGGCCGTGCTTGTGCCTGTGGTTTGTGACAAGATGTCATTGCTGCCCTTCCTCAGCCTGGGATGGAGCATCCCAGCAGGAGGAGCAGGACGTGTCCCCTTCCTGTGCTGCACTCTCCTGGGCTCAGTGACACGAACAAGGAGCTCTGCCTTCAGCAGCCAAATCTGGGAGTGTGATTTGGAAAGGGTGGGAACCTCACCCAGCCTCATCCTGCAACATCAACCATGGCAGCCAGAGAAAGGATGAGGCATCCAGATGTGACAGCAGCTGGTTCTCCAAGCCTCACAGCCCCACACAGGTGTGATGTTCCCCCATGGAGAGTGAGCTCTCTGCTCCATTTCACATTTCTGGCCATCCACCAGCGCTCCAAAAGCAGAGCTGGCTTTAGCCAGGCTTTGAACAAACTCCTTGCTGAAAAAATCAGAGTGTTCTTCTGTTGGTTTAAAAATCCTGCCTTTGGCAGTTTGGAAGGGAAGGAGTCACAGTGCTCCTCCTCTGCTTTAAGACAAGAAGAAGAGCCACAGCCTGGGATTTGGGCTGCTTCATATCACAGCACTCCTTAGCAGAGCAGAGCCCTCGGATATGCAAGCCCCTCTGTTCTCCCAGTCTGGCAAAGGAACAGTGCTGCCCTCTCATCCCTCTCTGCTGATCTTCCAGAAAAGCAAAGCAGTGATATTTAAAATGCTCTGACACAGAAAACATCCCCTTCTCCAGGCTTTGGTGTCTGGGAATCAAGGCAGTGCCCCAGCACAGAGGGTGTGAAGCCAGTGGGAGAGGAAAGAAAAGAATCAAAGCCAAGAACAACTGCAGAGAACCCCCTGGGAAGTGTTTACCACCACAGAGCTTTATACTGCACTTCTAAAGCTCATCAAGGTGCTGGTGTTTGAATAAAAGTGCAAGATTTTCAGCCAATGGCCAGAGAGAGACCTGGCAAAGCCTCCCCCAGCCTGAGCTGCACCTTCACGTGGCACTCAGGGATTATTTGTCAGTTCTTCCACGCTCCTTCTGCTCCCATCTGAACACATCACAGAAAACCATCCAAAAAAACCCCTTTTCTCCAAAGCAGATCCTCTTTGTGTAATTGCCCACGGGATCTGATTGTTTGTGCTCTGCATTTCAGCCTCGTCACAAGCCTGCACAAGTAGCTGCTCTAATCCATTCCTTCTCTTCTGCCTCGTTCCATGAATCAAAATCAAAAGCCACTTTTCCCAAGTGGGTGAAGCACTGGCAGAAGGTGGAAAGCACTGCTGTTATTTTTCCCTGCCATATGCTCCCGAGACAGTTCCCAGCTCTGCCTGGGATTATTCCCGAGCCCAGATGCTCCTCATCCGTTGCCACCTGAAATGCTGAACTCCAAGATCTGTTTTGGCGTGGCATTGGCTGCCCAGAGCCTGGAGGGACTTGGATTTGGAGGCAAAGATCTCGTCATTATTGCAACCGTGAGCAAATATCCCCAAAAAAAAAAAAAAAAAACAAACAATGACCATTCCTTGTTATCCATGCAGGGATCCGAGGAAAAAAACAACAACAAACCAAACCAAAAATGCACACAGGCTGCTGCATTTTTGCCCTTTTTTCGCACCAAACCTCTCCTGGAAGTGGCAGCACAAGCCCTGCAGCCCAGGGGACTGGGGGCAGCTCAGTGCTGGTGTCAGGAACATGCCAAAGCCACGCTCATTTCCTGCAACCGTGTCTTCCTTTAAAGGGATGGGGGGAAAAAAAAATAATTCCAGCAGCGTCTGCGACCCCTGAAAACATCAGTGCCAACTTTCCAAAGGGCAACTCATGCTGTGCAGGCAGCCATGGATTCTCAAATGTGCTGCTTGTGCTGCTCCTCCTGCGCAATCCAGGCTTTGCTGCTTCGTGGGGACTGGGCTGCCAAGACATTTCTTTGGAAGATAATGAGAACATCTGCTGCTCCAGCAGCAAAACAGACTCCAACAACAGGCACGGGGAGAAGCAAAGCACCCCCACTGCAGAGCAGCAGGAGATAACTCTCCCGTGGTGAGGGGGGTTTGGCTCCAGCAGCTCCCTGAGGTGGGTGCTGAGTGCCCAGAGCCTCCCCTGGCAGCCCAGAGCTGCCTCTGCCTCCCCAGCTGGGAGAGGAATCAGCTCTGGGAGGTGCAGAACGGGCAGCACCTCCTCAGCCTGAGGAGCCCAAATTAACCCCAGCAATGCCCCACAGGGCAGGACGCTCTGCTCAGCACTGGATCTCCAAGATCCGGCTTTAAAACTGCTTTAATGTCTTCCTCTAAGACAAGAATGAGAGAACTGAGGTCACTGCCCACCCATCAGTGGACAAGGGGGACTGTGGCCACTTCCTCTCCTCCCTCCAGCAGTGTTGTCTGGCAGATTTGGGGTTCAGTAGCACGAATGAGCAGGTTCCAAGCAGAATCCTGGGATGGCCAGCCCAGCAGGGATTGTCCCCAGCCCAGCAGGGATTGTCCCCAGGCCTTGCAGAGCTCTCCCAAGGGCGCAGCATGCAAGAGCTGAGGCAGCCAGCACAGGGATGGGGGTGAAGCCACGGAGCTTTTTGCTTTGGGCAGTCAAGTGCTGCTGCAGCAGCAGTGGAAATTCATTCTCCTTGAGGAAACTGCAGCTCCTGAAGGCGAGGAGGAGCTCCAGAGGAGGAAACATGGCATGGACAGGTTCAGGTGGAGATCGAAACCTCGGGGGATGCGAAGCCAGTACTCACCAACGGAGCAAATGTCTGTGAAATGGTCCTCACCTTCTTCTGCATGAATCAGGTCATTTTTGCTCTTCTTTATTGCGGCTCTTTTCAACACTGCGTGCAAATTAAAGAGAAAACGCCCCGTGAGGATGCAGAGTGGATTCTCTCTCCCCCTCCCTTCACTCTCTCCAGGACCAGCATCTCCTTCCCAGTGCCAGCTCAAAGCTCTCCCACCAGGCTACCCTGGAGCAAACCAGACAACCCACAACCTTGCAGGGCCAGGGAGCTTCACTTCTTTGCCCTTCCAGCTCCTGAAGGTTTGCCAGGCACAGCTGTGCAAGTTCCACTTCATGCAGCAGACTCAGGAGGGTGGTGAGGGGGGTCCCTGCAGCTGCTGGGCCCTTTCAGCACAGCACCAAGGCTGGGCAGGGACACTGGAGCTTCCTGAGCCCCTCCAGGGCTGGGAGATGAGCGCTGCCACCCCTGGAACCATCAGTGCTGCTGGCAGTGAGGGAGTCAGCATTTAACCAGAGCTCGGGTTACCACCCAGCCCTGCCTCGAGGAGCAGAAGGGATGCTCACACATCAGTGAGCAGCCTCTCAGCAGCACCCGGTGTGCCATCCCTGCCCTCTGGGGACGTGGGGAATTCTTTGAAAACACTTTTTATTTTTTTTTTATTTTTTTTATTCTCCTCCAAAAGCAGCTTTTAGTGGGGAGGGCAACCATCACTACATTTACTCCGAGAGGGAATGAGAGCTCTGCACTGTCCACCCAGAGCCCGGGAGGGCGAGGCGGGAGCACTTTGGGGACAGCTCCTCCCAGGAGAACCACCTACCTGCGGAACCTTGAGAAGTGGCAGAAAGGGAAAACAAATCACGTTGGTACAAGTTTGGTTGACAGCTTCGAGACAAACAGTAACCAAAGCAGCACTTTCTAGCAGCAGTAAGACACCCCACGGTGTGGTGATACAGACTGGTCCGTGGGCACACACAGCAAAGCCACTCACGCTGCAGAGACTGCCCCGGGGAGGCTCCTCCACAACATCCCCGCACCCTACAGGACTGCCCTGCCCTGCCCTGCCCTGGCACAGACGTGGATGAGCTTTTCTGATCCTAAAGGCGGTGCTTCAGTCACTTCGAGGGAACACCCAAGGGCTGGGAGAGGAGAGGATGCTCTGAACCTGCCATCTGGATCTGTTGTTTTGTAGAGAACCCTCTGTGCTCTTTGCTGTCCCACCCAGCTCTAGGCTGAATCCTCAGTCCCAGCAATTCCAGCTTTGGGGTCTCTCAGGCTTTTGTCTGTCCCAGCACACTCCAGCATGTCCAGGGCCATCCTCAGCGCCGGGATGAAAATTTCCCAACACTCCCTGGCATGAATTGAGCAGCTTTTTCTCTTCTCCCCCAGAAAACTCCTCCGTGTGTTTGGCAGTGAGGTTGTGCATCTCTCTGGATGCCACATCCCTGTTTGGTGGACTCAAAATTTGCCACCACAAGCATGGGCTGCTCCACTGCTCCAAAAGGCTGGGAACATTCTCAGGCTCCTTTGGCTTTAAGCTCAGAGGAGCCTGAGTTGCTCCAAAAGGCTGGGAACAATCTCGGGCTCCTTTGGCTTTAGGCTCAGAGCAGCCTGAGCATCCCCACCAGTTGCTCCAAAAGGCTGGGAACAATCTCGGGCTCCTTTGGCTTTAGGCTCAGAGGAACCTGAGCATCTCTGGCTCTTGAGTTCCTCACAGCACTCAACCTCTCCTCCTGCTCCTCCAGGACACAAATTCCAGCTGAAGCCCTGACAAACCCTGGCTGCACCCAGCTCGGGACAGGCTTTTTTTTTTCCCCCAGCTCACACACACCCCCGGGCACACACACCTCACTCAGCCCTGACCTGCAGCCCCAGCTCTTCCAGCCCCAAACCTTCCCCCGGGCCCAGATCACCAAGGCTGGACCACTCAACAGAGTGGCACAACTCGAAGCCAGGTTAAAACAACAACCACCTGGATATTTTCAGCGGTGACCTGGGCACCGGGGAGGCTGTGGAGGGAAGGAAGCTGCCCCTGTGTGCCCCTGGTGATTTGCAATCCACTCACTGTTGTAGCTGCTGCCGCTGCCAGTCTCTGCCGGCGCCGTGCCTTGAGGAATCGGCCCTTCCGAGGCGGCCCTCCCTGACAGTGAATGGGAAGGAGAAAAAAAAAGAGGAGCGGGGGGAAAAGGGAAGGGGAAGGGGAAAGGAGGAAGACATGGGAGGACGAAAGATGGTCAGAAAAGGGAGAGGGAAGAAGCTTTAACTGAGCTTTGAGCGGCTGGCGCCATCCTAAAGGGCTGTGTGGGGGCTGGAGGCCCAGGGGGAGCATCCCCGCGGCCTCGCTGCTCGCACGTCGGAAGGAAGGATCACCACACCCTGTTATGTCTTACTGCTTTTACAGCTAACAGGGGGCTCAGTCCCTTGGCCGAATCCATCCGGAGCCCTGCCTTCCTTCTCTCGGTCAGCGCTTTTTTATTATTATTTCTTTTTTTCTTTTCGCTCTTCTCTCCGTCCTCTTTGCGGCCTCTACAACCCCGCGCTCACACACCTCGGCCGCCCTCGGCAGGGCCTGGGCACCGACCCCGAGGGCACGTCCCCATCCCGGGCCGCTCTGGGGTGTCCCATATCTGCTCCTCGGCCACCTGCAGCCTGCGGGAGCCCCGGGAGAGAAAGGGGCTCTCTGAGGCCGGGTCTGTGCCGGGGGCATGCGGGAGCGGCCTCCTGGCTCGGGAGGAGAAGGTGACAGCGGTGACTCCCGTGGCACAGGAGGAGAATGGCCAGCAAAGACACCTACCGTCCAAAGGGGACTTCTCTTCGGCGTTCTTGTCCTCCTCGGCCAGCATGACCTCCTCTGGGGAAGGAAAAGTGGACAGGGTTAGGCTCGGGTTCCTCCCGGCCCGGCCGCGACACGGGCTGGTGGGGCAGTGGTGTCTGTCCTGGTGACACCCAGCCTGCCCTGGTGGCCCCCAGTCTGTCCCAGTGGCACCCAGCGTGTCGTAGTGTCACCCAGAGTGTCCCCGTGGCACCCAGAGTGTCCCAGTGGCACCCAGCCTGTCCTGGTGCTACCCAGAGTGTCCCCGTGGCACCCAGAGTGTCCCAGTGGCACCCAGCCTGTCCTGGTGCTACCCAGCCTGTCCCAGGGGCATCCAGCCTGTTTCAGTGCCACCTAACCTGTCCTAGTGCCACCCAGCCTGTCTCAGTGCCACTCAGCCCATCCCGGTGACACCCAGCCTGTCCCGGTGCCACCCAGCCGGTCCTAGTGCTACCCAGCCTGTCCTGGTGGCACCCAGACCTTCTAGTGCCACTCAGCCCATCCTGGTGCCACCCAGCCTGTTCTGGTGGCACACAGCCCGCCCCGGTGCCACCCAGCCCTCCCAGTGCCACCCAGCCTGTCCCGGTGCCACCCAGCCGGTCCTAGTGCTACCCAGCCTGTCCTGGTGGCACCCAGACCTTCTAGTGCCACTCAGCCCATCCTGGTGCCACCCAGCCTGTTCTGGTGGCACACAGCCCGCCCCGGTGCCACCCAGCCCTCCCAGTGCCACCCAGCCTGTCCCGGTGCCACCCAGCCTGTCCTGGCGGCCCCAACCCTGTCCCAGTGCCACCCAGCCTGTCCTGGTGCCCCCCAGCCCTCCCAGGGGCCCCCAGCCTATCCTGGTGGCCCCAACCCTGTCCCAGTGCCACCCAGCCCACCCCTGACAGAGTCTGCAGAGTTATTCCTGGCTCAGGGATGTGTTTCCCAGCCCGTGTCCCTCTCGCTCAGGGAGAGGATTCCAAACAAATCCCTTCCCCTGTGACATTCCTGTCACAAACACCCACTGGGCTCTTCACCCAGCTCTCATCATCCCCAAGGACCTTCCTCCAGACCGGGCAGGACCACGAGTCCCCACAAGCCCCAGGAGGGTCCCTCATGGCCATCCACACTGGAGACAGTTTGGGGAAGGTGCTCCACACCCATCACTGCTCTTTTGTCTCCAAAACATCAGGATTCAGCCATGGGGAGCAGAGGGTGAGAGCATTGTCACCACGGAGCCACCACATCCAATCTTTGCCCAAATAAAACCCACAGCAAGTTTTCCTTGGGGGAGCTCTGTGATTGCACCACCACCCTTCCACTCCTCTGCAACTCATCTCCAAAATACAACCTTGCACTGTCCTAAATTAAAAAATAAAATTAAAAAAAAAAACCAGAAAACACTACAAACCAAACTCCCAAAAGGGAATAATTTTTATCTGTGTGAAAGACAACCTGTGTGAAAGACAACCTGTGATGGTTTTTGGTTTCTTTTCTCCCTCTCTGCCAAGGTCAGGATGAATGACATGGGAAATAAGGGATTGAGTTTGGACTTGGTTGTTTATAATATCTTATCTATTTACAGACTCATGAGCCATGAGCTTAACTAGCAAGGCAGAAAAACGAGGTAAAAATGGAGAGCTTTTCACTCTTTCCAAGGTTATTTAAGAGATAATCTCCTAATAACGAGATGACACCTGTATTATTTATACTTTCGACTCAATAATGACCACCCAAGGTCTGCAATGTGGACCTTCCTCACCCAGTTACAGAAAACCACCTAAACCCATGAAGAAGAAGGAAGAAGAAGGTGAAGAAGGAGGAAGAAGAAGGTGAAGAAGGAGGAAGAAGAAGGTGAAGAAGGAGGAAGAAGAAGGTGAAGAAGGAGGAAGAAGAAGGTGAAGAAGGAGGAAGAAGAAGGTGAAGAAGGAGGAAGAAGAAGGTGAAAAAGAAGGACTTAGACAACACCCAAAATCCTCCATCTTGACTCACACACATTACTATATACTAAAATCCACAAATCCAGGTTTTCTAGAATTCCAGCAACAACCCAATTTCCTGAGGTTTCCCAGGGCATAAAGGACAACCCAAAGCTAACAAAACATGGAGTTGGCAGCTGGAAAACACTTCCACACACTTTTTTCTGTTCTTATAAATGGTGAATTCACACACCTGTGATTCCATCAGTGTGATTTGGGCTCTAAAACATCTGACACCGTGTTCCCACCATATTTGGCTTTAAAGTCCATTTAAGCCAGTCTTAGATGGAAGAGCAACTTCAGAAAAATAAATACAAACAAACTAGAGGCCAGACATCAAAGTGTGGAGCTGAGAGCTGTCTGGGAGGATACCAGAGGGATCAGCCTTATATAAGCCTGTATAAGCCACACAAGCCTTATATAATCTCTTTATTAATCATCTGGGAGAGAGAGCCAACGATATTTTAATAAGACAGCAAAGTGAGAAGGCTGAAAAGTAATACCAAGGACTGAGGAAAGCTGGAAACCTCAGCAGAGGGGAAAGGAAATACAAAAGTGCACAGGAATGCAGCAGAGATGTGAAAGAAAGGAGAGATGAGAGGGTTAAAAAGGTCAGATGAGCTCAAAGCTGCACTTTAAGAGGTACAAAGTCCTTACAAAAACCCACCAGTTGTGCCTGCAGTTCCCACCTGCAATTCAGGGGTTTTCAAGTCTCCTCAAGACAGGCCAGAAGAGTGAAATGGGATTTTTTTTAGACAGTGCAAGAGACTTCTCTGACCAACCAGCACCTCAGACCAAAAGGTTCTTCTGAAATCCTCCCCAGGGAAAGCTGCACTGATGTCTGGGGGCTAAAATTTGGGAGCAATGAAATGGCAGTTCCCAGCCTGACTGCCCAGAAACACAAGGCAGGGATGGGACAGGCAGGGAGACCCTTCCCAAAGGCTGCTGCAGGGGTGGAATGAGATGGATTTTAAGGTCCCTCCCAACCTGTAACATTCCATAATCCGTAATTCCCACCTCCCTGCCCTGGAGCTGTCACCCAGGCCTGTGTCCAGCTTTCCACCCCAAACCAGTCTGGGATTCTGTGATAATTCAAATTACAGACGTTAATGAGAAGCATTAAAGACACTTCAGAATGGTCAGTGAACAATAACCATGATGTTAAATTGGAATTGTTGTTGGCTGAGGGGAGGCAGGGACAGATAAAGGAGTGATTTTAGTCACTCACACTCCCCGTGGGTCTAAAACAACCCTTGAGGTAAAAACCTGAGCACTGCAAAGGACAAGGGCACCTCCTGTCCAGCTCCAGAAACTGCACAGAATATGTGAAAAATCACAGAGCAAAAACCATCTCTAAGGATTAAGACATCATTTCATGAAGCACTGGAATGCAGCTTTCCCCTTTTCCTGCCTTGCATCAAAAATAAACGAGGGGGGGAAAAAAAACAAATTAACCAAATGCTCAGGGAAGATTTTAGAAATATTGGAAATCTGGTGAGGCTTCCAGGGGAAGAGAGGAGACTGGGCTGAATGGTTCTGGGGGCTCTAGAGCTGGAAAAAAATAAGATGAAACAAGGTAGAGGGAGATTAGAGAAAGACAAGTAATTAAAAGAACTCCTGAATTATTCTTCTTGCTGCAGAAAGGATTTAAAGTGAGGGCAAGACACAGCTTGGTGGAGTTGGTTTATTTTTTAAAATCAAACTGAGCTGTTAACACATGGCACTCTTTGCTCCAAGAGCCAACGAGGCCAAGGCCAGCAGAAGGATTTAAAAGCAATTAGATATTCCCAGGAATAATGACCAAACCCTCCAGAGCTCCACTAGAGCAGAATCCCAGGAGCTTTTGCTCTTCCCTTTATGCAAACACCTCCTGCCTGGGGATGCTGAGAAGGATTTCTGTCCACTCCTGTGTGCCCTCCCTGGCTGGATCCTGGACAAGGAATTCCAGATCATTTCAGAGCTGGGAAATCCCCAGGCGACAGCACAGCCCCAATTTCCAGTGCCTCAGTCCTGGATTCTCTGCTCTGCTTTGCCTTTCACGCCACATTTTTATTCAAAGATTTTATTAACGCTGCTAAGCTGATTTTAATTACTGTTATTATTCAGCTGCACTAGGAGGCTCTTTTATATTCCCATTGTATTCTCAACAATGCCTTTGCAGGGTATTTTTAACATTCCCTGATTCAGCTCTTTTCCATGCACTTCCCTTGTTCCACAAAACCTTCTGGATCGTGTGTTATTAGGCTAAAAAATGTGCATTTTTTTTCCAGCAGTTTCTCTCTAAGATTGGTGTGGCATTTATTCAGCCCTGGCAAGAAAGAAATGGAAGAGCCAGGAATTCCCACAGGGGTGGGAACTGGAGCAGAGGTTGACTGGACATTTTATAATTTCTCCATCCCAAGTTGAGCTGGTGATGGGCAGAGTGACACAAAGCCACCCTCGACCCTGCAGGGGAATTCTCAGCTCTGTTTTATTGATGGAGATCAGGATTTAGAGACCAAAAATCACCCCAGAGCCTTAAAAGCAAGACAGGATGAGAAAGGGAGAAGCCCAGAGAACCACTGGGCAAGCCAGGAATTCATCTGAGTTTGAGGCTGCACAAAAGCTGTAAACTAATGAGAAGACAGGCTCTAAATGGAAAGGGAAATCTTTATTTTGTGATTCCTCCAGAAGCACAGAATGAAGAGTGGCTGCTGAACAGTCACAGTGAATAAAAGTCTGACAACACAAGTGGCCCTCAATTGCCACCCTGTGCAGTGCTACAAGGAGTGATGGCTTTAAAGCACCACATAAACTGCTGATATTTCTATTTTACATTTCAGCTGTAAAGAGCAGAGATGAAGCTGATCTGTCTAAAATGGCACCCAGGAATCCATTTGAGAAACCAGCACTTCTTTTCCTCCCCCATCATTGTTTTAAAAGGCCTTTTTCACTTGGCTCAGGGGTTGAAAAGCATGAGAGGAGGAAATTACCCCCCTTTTTCCTTGGTGCTGCATGAAAGAATTGACTGTGGTTGTGTCAATATATAAATATCAGCTCCTCCATAAGGCAGGAAGATTATTGGCAATCGTTTCAGTCTGATAAAAATGTTATTTTCTGTTAAATTAATGTGTCTGGGCCCTGGTTAAAGTTGCAGTAAAGAGCAATGTTCAGTTCCAATGGTTATAAAGAGATGTTAATGTGGGCTGGGGGGAGCTCTGTGAAAGTGATAAAAAAAATTGACAAAAAAACAGCTGACAAAAAAACCACCACTGGGGTGGGTTTTACCAGCACAGAAAGGAAGGCTGATAAACCAGCTGGGGCAGGGAGTGAATAACACAGGAATTACTGGTACAGTTCTGTGTGAGGCCAGAGTGGTTTTAGCCCCACAAAGGTGTATCAAGCCCTGAGGGATGTCAGCAGCCTCTCAGAAATGGCTTGTGAAAAATAGTGAGATTGCTGATCAGAGAGGTTTTGAAAAAACAAAAAAGGTTTTGATTAAAGAAGAAAATTAACAAACTATACAGAACAAAAGTTCAGTGCAGGGAGGTCCCTTGCAGCTGCTAAGACACCCCAAAGAGCCTGGAGGATCTCTGTGCTCTCTCTTAAGTATTCAGCAATTTAGGAGGGGGTTTTGGCTTGCTGCCCAATAGAAAATAGCTCGATTTTTTGAGGAACAGCTAAAGAATCCAACAAGTGCTTTGGTCCTGCCACTGGGCCAGTTGTGATGAGAGAAGCACAGAAGTTTCTGGTTCTTCTTATTCCTTAAAAGTTCAGGGGTGAGGCTTAAACTCTTTTCCTAAACTCCTTTACTCTTTTCCTTAAACCCTTTTCCTAATCTGGGAGCCCCTGCTGGGGTGTGGGGGTGCAGTGCATCAGCACTCCATCACTTTTTGTATTATCCTGTTCTAGGACAATTGCTTTGATCTCAGCAATCACGTTGGCTCAGCTCCTTCAGTTTGGCTCAAACCAAACCGAGATCCTTTTGCAAAGACTTTGGTGCAAACGCTCTGTAGCCCTGCTTTGTGCCTGAGGTGTTTTGGTTTTCTGAAATTCTTTTCTCAAGGAATTTTCTGTAAACAAGAGAAGTGTTTTTGTAACTGTAAACTTCGTTTACATTCTTCCCCCCTAGGAGGGACTTGTTCTTGGTGTCCCTCTGCTCTGACCAATGTGAGTGAAGAGGTTTGTCTTTCTTTCACCAATCAAATTGGTCTGTGTAGAATAGTATAAAAGGGAGAAACATCCCAAAAATAAAGGAGTCACTTTCAGCCTGCTGAAATTGGAGTCTGTCGTTGTGGTGTAAAACAGCGTCAACGCTTGGGGAGAATTCCAACAACACCAACAAGGGCTGGCTTGGCCACACCAAGGACTAAATCTGGAGCCCATCACCAGCCCTCACTTGGCCCAACACACACCCAAGGAAACCCAGGAGCTCCGTCCTCACCTGCTTTGAAGATCCACTCCAGGTACCCGTTGAGCTCCCGCTCGATCTGCTGCTGCCTGCGGAGCTTGAGGAACGCCCGGCGGTTCTCCACCCGCTCCCGCTCCTTGGCAAATTCACTGCGGGCACAGAGGAGAGGGAAAACACATCACAGGCAAGCCAGGGCAGGCATACAGCCCCACCTCAGCTGGAGCAACATGTCTGAATAACTCTGGCCATTCCCTGTACCAGCCAAATTAATAAGAAGACACCTGCAGTCTTGTTTTCAGAGTTCTCAGGGATTTGTCAAAGCTATAGGAATGACAACGGGTCTGAAAATAATGAGCAAGAGCTTGAGAAAGTGTGTAAAAGCAATGCAAAACTCAGATAGAAGTCACACAGCGTGGTGATGGACACTTGACCAATTGAGTGCCCTGAAGGGTGTGTGCCTGTCTGATGGACAAATGACTCAGCCAGTCGAGAGACTCCTGCAGGTGTGGACAGCAGTGCTAGAAACTGTAACTGTGGCTTAATGTAAACAATAAATGGCTTCTGTTGGAATCATATTGATTAGTTTATTTCAGTAGCCCGTTTCCCCCCTGAACTCAGCCTTCCAGAGGAGTTCAGGGAGCCTGGGGAGCCCAGGGAGGGAGGGAGTGGGAACCACAGCGAGGTTCAACAAATTATTCCTCAGCTGCTCAACAAATTGTTCAACAAATTATTCCTCAGCTGCTTCTCTGCCTCTCTCATACTGAAAAATTCCATGTGCACACACCACAGCCAGTCATGAAACACAAATTATTGTCCTCAAGGCTAAAAACCATCCTCCAGCTCTCCCCACAGCACAATCTCCTCTAGAAGCCACAGATTAAGTCACAGAGATCAGGTCAAATGGGAGCTGAGTGGGGATGGGTTGAGGTGAAATAGCCCAGATGTCCTGGGTAAAAATGGGGGTAAAAATGATCCTGCTGTTTGCTAAAATCCCATGGAAAACAAGAATCTGGATCTCGTGCCTAGAACAGGGCAGGCAGAAAGGAAAGGTCCATCACAGAAATCACGCCCAAGTACATCCTGCTGGGGTAGCTTGAAATGAAGGTGAGGAAAAAAGTGCATCCACCAGCCTGACAACCCTGGGGCCTTCCCCAAGGGAATTCCTGGCACCTCTGGAAATTTTTTGGACACAGGAAGGTGCCCAGCTGCCATTTCTGGAGCTCTGAAGCAATCCCTGTTCTAAGCACACACTGGAGTGTCTCCCACAAGATAAATGTGGGATCATGAGGCTTCAGTCCCCCAGCACATCTCAGCTCTTCCGTGTCCTTCACACCTTCATTTAACTATTAATTAATCAGCTAGCTAATGATTTAGACTAAAATCCCACCTTAATCAGCCCACATGAGCTCATCAAAAGCCAGCAAGGAGCAGGAGCTGGGAGAAGGGTGGAGGAATGGAGGAAAAAGGAGCTCCAAGTGCCAGGGGAAGCTCTGCATTCACAGTCTGCAGCTGGTCCTTCAAAGGGGCCACTTTTGCCTCCTTTGGCAGGAGTGTGACCCACAGAGAAGGGACTGAGGGAGGACCTGGCACTAATGGGAGAGCTGAGCTGGAATCTTCATTTTGGCAGCACATCCCGAGCTCCTGACTCCCCTGTCCTGTCCCCACCTGCCAGGACAGCCCCTGACCCCATCCTTGGAACAGAACAGTCAAAACAGGGCTCTGAGCTGACAGCTCCTCCTTGGCACTCAGCACATCCCCAGGGTGTCAGCTGGGCCACCCCCCTTCCCTTCTCATCTCTCATTCCTGCTTCAGCCCCTGCTGTCTGGGGCTTCCTCTCAGTCTGGGTCTGTGTCTGGAGGAGTGTCCTGGGTTGCAGTGTGGGACATACACAAAGTATTTATTCCATCCCCATCCCCATGAGCTGTTGGAACCAGGTGGGGCAGTGTTTTCCCAGGCCCCTCCTTTGGGCTCTTCTGCTCATGGCCCATCAATGCCTTGCCCAGGACTCACAGGGAACTCCCTCCAGGAGCTCTCTCTGTTTAATGGGCCATCAAGGACCCACTGCACGACTCCTCATCCCATTGGGAGATGCTCCGCCCAGGGGGAGGAGCCAAGCATTCCCACCTGGAGAGAATCTGGGATTTGGGACAGGACAAGCAGCCCTGAGCCACTGGATTCCCAGAGGAGCAGAGCTGCCAGACCTTTCTGTGGGATCACTGCTTCAGGAAGAGCCCCTCACCTGGACTGCTCCCACCACCCTGCTCAGGCTGTGTTCTGACTCTGTCAGTGCTCTTTCGTGTTATTGCATTTATTTTATTTCCCCTTTTTCCCTTTCTTCTTATTAAATTGTATTTCTGACTTGGAGCCTCTCACTCATTTTGCTTTCAAACCACGCCAAGGAGGAATGAGGTCACACAGCACGAGGTGACAACGTGTATGGCATTTCCCAGATGTGGCATTATGGGCTGGCGTCAGCACAGAGTCCCCAGAGGAGGAGACAACAGCAGTGGGAAGTTTCCTGGAGGTTCCTCCTGGGCAGCAAGGACAGCAGAGGAGCCGTGGCACTGCTCCCTCACCCCTCAGGAACAACATAAGGAGGGCTCTCCTTGAAGAGCTTTTCATCTCCTGCCAGGCCCTGTCTGGCCTGAGGACAGTAAAAGTTCCCCAGGACTCGTCCCTTTTATCACAACTTTATATTGCAGAACCACAAAACAGAAAGGACCCACAAGGATCAGAGTGCAAAATCTCAAGTGGAAAGTCTGTATTTTAAAAGTGTAAGAAAATGAGGGGGAAACTGCTGGAAGTTGCAAACCCTCAGCAGTTTCTGTACAGCCAAACACAGATCCCCCAAAGTACCAGGAAGGGACATTGTGACATTAAACCTGTGCCTTCCTGCTCCCTGGAACTGGCAGCTTTGACCACCACAGATCCCAGAATTGTTTGGGTTGGAAGAACCTTAAATCCCACCCCCTGCCATGGATGGACAGGGACACCTCCCACTGTCCCAGGCTGCTCCAAGCCCCAATGTCCAGCCTGGCCTTGGGCACTGCCAGGGATCCAGGGGCAGCCACAGCTGCTCTGGGCACCCTGTGCCAGGGCCTGCCCACCCTGCCAGGGAACAATTCCTGCCCAATCTCCCATCCAGCCCTGCCCTCTGGCAGTGGGAGCCATTCCCTGTGTCCTGTCCCTCCAGGCTGCTGTAAATCTTCTCTCTCCATCTTTCCTGTTGGCCCCTCCAGGCCCTGCAAGGCCACCCTGAGCTCACCCCAAAGCTTCTCCTCTCCAGGTGAACACTCCCAGCTCTCCCAGCCTTTCCTCCCAGCAGAGCTGCTCCATCCCTCTGATCCCCCTGGGGCCTCCTCTGGGTCTCTCCAGCAGCTCCAGGTCCTTGCTGTGCTGGGCCCAGGGCTGGGGCAGCTCTGCAGGTGGGCTCTGAGCTGAGCACAGGGGCAGAGGGGCACAATCCCCTCCCCTGCTGCCCAGGCTGGGGCTCAGCCCAGGGCAGGGGGCTCAGGGCTGGGGCAGGTCCAGCTCTCACCCTCAGCACCCCCAGGTCCCTCTCCCAGGGCTGCTCCCTGTGCTCAGCCCAGCCTGGATTGATCCTGGGGCTTCTCCTGACCCAGGGGCAGCTCCAGCACTGGGCCTGGGGAAAACTCCTGAGGTTCCTTTGGGCTGGAGCTTGTCCCCATCCTTGTCCAGGCATTGCTGTGGAAGTTGGGAATGTCACTTCCAGGGGAAGGAAATTCCTTGGCCCTCTGCCTTTAAATTCCTCCTGAATGCTCCAGAGCTGCTGCACAATCAGGTTCAAAGCTGGAGGGTCTTGGTTTGGGATCTTGCTGGTGAAAGGAGCTCCACTTGGTTCTTTCTCATTTAAGGAGATGAGAGAGGTTTGGTGAAGCTGGGACTTGTTAAAAAGAGGGTTTTCTATATGAAATGTAATAATAAATGATGCGTGTCTCTTCCACTACATCCATCATCATTCAGGAACTGAAATATTCCCCATTTGCTGCAACTGGAAAACTCCCAGAATTTCCCTTTGAGAGCTCTTCAAGAAATTTCAGAACATATTCAAAGAAAGGGGGGGAGAAATTATATCAAAATGCCATATTTCATCTAAAAATATTTCAACTGAAGTTTCCCTGCCAGCTCCAAATGAAAACACAGAGAGCCCCATGGGAAGGGCTGGGAGCAGTAAATAGGTTTCCTCTTTTATTCAGCATAATTCCCATTTATGCCATTGACTTGCAAAAAATCTCCCAAATCACCAGAAAGGAAAAACCTGAGCAGAAATTTGCTGCTTCTTGCCCAGGATGTTTTTTTTCAGAGCTGGTTTTCCACTCTGGCCGGTCCTGGAATGTGTTTTTTGTGAGGGTGGAGAGGTCTTGGCACAGAGAAATTGGATGTCCAAGGCCAGGCTGGATGAGGTTTGGAGTCTGGGATGGTGGAAGGTGTCCCTGCCCACGCTGTGGCTGATTCCACAGGGACAGCAGGAGCAGACAGGATTCCAAGGCAGTGCATCCATCATGGGAACCACCTCCAGCCAGGCTCCATGTGTCACATTCTTCTCCTCCAGAGTGGCCTGTGCTTAATGTCACCAGGAAATGGATGGTTGTCGCTTTCCACGTCGGTGGGTGAGGAGTGAAATCAATCTGGGTGTGAAGAATGGACTGAAACAGCCACTCCAGGGCAATTCCAGAGCCCCCCGAGCCACGCAGGAGACAGAGGCAGCTCCTCAATAACCACCAGGGTCAGCAAACACAACAAAACTAATGAAATTCTCATAACTGGCCTTAAATTAAAAATACTGTCACACCAAAAAGGGGAGGGGGGGAAAATCAATAAATCACAATTTCCATGCCCTGAGTGTGTGATTAACTTTCTGTGTGACAGGCAGAGAGCTGGGATGGAGCATCCCAAATTCTCCTCCTGCTTTGGCTTTGGTGACACACGCCCAGGGCAGTGACAGTGCAAGGCTGATCACACCCTCAGAGCTCTGCGGTTTCAGGTTTGATGCTCAAAAAATCAGCCAGAAACTCTTCCCACACCCAGGGAAGAGCAGAGAGAGATGAGCCAGCACCGCTAATAGTGCTGGTGATTAGCGACTCGTAATTACAGCACAGGTAATTAGCTCCTCATTGAGAGGGATCCCACCACGCTCAGATCTCAGGAAATCTCAGACTTTACACAGGATGTGGAGAAGTGTCATTGAGAAAGCAGCAGATCTTGGGAGGACTCCGCCAGCCACTCCTGGAAAGCAGCTGAGAGGAGCTTTTGGGAATTTCAAGTCTTCAAATTAACATTTTTTAAAAAAATAAATATATAAATCCAATGAGTTTTAGGATTGGCTTGGTCTCCATCCCAAGAACATCCAAGGAATGTGTCAAGGCGCTCCTCTCCTGTCTCACTCAGCCACCTTGTCCCAATCCAACCAAATTCCCACTGCTTGGTGAGCCACAGGAGGCAAATTCCTGCTGAGCAGCCCCTCCTCACACTCCTCCTGCTGTTCCCTCAGTCCTTGTGGGATTGGGTTTCCCCCCTCAAACACAAAATCCTGCAGAGCCACTCCTGTCTCGCTGCAGCAGGATCTGATCCAGTTGACATTCCCAACATTTCACCCCCAGCCACAAGCAGCCTCCATGTGCTGTAGAAAAGCAAATTGTTGCTCCAGGAGCAGAATTTGTTCTGCAGGTGCAGAACTCTGGGTTTTGCCTTCCTGAGGAACAGCAAATCCTTTATGAGGGGAGGCCTCTGCAGGATACAACAACAACAACAACAAAAAAAAACACCCAACACCTTTGTGGTGCAGCAAAGGACACAAAGCCTCAGTGGGGTCAAAATAAATAATAAATACATTTATTTTACCTTCTGCAAAGGTAAAAGCAGCGAGGGGGGTTGAGCTTGCAGAGCCCACAGAGAGGACGGAGATGTGTAGACTCAATATTTTCTGAGCTTGAGAGTTACTGAGCTCTTCTCAAGAGAAACTTTTCAACAGGAGGAATGTTCCTTTTGTACTACTATATTTTTATTTTTAACATTCCCAGTAAAGAACTGTTATTCCTATTCTCACATCTTTGCCTGAAAAGCCCCTTAAATACAAAATTATAACAATTCAGAGGGAGGGGGTTTACATTCTCCATTCCAAGGAGGGCTTCACCTTTCCCTGGCAGACACCTGTCTTTCCAAACTAAGACAGGGGACACCAACTCTCCTCAATTGGAGCATTTTCCTTTATGAGGGAGCTCTGAACCAGGGACCCAGCAGCACCAGGGGCTCTTAGATCTCTCAGAGGACTCAGCTGAGCCCACAGCCAGCCCTGAGAGCCTGGCAGGGGCTGGGACAGCAGGGATCACATCAGGGATCAGGCACCCCAAAAGCATCAACTTGTAGAGTTTCTCACTGAAACTCCTGAAGGAGAGGAGGAAAGGCAACCACAGCAGAGGCTGGAGCAGCCACAGCAGCAGCAGGAGGAGGGCAGGGACAAGGGGAAGGAATGGGGAGAGCAGGGAGAGTTTATTCCCTGTGGCACACAAAGCTGGGAGGAATGTTGGTGAGTTAGAAACACACTGTTAGGAGTCAGAAACTTGGCTCAGGGAAGAAAAATATGAATAAATCCAGGAATTAATAGAAAAGCAGTGTAATTTCCAGCTGCCTGGACGTGACCTGGAGCTGGGAAGATACAAACCCAAGAGGACAGATCTTAGCTGGGACTTTGCACCCACAAGGGTGCAAACAGACAGGAGAGCAGGGAAAAAAAAGGATTTCTTCCCCCTAACATCAGATCTGTACCACAGCAAGGATCAGGAGAAGTTCAGGATGAGCTGACTTTGATTATTCTCATCCACACATAAAAATCCTCAGAAATGTGCAGGCAAAAAACTAAAAATAATTTGATGCCTCTGACTTACTGCTCTGGAAACATGAATAGAGATGAATGTGGTGGATTGTCACATCACTGGTTTCAAATAGTCCTAAAAAATCAGGGCCAGGTCACCACTGAACACAGGCAAAGCATCTTGATTGGAAAAGTCTCATGGAGCAAGAAGAGAAATCATGGAAATGCAGCTCATTTGGGCAAGGAAAGAACCTGAGGGAGGTGAAAGGAGCCCACCCATGAGATGCTCCACAGGGAGAGCACACTGAAAACTGCTGGAATGAGAGGAAGCCCAACAATGGATTCACCCGAAAAGCCAGAATTATTTTTTTTTTAGAATTCCTTTGTGCTGGTGAGAGTCTGCACCTCTGAGAGAAGTTTTCCTGCAGTTTGCTGAGAAGTCAGAGTTTACTAAAGAAGGAAAGCCCAGAGGGCTGAGCTGAGAAAGCTCTGGGGCTCCTCACCCACCCCAGGCTGCCCCTTCAGCTGCTCAGGCTCCCAGAGAAACTCATTTTTGTTTCTATTTCACCTGGAGCTGCAGCCAGCCAGGATCCCACTGGGAAAGGGGCAGACAGAGCCCAAAGAGCTGCTGAACCCATCCCAATATCCAAGCCCTGGATCCATCAATCCTGCCCAGGGAGAACTGCTCCTGCTGCCTCCCCAGGGCTCTAAAAAGGGAAAAACTCAGTTCTCCTCCAGCAGCTGATAAGGGATGGAAGGATCTGGGAGAGAATGATCTCTGAGCACCCAGCCAGGCTCCAGAGTCACTTTAACCACTGCCACAAGAGGCTTCAAATGCAGGGCAGCTATGGGGAAAAACACCCTGGATTTCTGGGGAGGGGGAGGGGGAGAGGAGAGGAGAGGAGTCTTCAATGCATCTTCCTCCCTCCTTTCCTTTGTCTCCACATTCAGCTTGTTCAGCCAATTTGACTTTGATTCCCCCTTATCTGATTTGAGGGCTGCAAGTGGCACAGCTGGGCAGACCTGGCTGGAAGGAGGAGCTGACAAAGGGAGAAAAAGGAGTTCAAAAAAGGCTCATTTATCTCCTCGCCTCAGCCTGCTGCAATTGCAGGATGAACCTCTGCTTCTGTTCAAGTTTCCACTCCCAGGACAAAGCAGAGGCCCCAGGAAATTCAAATTTAGGTCGCCTATGTGTCATTTTTTTGTATCCCAGGCTTTGATTTCCATTGTGGCTTAAGAGAAGGGCAAATAAAGGAAGTGCAGATCTCCTGGACTAACCAAAAACACAGAAAAGGAGCAAAGGACCCACATTCAGTAGGATCAGTCACTGCTCTCTGCCCCCTCCTGCAAGAAACCAAGAAAGAAAAATTTCTCCCTCATTTCATGCGTGCAATGATGGCTTTGTTAAAAAGGGGTGATGAGAAAGAAAAAGGGAGAGAAAAAAAAAATCTGCTTTTTTCTTCTCTTTCCCCTCCCTTTTAAGCACAGCCTCGGAACAGACTAAAAGCAAGGAGAAAGCCAGAGTCTCATCTCTTTCCATGATGCAGCTCTTCTGCTGCAAATAATTAACACCAGGCAAAGTCAGATCTCAGCAGGTAGCAGTGGACTGGGAACAAATGTGCAGGGAAATGAAGGATTGTCTCTGTAATGAGGGGAAGGAGGACACAAGAACACTTTGCCCCTGTGACAAATTAATCAGCTCCTCTCTCCTCCAGGAGGAGGTTTTATGATCCCAATCTGGCAGAAGTCCTCAGGATGGGAAAAGTTGTCATGAAATTCAGCAGGACAAGTCCCTGAGCCAACCTGAGGTTGGGATGGGGCTGTGCTGGCTCTCCAGGAGCTGCTCCAACACCACAAAACCCCCAGTGACCTGGGACAGAGAGACACTGAAATCCCCCAGGGAGGCTGAGCACAGCACAGGGAGGGTCTTTGGTGGGATGAACCATCCACACTCCAGACTGATCAGAAAAGGGTGAGAAAAAGATTTAAATCTCATTTTCCTGCCCCTTTCTCCCTGCCCCTTGTGCCCTGTGAGGTGCCAGCACAGCTGGAGCTGTGTCCCCTGCCAGGCTCCCACTGGCACAAAGCTCCTGCACCCACCCCAAACGTGTCCCCACAGCCCCTGTGGTGCCTCAGGATTTTAGTTTTTATATATTTCATATATTTGTTTATATATATTTCATATATAGACTATATGAAATATATATTTAATATATTCTACACTAAAGAACCCTGCAGTTCTTTAGTGCAGAACTCCAAACCCCACACACACTGTGAGCTGCTGCTTCCCCATTTTGGGCAGACACAACAATTCCTCTCCAGGCCTGGGGATCAAGGACCCCTCACTGCCTCAGGCCCCAGAGATGGAAACAAAAGTGAGTTGGGGGCAGCAAATTTGGGGTCAATGACTTCATTACCTGAAGCTGGAATTGGGAGATTAACCCCCAATATGCAAATGGACCAAACTTATCAAAGTGTGAAAACCTTTTGTCCATTTTGGGTGCAGCCCCTGGGGGGCTTCATCTGCCCTAAATGTACCTGAAGGCGCTTTGTAGCCCTGGTTTCCTGCCTGAGGTGTTTTGGTTTTCTGAAATTCCTTTCCCAGGGAATTTTCTGTAAACAGGAGAAATGTCTTTGTAAACTGTACTTTGTTTTCATTCTTTCTCTAGGAGGGACTTCTTCTTGATGTCCCTGTGCTCTGACCGATGTGAGTGAAGAGGTTTTGCCTTTGTGTCACCAATCAAATTGGTCTGTGTGAAATAGTATAAAAGGGAGACACATCCCAAAAATAAAGGAGTCATTTTCAGCCTGCTGAAGTTCAAAGTCTGTGTCGTTGTGGTTTAAAACAGCATCAACCCTTCCATAAATACACCTGCTTTTTTATTCCCTGAATCTTGTCTGGCCTCTGTTTTTAGGTAGCCCAAAAAAGCATCACCTGCCCTGGGTGATCCCATAAAACAGAGACACATCCAGGACAGGGCAGTTCTGGGGAAAACACAGCCCAGGCCCTGCTGAGCATCTCCACACTCAGCTGTCACAGCCAGAGGAGCAAACCTTGGCAGCAGCCATCACTCCTCACTGCCTGGGCTGGAAACACCTCAGGCCTCACCATAAATATTTGAGGACGTGACGAGCAGCATTTTTCACACTCCAGAGGTGCAGACTCCCCGGATCCCGATGCATCATTCTGGGATCGTGGCCTCTCTGGCCAGAATTCCGCCACCCTCGGTGCTCCCCATGCCTGAATCCCTGCCAAAAACCACTTAGCCTTGAAATAAGTTCAATCATCTTCCTCCCCAGCATCCCAGGATAACGTTTATCCTCTTTGCACGGTGTAATCCAAAGCATCAGAACGCTCCACCGATGTATTGTGGGGCATCATCCAGCTCATTACCAGGCAGAATTAATGCCCAAGCCGTAGGAAACCCCATAATCCCAGCAGCCTGTGGAAAAAAAGCTGGGAGCTGGGATGGGGGGAGGCTGAGGGCTGGAAGGGGAACAGCAGCAGGAGGAGAAAAACAGCAGTGAAGTGGCTGCTGAGGGAGGGAACACCAGGAGGCCAAGGTGGGGATGGGGATGGGTTTGGAATGGAGATGGGGTTGGAATGGGGGTGGGATGAGGTTGGGGATGGGATGGTTTTGATGTCGGGATGGGATGGGGTTGGCATGGGATTGGGATGGGGGTGGGGTTGAAATGAGAATGGGGTTGGNGATGGGGATGGGGTTGGGGATGAGGATAATGATGAGCATGAGGATGAGGTTGAGATGGGGTTGCAGATGAGCATGAGGATGAGGATGGGGTTGAGGTTGACATGGGGTTGGGATGGGGATGAGGCTGAGATGGGGATGGGGTTGGGAATTAAGGTGATGATGAGCATGAGGATGAGGATGGGGTTGAGGTTGACATGGGGTTGGGATGGGGATGAGGCTGAGATGGGGATGGGGTTGGGAATGAAGATAATGATGAGCATGAGGATGGGGTTAGGGTTGGCATGGAATTGGGATGGGGATGAGGATGGGGTTGAGATGGGGATGGGGTTGGGAATTAAGGTAATGATGAGCATGAGGATGAGGATGGGGTTGAGGTTGACATGGGGTTGGGATGGGGATGAGGCTGAGATGGAGATGGGGTTGGGAATGAGGATAATTGACGATGAGGATGAGGATGAGGATGAGGATGAGGATGAGGATGAGGATGAGGATGAGGATGAGGATGAGGATGAGGATGGGGTGCCCAGCCCTTGTGGGCACAGGCCATTAAACCAGAATTAAGTCAGAAAAAGATTCACTTTGAGGCAGCACTTCTCAACTCCACATGGAGATTTTCCCTCCTCCCTGCAAACCAGGGCAGAATTCCATAAAAAAATTCATCAGGATCATCCCAGGGCGTTTTGTGGTCAGGGGTGAAGCCGTGACTTCCCCAGCAGCAAATGACCCTGTGTTTAAGGGATTCAGGAGGGCAGCTGGGGTCAGCACTTCCCACCATGGTTTGCACTCAGAACAATCTCATGGTGCCACCAGAGGAAGCCAATATTTTTATTTTTTTTTTTAGTGGAAAAGTTGTTTTATTCCCTTTATTGCCACCTAGATTGCAAACAAAGAGTTTACAAAGGATCTAATAAAAAATAACTCCCCGCTGCAGTCAGCACAGAGAGATGTTCCAAGGGAAATACATTATGGATACAAATTCCTAAACATTGTCACCGCTGCAGTTATTCCTAAACATTGTCACAGCTGCAGTTATTCCACTCATAGAAAATGCCACCTCAGTTTCTGGGAAGAAAGATGCCCCAACTTTTGGAACAGGGATAACATCACCCAAGGGGCTGGAGGGATGGGCCATCAAAATTCCAAGCAGGTGTCGAATCTCCTAATTGCACCTAGTTTTCAATTATTTATTTTTATCATTTATATTTTTCCCCTTTCTTGTACGTGGGGAATCACCCCAGCACAATTCCCAGCACAGAACACACCCATGTCCTGAATTCCAGAATTCCACGGCTCACAAGGAGAAGGAAATGAGCTCCTGGATGTTATTGGTATCAAAAGGGACAGGAATTTCTCCTCCTGCACCTGCTCTCCTGGCCCTGTGCAGTGCTGAGCTCACAAATCAGCTGTGACACTCAGCAAAAGCTCCTGCAGGAGGAAATAATCTGTATTTTTCTGCTCTATTGGGTTCTGCAGGGCTGCTGAGTTTTCTTGGTTCACGGAAGGATCAAGCACCAGGGAAGGAAAATGGAAAGGGGAGGAGTATAAAGTGAGGAGCAGGGAGGAAAATCCCCCACAAGGGATATAAAACCACTGCTCCAGGGCAAGTGGGATGCTGAGTCCTGCTGGAGAGCCCCAAACATTCCTTTAAAAAACCCCAAACTCCCTGGATTTCAGGAGCTGCTTCAATCACACCTCTGACCACTGCACCACTCCAGGAAACCTCTCAACCACCCTGGAAAACAACACAGAATATTTCCTGTATTTCCATGATACAACTTCTGTATTTTCTGGTGATGTCCAGCCTGGTGAGGAGGAGCTGATCCCAATTTCCCCAGTCAAAGCCCCACCTTTGGCACTGGGGTGAGAAGGTCCAGCCCAGCATCCAACATCCCTGTGGCAGCACCAGGAATCACTGACCTGCTTGGCCTCCCAGCTGGGGCTCATTTCTGTATTCCATCTTTTCCAAAATTCCACACCTCCTGTCACTTCCCTGCCTTTGCTGCTGTTACAGAGTCGTGGAATCCTTAAGGCTGGAAAAGGCCTCTCTAAAATCAGCAAGTCCAACCATCAGCTGTGGCCTCAAGTGCCACTTCCACATGTTTTTGTTTTGTTTTTTTTTTGAACACTCCCAGGGATGCTGACACCCCTGGGCAGCCCATTCCAATGCTCCCCAAGCCTTTCCATGAAAAAATTCTTCCGATATCCAACCTGAGCCTCTCCTGGCAAAACTTTGAGGTCATTTCCTCTCATCCTGTCCCATGATTCCAGAAGAATCAGCAGAGAGGGAAAGTTGTTTGCTCTTTATTTCAGCACAGGTTTCATCTCTTGTTGCACTTTTTGGGCACCTGTAATAATATCCGTGGACAGTGGGGACGAGGAACTCTGCAGAGCTGAGATATTCTAGAAATATGTGGGTTTATTGCAGGGGTTGTGGGTAAAAAGGGCTTTGCCTTCAGCCACCAGCCTGGGCTGGAGGGAACCCCAAAGAGAGAGGGAGAGAGAGAGATGGGGTAGATCTAAGGGGTAGAAACGGGGTAAGAGTGGGGAGAAGAGAGCAAGCAAGAGAGTAGGGGAAAAGAGGGGAGAGGCAAGAGCGGACAAGAGGGCAGAGGGGCAGAACAAGAGA
>VWZU01016806.1:109695-132184 GCA_013397095.1 Sterrhoptilus dennistouni | reverse complement strand
GCCCATGAGAACTGCTATATCACCATATCATCCTGTATTCTAAACCCTAAAGACTACTTTTCTTATCTGTTTTCTCCCCGATGCCTTTGGCAGAGTGGAAAGGCAACATTCCTGAGTCCTTTTGTTTTCCTGTCCTTCAACCCATCTCCAGCTCATCACCATTTTCCTGCCTCCCATGCCTACATCTCAAAACTGGCTTTCATTTCTATTTCACTCACAGGTCTTACATCTGCACTATTTCTTACCATACAATCATATCCATAATTCCTTCCTGTCCCATCTTTCCCAACAGGCATCCCAACGGGGTCAGTTTTCCAGGATTTGCTCAGACAGGTAAACCCAGGAGCCAAACCTGTTCACTGCCAGGGACTCAGGGGCAGCCACAGCTTCTCTGGGCCTCCCCACCCTCACTGGGAAAGATTTTTTATACATTTTATACCTTTTTCCTTCCCTGCTCAGCAGCTCCAAGCCCACCGGGAGCCCCGTGCTCCACATCTGTGCTGTGATGTTTATTCCCTCAGCCTTTCCCCGGGAATTATTCCAGGCAAGGACGTCAAACCACTCCATGAAGCAGAAATTAGAAGCTCCCCTCTGTGAGGAAGATTTTCTCACCCTCACCACTGACAAAGGGAACCCTGCACAGAGCTGTGTTTTCAAGAGGAGATGCACATCCATATAATATTCATATTTTGCCCCAGGCAACAAGAGGCTTCCGGGAGAGTCAGACACAGGTCTCCAACTCCTGCTCACCAAACCCCTTTGATTCCAGCACAAAGGAACAGGAGCCTGCAGGATTTGGGGTTGGTTTAAATCCCGCTGTGGGAATGAGGGAGATGAGGCACCTAATGAACCACGCTCAGCCCTGCTGGGGTAATCCCTGAAAATCAGCCACCAGACAAAGTCTCTGATACACCAGGATGGCCTAGAAATGGATTTGATCAGTTATTGATCAGTTATAAATGGATGTCACCAGTTATAAATGGAGTTGATCAGTTATAAATGCATTTGGTCATTTATTAATGGCTTTGATCAGTTATTAATGGCTTTGGTCAGTTGATCAGTTATAAATGGCTTTGACCAGTTATTGATCCATTATAAATGGATTTGACCAGTTATAAATTGATTTGATCAGTTATAAATGGATTTGCTCAGTTATTGATCAGTTATAAATGGATTCGGTCAGTTATTAATGCCTTTGGTCAGTTTGACCAGTTATAAATGGCTTTGGTCAGTTGTTGATGAGTTATAAATGGCTTTGGTCAGTTCTGATAAGTTATAAATGGATTTCATCAGTTATTGATCAGTTATAAATGGCTTTGGTCAGTTGTTGATGAGTTATAAATGGATTTGATCAGTTATTGATCAGTTATGAATGGAATTGATCAGTTATAAATGGCTTTGGTCATTTATTAATGGCTTTGCTCAGTTGTTGATCAGTTATTAATGGCTTTAGTCAGTTATTGATCAGTTATAAATGTCTTTGGTCAGTTGTTGGCCATGATGACCATTATCCCTGCACTGAAGGTGTGACACAGCCTCACCCACAGCACTCTCCCCTCCTCAAACCCCACTGCACTGCTGCCCACAGCCTGTGCTTTGAGGAGTAAAAATAACAACGAAATAACACAAATCAGCATTAATATGTTCTTCGGAAAACACCTTCCTTTCTCCAGTAAGAAGAGGAAAAGTGCAGCACTGAAGGGCTTTTACCACACAACAGCAACAACTCATTTTTTCTTCCCCTGCTGCCAAGAGGCAGGGGGAAAAAAATCCAGATTTTAATACAACCCTATGATCTCAATTGCCTGCATGATCTAAGGGGAAACTCGGTGCAGAGTGAGGTGCCAAACTCTGAGAGCTTTATAGTCCTGGAGTGTGTTAATTCCAGATCACATCTCCCCAGATGCTGGGAATGTTCCAGCCTCAGACTGGGCACTTTGGTCCAAACCCAAAACTCAGCTGCAACAAACCCCAAATCCCCATCTGACCCCTGGGGTTTGAACATCAAGGGACCAGCGTGTCCCCAAAATCCAGACATTGGCTCGAGCAGGCAGAGATCAAACAAACAAAACAAGCCAACCAAAAAATCAAATGCAAGAAAACAAAACAAAAAAATCACCACCAAAAAAAAAAAATAATCCCAAGCCTAAGATCTTTTGATTTTAATTAATCTTTTAATTGCCTTGAGTTTGAGCTTCCCCTTTCCCCAGGCTGCACATTTGCACCAAAATACATGATCAACATTTCCATGTCCCACTCCAGGATTTTATTGGCACCAGCAGGATCCTGGTGGCTTTTCAAGGCAACACAGAAGTGTTGGCTGCACTGACCCAAATCAGTCTAATTCCACAGAGTTCACTTCACTCTTGGGCCTGGATTCAGAATCAGTTCAGGGGTACAGAAATATCCCCCTTAAGGAGAGGAGGGGCAGGATATGTGGGAAGGGGACACAGTGTGATCTCAGTAATATCCCCCCCAGTGCTAAAATCAACACATCTTCCCTTTTAAAATAAAATAAAATAAAATAAAATAAAATAAAATAAAATAAAATAAAATAAAATAAAATAAAATAAAATAAAATAAAATAAAATAAAATCCACGAGGGCCTTACCCTGACAGGACGCCCAGCACCAAGTTGAGCATGAAGAAAGAGCCAATGATGATGAGAGGGATGAAGTAAAGCCAATTCCAGGTGTTTCCTGCAGCATCGTTGGTCTGGAAGCAAAAAGAAAAAGGAGAGATGAATGTTATTTCAGCTCAGAAACAAAACACCACACAGAGGAGATTCCCCTTGGAATTCCACAGGAGTGTCCAGCACTGATGTCCTGGTCAGTTCTGCTCTGTTCACCAGCTGAAATCCCAGCCAAAGAACTGATTGTCCCAGGATTTTCCCTCAGCCCCAGTGGGGAGACCCCTCTGCTGTCCCTGTCAGTGACCTGGTGGGGGGATGGAGGTCACAGTGACCCCAGGCTGGGTGGGACGTGCTGGGGGCAGCAAACCCTACACAGGGCTCAGCCCAGGGGGGATCCCTGGGGTCACATCAAAGGGATGAGGGTCAGCAAGGTGTCCTGTCCTTGGTCACAGCTCCAGGGAAGGGCCCTGGGGGTGCTGGACATCCCCGGGTGTGCCCAGGTACGGAAGAGCCCCCTGGGCTGTGCCATGGTGTGTCCAGCAGGACCAGAGCAGTGACCACCCCTGTGCTGGGGCACCTCAAATCCTGTGTCCAGCTCTGGGCTCCTCAAGAAGGGCATGGAGGGGCTGGAGCGTGTCCAGGGCAGGGAATGGAGCTGGGGAAGGGTCTGGAGCCCCAGGAGAGGCTGAGGGAGCTGGAAAGGGGCTCAGCCTGGAGAAAAGGAGGCTCAGGGGGGACCTTGTGGCTCTGCACAAGTCCCTGCCAGGAGGGGACAGCCGGGGGGGTCAGGCTCTGCTCCCAGGGAACAGGGACAGGAGCAGAGGGAACAGCCTCAGGCTGGGCCAGGGGAGGTTTAGACTGGACTTTGGGGAAAATTCCTTCATGGAAATGCTGCCCAGCCCTGGCACAGCTGCCCAGTCACATCCCTGAAGGGATTTAAAAGCTGTGTAGGGGACATTGGTCAGTGCTGGGGGAACCTTAAAGGCTTTTTCCAACCTAAACAATTCCCCAGCTCCAGGCTGACCCTGGTGCAGGACCAGAACACATTTTTAGGTGGCCTAACCCAATGCAGGCTCTGTACAGCAGCCTCCTCCCGTCGCCCCTGACTTTCTTGCTTTCGAGCGTTTGAGTCTTTGCAGCACCGTTCTCACGCTGCTTCACACAAACAATATTGTATTCTTAGAAATTCTCTGTATATTTTGCATAATTGTTCTCTGAAAGAGAACTTGATTGAAAGGAAGAGTGACCAATGGAGTCAGGAGGTTGTGACCTCCTTGGGCCAATCTGGGCCCTCTGTACAAAATGGATATAAGTAGATTGGAGTCAGATAATAAAGAGTCTTCCATGTTTGACCTGCTGCTGAGCAGGCAGCAGGGAGGGGAAGGGGAGGGAAGGGAGGTGGGCTTTGTGACAAAGTTTCTGCATTCGTCAGCCACGAGGGAGCTCTTTGGGGAAGTGCTGAAAAGGAAAATGCCACATTGGCCATTGACAGAATCCCAGCGCTGAGGGAAAATGCAAATTCCTCTCTTGTGCGGGAAGAATGCGGCAATCTGAGGATCTGATGGCGGGTGGAAGGGGAGGAAGAAGGGGAGCAAAAAGGAAAGTAAAGACCTAAACACATTCTCCTCATCCTTCTCTCTCCTCCTGCAGACGATAAAGAAAACCAGGAGCCCTGAACTCACCTCCCTGCCCAAAGGCAGAGCCCACAGAGAAGTGCTCAAACACCACCTGGCAAAAACTGCATTAATTCTGATATTGCTGCTTTAACTTATTATCTGTGATGCTTTCTGCTCACTGCTCCAAATTATATTCCCAAGAGTCGTTTTGCTTGCAGGATTCACAGAAGGAAATGCTTTAAATGTGGATTTACCTCAGCCACGCCTGTACTTGGTGCCACCTCAAAATCTCTGTGTGAGAAATCACCCAATGGACAGGCAAAACCTACATCACAGCATTTCTGACAGGGGATAACATTTACAGCACAATAAAGAGTCAATCCTTGCATTCTCCTTGTCCTTCTCCCTCCTCCTGCAGAGAGTAAATTAAAACAGGAGCCCTGAGCTCAACTCCCTGCCCAAAGGCAGAGACTACAGAGAAGTGCTTCCAAACACCAAATGGCAAACACTGTGTTAATTCTAATTCTAACTCTGATATTGGTGCCTTTAACTTGTTAACTGTGGTGTTTTTTGGCCACTGTTCCCAACTGTATTTCCAAGAATGCTTTTGCTTGCCCCCAACTCACTTTTGTTTCCATCTCTGGGGCCTGAGGCAGTGAGGGGTCCTTGATCCCCAGGCCTGGAGAGGAATTGTTGTGTCTGCCCAAAATGGGGCAGCAGCAGCTCACAGTGTGTGTGGGGTTTGGAGTTCTGCACTAAAGAACTGCAGGATTACAAATATATGAAATATATAAAAGCTAAAATCCTGAAGGATCACTACATTAATTTTGAGCACCCAGGGGCTCTGTCCTCCCTCTGTGCTGGTGTCCCCAGGCAGTGACAGCAGGGCCACCTCTGGAGGTGCAGAGATCTGTGGGGGGATTTTGGCAGCTGGAACAGGCTCAGAACCCAATCCTGCAAGGGGATTGATGCCCTGAGCTGCAGCACAGGGCATTCCCCAGCACAGCACAGCACAGCACAGCACACTCCCCACCAGCAGCCCTTCTGTGGCTTGTCCAGGAGCAGAGCCAGGCCAGGGTTAATCCTCACTCCGTGTCTCAGGCACTCAGAGCTGCTCAGGCAATGCTCCCCCGTGTTAACAAGGCGCCAGCTGTGTCTGCTCATTAATTCATCCCAAGATATGGTTTGAAACCATCGACTTGAAAGCAGCCAACTGCTGCTTGCACCGTGCTGCAGAGCCCAGAAATGCCTTTGTACCACCTCTCATCTCCTCTCCTGCAGCCCTGGCCATCTCCCACCTTCCCAGGGCACACAGGGCTGCTCCAAGGGGAGGCTCCTCATCCCTGGCAGTGTCCAAGGCCAGCCTGGAGCACCCTGGGCTGGTGGAAGGTGTCCCTGCCCATGGTGGAGGTGGAATGAGGTGAGCTTTAAGGTCCCTTCCAGCCCAAACCAATCTGGGATTCTCATGGTGGAGTTTCTTTTGCTCCAGCCCCATCCCATGGCCAGGAAATGCTCAAGGCAGCCTGGCCTGGTGCAGCATCCTCCTCCCAGCCCATCCCCATCCCTCCACTGCCTCCCCAGGGTCTCTGCCTGCTCTGGGCTCCTTCTCCCCATCCCCAGGGAGCCTCAGGGCTCACCAGACTGTGGACCCAATATTTTATGAAGCTGAGCTCTTCCCAAGAGAAACTTTTCAACAGTTTTTCCCAACACAGCCTTGTGTAACCAATATTCCTTTCCCATCACAGCAGGTGTTGTTTGCTGTGTTTGTTCCTGAGCCCATGGGAGAGGTGTCAGCCCTATGGACCAATAACTTGCCTTTAGCACAGCGTGTTATAAAAGGGCTGAATGGATTGTGAATAAACCTTCTGATTTCTGCTGCCCCCTGACTGGAGTCAAACATCTTTATTTTGTGTCTCTTTGTGACAGAGAGGGGCACTTGGGAAGTGGGAACAGAGAAAAGGCAGTGAGGGGGGTTTGAGCAGACAGAGACCACAGAGAGGAGGGAGAGGTGCAGGCTCAATATTTTCTGAGCCTGAGAATTGCTGAGCTCTTCTCAAGAGAAACTTTTCAACAGTTTTCTTTTCCCAACACAGCCTTGTGTAACCAATATTCCTTTCCCATCACAGCAGGTGTTGTTTGCTATTTCTGTTCCTGAGCCAATGGGAGAGGTGTCAGCCCTATGGACCAATAACGTGCCTTTAGCACAGCGTGTTATAAAAGGGCTGAATGGATTGTGAATAAACCTTCTGATTTCTGCTGCCCCCTGACTGGAGTCAAACATCTTTATTTCGTGTCCTGTTCCAACACCAGACCATCCCCAGATCCCACTGCTGACTCCACCAAAGGGGCAGGAACTGGAGTCAAAGGGGAAGGAACTTCACATAAAATAACCTTTCATGTGAAATACAAACAATTCAGGAGCTGCCACGTAAATATTTCCTGAGTGGGGGTCAACAAGGAGATTTAATTGGACCATTTGCTTTTCCTGTATTTTTAATCAAAATAAAAAAATCCAGCACACCTAAATTGACTCATTGAATCTAATCAATGGCACAGCCTGACTTATTCAGGGCAATTAAAGGGTAATATTCCCTTAGTTAGTTAAGTGCTTTTTGCATTGAGAACGCTCAGCTGTCTCAGAGAGACGAGAACTCTCTTTACCCTCAGTCTGATTTTTCACAACTCTCTTCCTCGCCGTTTCTGATAATTAGCGAAGCTATTTACGGGTGATTTATTTCTGTCTGCTCCTATTCTTACATTTAAAACGAACACAGAAATTACCAAGAATAGAATCCAAAACATTACGAGCGTGTGTGCAAGAGCACATGGAACCTGCCTTACGATGAAAACAGGAGAAAAAAATCTTTTAATTTTTCATTTCATCTTTTAAACCCTCCGTAGCCTTTCTGACACAGAAATACCACTGAGCCCTGCACTGAGGAGGTCTCTGCTGAAATCCTCAGCCTCCCAGGAGGTGAAATTGGGTCACAGCCAGGTGAGAGGTGAGCTGCTCCCATATCCCCCAGACCAGGGAGAGAAATCCCATTTCCCAAGCTCTGACCCAAGTGCTGCTCCCCACGGAGCACCAGGATCTGCAGGAAGCCTTTCCCTTCTATCCCCATCCCAGTTTGAGTCCAGTCTCAGCTCAAATCCAGCCCAGTTTCTCTGGGTCCTGATTCTCAGGTGTTCCAGCTCATTTTAGGGAGCAGCTGGTGCTGAGCTCTGCAGGGGTGACCCTCCAGAGCCAAACTCAACTGGCACAGGAACATCCCTGTCCTCTGTGGGAAGGATAAAACTGAAATGGGCTCAATGAAATCAGTGGTGCCTCCAAATGGTGCTCTGAGTGCAGCAGGATGGGGCTGGGTTGGGGTTCAGAGCTTCCCCGACCTGGGGTCAGCTGGGTCAGAGTGATGCCTTGAAGTTTTATTTTTTATGTATTTCAGGTTCTGTGGTGCCCAGGGGTGCAGCTCTGAGCTCACAGTCAGTGTCACTCAGCTCTGCACAGAGCAGGGACACAAAACAAATCCTTTTCCTGCTGCACACCAAGGACAACTCTCAGGCCCAAAAGCACAAACAAGGGTGGGCTGGAGGGAGGGACAAGAAGGATGGGACCTCACAGCCTGGAGCTGGAATTGGACAATTAAACCCCAAAGTGCAAATGGACCAAAACTGATAAAAGTGTGAGATCTCGTGACCAGTCAACCATTTTGTGACCATTTTGGGTCCACCTTGTGACCATTTTGTGACCATTTTGGGTCCACCTTGGGTTTTTTACAGAAAAGGTGATAAAGTACTGGAATGACCTGCCTGGGGAGGTGGTGGATTCACCATCCCTGGATGTGTTTAAGAAAAGACCAGATGTGGCACTTGGGGCCAGGGTTTAGTTGAGCTTGGGGTTGGGTTGGACTTGATGATCCTGGAAGTCTCTTCCAACCTGGTGATTCTGATTCTGATTCTTTGTGTGGGGTTTGGACCCCAAGAAAGATCCCATGGCAGGGGAAGTGTTTCCTGGGAGCCCTTTGAAAAGATCCTCTCTCTCTCTCTCTCTCTTAGATCTTTGAGCTGTTCCATTCCTTTTCACCTTCACACACTCCTAGATCACTTTCCCTTTCAGCTTCTCATTTTCCACCTTTTATTTCCCCTGACAGGACTCAGAAAGCGCCAGAGAAGAGTGGAGGGAGATACAATTCCCTCAAATAACACCAGTGCAGAGCTGGGCTTTCCTCTGAAAGCATCCAAATGCACAAAATCAACCCAAACACGGGAAGGCTCCGGGTGAAATCCTCAAAGCTGGCAGCATTTTAATTTTGCACAATAGCAGTGGATGTAGGAACACGTTTTTAACTGTAGTCGTTGCAAGCAATATTAATGTTAATTCAGCCAAGTTTAAATAGAAGCAAATCCTCCCCTTTGTTCCTCCCCTTCTGCAGAGCTGGGGAGGCTGAAAAAGCAAAACCACTGCTGTTTTCTGCCTTGATCCAAAGGCTTATGGCACCAATATATCAATACATAAATATGCTAACAGGGTTTTCTTGATAAAAAATTCATTCTTTCCCCAGCCAGCGTGAACTCACTCAGCTGCTTTATTCATGAGCCTGCCTGGCACTGGGAAAGCTCTGCCACTGTCAAAAATAACAGGCTGGCCAAGGGACTCTGCCTCTTTTTGAATGTTTTTTGTTTTGATTTTGCAGCCTCGCCTCCCTTTTCTTTTATTTTTAAACAGCTGTGGGCTTGAATTATGGATGGGAACTCGGTCCAGCCTGGCCCTGGTGGGGACAGGTGAGGCACGTTCAGGGTGAGGAAGGTCAGGCCTCTGGCTGGGCTTCTCAAGAGGAAGTTTTGCCCCACAAACCCTGCCCAGCCCCTCTCTGAGCCCCACGGGGTGTTTATCTGGAAGATAAGTTGGATTTCAGGCCAGGTTAGATGGGGCTTGGAGCACCCTGCTCTGGAGGAACCTGTCCCTGTCCTCAGCAGGGAGGCTGGAACCAGATGATCTTTAAGGTCCCTCCCAACCCAAACCATCCTGTGACTCTCTGAAGGTGCATTTGACACATTTTAGCACCAATCTAAAAGCCACAGAGACCAAGGCATTCCAACAGGGTCACACAACTGAGACGCTCCAGGGGCAGCCAGTTCATCCAGCAAAATTCCAGATGTTCTGATTCCCACCTGCAGAGCCTCAGTCACCCATCTCCAGGTCCCTCTGAGCACACATGTCGTGGTTTGAAAACAAAACAAGTGAGAGGCTCCAAGTCAGAAATACAATTTAAGAAAAAGAAAGGTAAAAAAGGTGAAATAAAATAAATGCAATAACACAAAAGAGCACTGACAGAGTCAGAACACACCCTGAGCAGGGTGGTGGGAGCAGTCCAGGTGAGGGGCTCTTCCTGAAGCAGTGATCCCACAGAAAGGTCTGGCAGCTCTGCTCCTCTGGGAATCCAGTGGCTCAGGGCTGCCTGTCCTGTCCCAAATCCCAGATTCTCTGCAGGTGGGAATGCTTGGCTCCTCCCCCTGGGCGGAGCATCTCCCAATGGGATGAGGAGTCGTGCAGTGGGTCCTTGATGGCCCATTAAACAGAGAGAGCTCCTGGAGGGAGTTCCCTGTGAGTCCTGGGCAAGGCATTGATGGGCCATGAGCAGAAGAGCCCAAAGGAGGGGCCTGGGAAAACACTGCCCCACCTGGTTCCAACAGCTCATGGGGATGGGGATGGAATAAATACTTTGTGTACATCCTACACCACAACCCAGGACAACACAAGACTCGCATTTTCTGGGAGAGGCACAAGGAGAGCTCAGGAGTATCATTACAATTCAGGATGGGTCATGTCCTGAACTCTGATTTCTTCAGATGGTTTATAGCAAAGTTGATTGAAAGACAGATTCTTTTATCCAGTGTTTGGGTACAATGGATAGGATTGGTCCTTTAGGGCACCACCTTTTTTTGTGAACGTTACAAAACCTTACATTCTAGCAGTAAACAAGTTGGGAAAACGCCAAGTGTCAGGAGGAGGAAATCTACAGGGTTGTTTTGGGTTCCTCCTCACCATTTCCCAGGCCAGACTGAGAGATTTCTGCCCTTGGCTTTCCCACAGGCTTCAAGGCACTGCCTGGAGTCTGAAAATCCATGTTCTGAGCACTCACAGGAGCTCCTGGGGTTGTGCAGTTGGAGGGGGCACCTTGAACACCAGGAATTCTTATCAAGGTCGAATCACTCATTGCCTGAGAGAACTCCTGCTGTGAGTCAAGAGTAAATCCAGTGCTCTCTGGACATGCTTTTCCTACTCTGCAAAGGCTTCTGAAGAGCCAAACTGCCCCCAAATGTGCTCTGAAAGTCACGAGGAGAGAGAAACAGCCCCAGGTATAAATGTCTAAAACACAAACATGGATTTAGAGCCCTGCTCCCTTTGGCTGCTCAGGGACACACGAGATTTACAGACAGGGATTCATTCAGACCCACACAGAGCTTTGCTGGTCTGGTGAGTAGATGCAGAATGAACTTTTCCTGGAACTCAGCAGCCCCTGGGCCAGCAGGGCAGAGCCAGGCACACAGATAATTCCCAGGGCAATCCAATACTCCAGCATTTGATGGCTTTGGGCAGAGGAAATTGAGAGGCAAAGCCCAAAATCACTGCAAATAACAACAGCCCTAAGAGTAATGCACAGGCTTCCTCATCATCCTGACACAGACCCAGATTCTCCCTGATTTTCCCTCTAAAAATCACCAGCAAAGATCCCCAAGAAGTTTCCAGTCGCAGAGAATTGGTTGAATGAATTTAAAGCCTTGGTTCCATTGTATAAAATCATTACCAAGGGCTGTTACACACCTGCATTCCCCAGCAGAGGATGGGGAATGAGCAGAGTATTGATTTATTTAGGTTAGGCCACCTTCTCCTTCTTGTCTTCTAATGAGACACCTCCAGCAGTTCAGCCTTGCCTTAATTATGAGCCAAAAAAACATCCTTGTAGATAAATCTGTGGCTCAGGAGCTGGAGCTGAGAGCTCAGTCCCACAGAACTGAGAGCACAGCAAAGCCCCCAGGCCCAACAGCCCTTTGTCAATGCAATCCTTACTCAGAACAAGATTCCAAAGGTCTTTTATCCCTCCCATTTCCCTGCTTCAGACAGAACAGAACAAAAAAAACCATTTGGGCGTGATCCTCTCGTCTCCATCTAAAGATGTTCCGCAATGTTTTCTGAAGACATTTTTAATAAAAAGGACTCTCTGCTATAGGAAAGGAGAAAAAAAGGTTTTTCCTAACAACGAGCCTTGCCAAGTTGTTCCGAATCTGAATGAAAACTGCCTGTGAAATTCCAAATTGAAGTGTGAAAATATTTATTACAGCGTACGTTCATTAAGCCCAGAAAAAATGATGAGAGCAGCTCTGAGCTGCTCCTCTCTGGAGTCCAGCAGGAGGAAACAACCTGAGAACAGGAATGAGCAGCAAAGGTTTTGTCACAAACCAAATAATTGTTAATAAACAAACCAACCCCAGAAGAGGCAGGGAGACCCAGGGGGTTTTTTGGGATGAGCTGCTTCCCACAGTTCCTGGTGATTTTCCTCCCCTGCGAGGGATTTGCTGGATTTTAGAATCATGGAATATTTGGGGCTGGAAGGGACCTTAAAACCCATCTCATCCCTCCCCCTGCAATGGGCAGGAGAACCTTCCACCATCCCAGGTGGCTCCAAACCCCATCCACAGCCTGGCCTTGGGCACTGCCAGGGATGGGGTGTGAAAACACAAGAAAGAATAAAAGTGCTGCTGTAACTGACAAATGGGTTTAAATTTTCCTATTAAAGGCTCTGTCCTGCCAGGAAATTTATCTTTAGGAGGAAAAACAACAGATTGCCCCAGAGGTGGTAGCTGCCCCATCCCTGGCAGTGCCCAAGGCCAGGCTGGACAGGGCTTGTGCCACAAAGAAGAGCAACAACAACTCAGGGCACAGCCCAAAATTGTCCTCATTCACCTCCATTCTAAAAACCCAAAGCTACAGAATTTTTCCACCCTGTGCTGAGCTAAACTACTGTCTTTCACACCCTTGTGACTTGCAATTCCTCGCTCAGTGTTGGAAGCCTTTCCCATGGACTGAAACCAAAGCCAGGGTCTTCCTGGGCTCTGTGCCAGGGTCTCCAACCCCCCTGGACAGACCCCAGACCCCCCTGTCCAGGTGTCAAACCCTCTTGTTCGGGTCCCAGACATCTCTGCTGAGGTCCTTGACCCTCCAGGGTGACCAAAGGGATGCCCTGGTGTAGCAATCTTTCTATGGAAGGCAGGGACAAGGAACTTTGCAGAGCTGAGATGTTCTAGAAACACGTGGCTTTATTATTACAAGGGTCGTGGGTAAAGAGGGCTTTGCCTTCAGCCACCAGCCTGGGCTGGAGCAAAGCCCTAAAGAGAGAATGGGGGGAGAGAGAGATAGAAGAGAGATAAGGGGTAAAAACGGGGTAGGAGCAGGGGAAAAGCATGGGGAGAAAACAGGAGCAAGTGAGGTGAGAGAGAGGAGAGGAAATGGGCCAAGAGAGGTAAGGGCAAAAGGTAGGAGAGCCAAGACAAGAGTGGAGAAGAGAGGAGAAGGGGAGAAGAGAGGAGAGGAGCGAAGAAGAGAGGAGAAGAGGGCGGTCCTCTTGTTACAATACATTATATCTCTTTTTGTGTCAATATTCTAATTTACAGTGACCAACCAGCGTGAGATACAAAACCTACAGACTTTGCATGCAGCTTATAAGAACTACTACATTATCATGTCATTTTACATTCTAAACTCTATAGACTCCTTTCTTATGCATTTGTTCCCGGATGTCTTTGCCAAGGTGGAAAGGCAACATCCTTGTCTTGTTTTCCTGTCTTCAGCTAATCACTGTCTTCCTGCCTGCCATGCTCACATCTCAAAACTAGCTTTCATTCCTATTTCGCTCAGGTTTTACATCTGCAGTATTTCTTACCATGCAGTCATATTCATAAGTCCTTCCTGTCCCATCTTTCCCAACACCCTGGACTTTGACATCACAGCTGATTGTAGCTCCCTCGTGGAGCCCAACAGACCCACCACAAGTGACCTCTGCCCATGACACTGTCCTCCCTCCTCCCTGCTGGTGACACTGCCCAGCCCCAGCCCCGACAATGCCTCACCTGTGCAGCTCCCCAGGCCCAGCACCCCCTGAGCTGCCCTGCACACACACGAGAAGCATTGATTTAGAAGAATTAAGGACTTTAGTTAAAAATAGATATTGCTGAGGTAAGGTAGCTAAGGTTCCCTTTTGTTAACAGAAGTCAGACTGAAGGAATTGATAAATCATTGAAAGAACTGATAAATCGTTGAAGGAACTGATAAACCATGGAAGCTGCCAAACTAGGCTTTTGCATCCTGAATAATCAATAGACTCCATGAATACAATACAATCATAAACCAAACAGTCCTGGAAAAACAGGATTCAGCCGTCACGTAACACTAAAGGTTAAAAAGTCAAAGAGAGGAAGACCCATCTTACTTCATCATTTTGGGACCCCACCCCATAAAAAAGACCACCGATCCATTTCAAAGAACAAACTCCCCATGCTTAATGGCTTTTTGGGCTAATTACCATACAAAGCAGAGAATAGGTTGTACCAGAGTTATGAATGTGCATTTGTGTTTTGGGTATTCAATACTCCTGGATATAAAAGCCCCTGTGACCATCTGTAATTTGTGGTGTGTATTTGGCAGCGATAAACATACACTTTCTAACTTTAAACTGTTAGAGAGTCTTTGTCCGCCATAGTTGGATATTGGTATTAGATCAATAGCCATAGTTTTTTAATAATTCACACGGAGCATCCAGCTCACCCCACAGCACCAGCACTGTCCCATCCCACAGCTTCCCAGCCCACCCCTGCACTCAGTGCATGAGTAAAAACCTTCTCCCAGAGCCCCCACAGCCTCTTCTGTTGCAGCACAGATTTGGGGCTGCTGTCAGAACTACAAAATCCAGTGAAACCTCAATTTCTGGTTTCCTCAGAGCCTTTCTGTCCCTGATGCAGCAGAGCACTGGCACGTTCTGACAGCTCCCAGCTGCCTTTTTCATCCTGGGCAGGGAAACAATCATCAGGCACGTTCAGAGCTGTTTGTACCCTCGCTGCTTTCGTGCTGTTGAGCTGTGAGTGGGTTCCTTCAGCTGGAGTTGGTTTTTTTTTTCCTTGGCAAGCCCCCGTGATTACTCTGCTGTTTTGGAGAAGTTTCATTGCTTTTCAGAGAGCATTTTCTGCCTTGGAGAGACTCTTGAAGTTTGTCTGATACCTGTCACTCTCCTGCTGCAGCTCTGAAACATCTCCTATTAAACCTGGAGGTGGCCACCCCACAGTCATTTTGAATAAATCTTCCCTGAGACATTAAAAAAACCCCAGAGGGTTCAGGGAGGCGCTTTGGCTCCTGCTCAGCTTTTTGCTCAAGAGCTGTTCTGAGCAGGGATTTTGCTGGAGCAGGGCTGGGATGTCTCAATCCTCTCAGGCTTGGAGGGCATGCCCACGTGGGCACGGGGTCAGATGGAGACCCAGGCACAGACATGCAGCACTCTTGGCATTTAAATATCTCAAAGCCATTTTAACCTTAAACTTGGCTCCACAAATTTCCTATTCCAGCATCTTTGGGTTTCTGCTGCTAGAAGGATTTCTGGAATCCTTCAGCTCCTGCATCCCATACAAGAGCTGGGAATTCAGCCCTTTGGCAAACAGGCCCTGCAGCCCTCCAGGATCCAGGGGAAAGGAGGAATGATGGATATCAGAACTGGGGCTGGTGCAGGATTCCTGCACTGACAGCTCACACAGGATCCATCAGCTGTGCAGATTCCTCCTCTCACCACGGGCCTTCCTGACACTGTTTTACACCACGACACAAAGACTCTGAACTTCAGAAGGCAGAAAATGACTCTTTTATTTCTGGGATGTGTCTCCTTTTTATACTGTTCTACACAGCCCAGTTTGATTGGTGACACAAAGACAAACCTCTTCACTCACATTGGTCAGACCAGAGGGACATCAAGACGTCCCTCCTAGAGAAAAAAAAAATGTAAACAATTTTGCCGTTACCAAAACATATCTCTTGTTTACAGAAAATTCCTTGGAAAAGGAATTTCAGAAAACCAAAACACCTCAAGCACAAAACCAGGGCTACATTCTCCTCTCACAGAACCTTGTGCTGCTCGTTCATTGCTCCACAAGGGATTTTTCCTACAAATCCAGGGATGCTCCCACCAATTTATTACACTCCTGGACTGAATACACACAACCAGGTCTCATTAGTAGCCAGTTTGTTGCTCCAAAGCCTGGAGTGAGGCTTCTCCCTGGGGAAAGGGGAGCTGAGAAATCCACCCCATCTGCTGCTCAGGAGAGTTTGGACACAGAGCTCCAGGGAAGGGTTTAAGGCACAGAGAAATTTGGATATTTTTACACACATGGGTGGTGAGTGAGTCCGTTTACACAAGAATTTCTGAAATTCGAGATGCTGAGATGTCTGTCACACACCAGTGATCAGATAAGTGAATGAAATTTGACCTAAAAGACCGATTTTTCCATTATAATAATAAATCTGTCTGATACTCGAGAAAAAACCCACAGGTTGTAACAACATAATGGGATGGAGGAAGCTTAAATCCAGCAGGAAATGTGGATTAAATCCACCTCTCATGTGGCAAAAATTCTGTGTGCCAACAGCAGGGCTGTAAGGGGGTCGTGAGGGACACAACAGCTCTGTTGGTTTCACACATCCACAAACTCCCAAAGTGGTTTTGTGCTCAAGTCAATAGTTTGGCCGAGCTGGTTTGGGGTTTTTGTGCAGGGTTTGGTCACCCCTAAGCGTGTCCCTGCCTTTTAGTGCCACTTCTACAAAAGCACCATCCCCCAAGAGAGGTTTTTCCCTTCTTCCCTCTGAGCCTTCTCCTCTCAAACCCAACCCTGCACTCAGGGCTTGGCTGCCTGCTCCAAACTCTGCCATAGCACTGCCCTGCTTCCCTGCAGATGATTGGTGACACCCAGCCACAAAACCAACAAAATCGACGTTAACCCCACAGCTCCAGGCTGTGGGAATTATCATTGACGTGCATGCTGAAGGTGGCTGGTTCTTATCAGCAAATTCAAATCTCCCTAACTCGATAGTGAGTGCAATTGAGCACTAACAGCATTAGGAGATTTCTCTCTTCTTTATGAAGCTGTAGGAAAGAAAGAAAGCACAATTACAGCCTGGTACAGCTCGGGATTTCAGCTCCTGATACATCTCAGCACATGGTCAGAGTGTGATGAACCGGGTGTAAATGGATCAATCTCTGAGGGTCCAGCCTTTTGCAGAGAAGTGGCTGAAATGAATTTCAGCCAGGCTGCTCTTCCAGAGGTGTTTTGTGAAGCAAAAGGTTTAATAAGGAAAAGTAACTAAATAACAAAAGTTACAGAAAACAAAAGAAAAGCCTTGCACAGGTGTCTGAGAAAGCTCTGCACCCCGCATGGGAAAAACTGGGAATTAGTGCCCAGAAAAGGAAACCAGAGCTGTGCCATTGCCTCTTTCCAAGGTTTTCCACCTCCACAGAGCCCACATTAGCAAAAGATGAATCACTGTCATTCACGAACACCGAGCACGTAAACAAGGGGATCTAAAATGATCCAGAAATGATCTTAATTTGAAAACCAGATCTGGAGGGAAAGCAGGGCTCAGGAGGACTCAGATCCCAGGGCACCACAGCTCCTCTTGCTGGGCAATGGGGTTGTTTCCTCCCAGCCCAGCACAAGGATTTCTTCACCCAGACTCATCCAGCTGCTGCTGTAGCAGATTCTTCCCTAAATTTGTGGTCCAGAAAATGCTTTGCCCTTGTTTGAGAGGTCTCTGGCCTCTCTGCACTGGGTTGGATTGAACACCTGGTCACAGCTCTGAGCTCCCACCCTGAGAAAAACAATTGGGTTATTCTGTTTTAATACATTCCCAGATGATGCTGAAGCTTGGAATTAACAGGAGATGCTCCATTTGCTGGAAAAAATGGAAAAATTTTGGTTCTTCCCCATCACCAAATTTCCTAAATCACCCATTGCTCCCTGGGCACTTTGGAGCACAAACAAGCCACAGCTGAGACAAACCTGCAGCTCCCAGAAGAGCTCGGCTGCAGTTGTTGTTCCAATGCTTTTGTGCTGCTGAGGAAGGAAGGTCTTTTCCCCCAGCTTATAATTGAAGAATTTCACCCCAGTGATGATTCAGCCTCTTTGCTTCAAGCATAAATCACCTCCCAGATAAAGCTTTCATAGGTCCCAATTAAAAGGAAAACTCTCTGGAAGTATAAACAGTGGATCAGCAAGGAAAAAACGGGCTGAGATTTGTGAACTTGCTTTCTCCTTGCTCTCCTAATTCCTCAATTTATCACAGGACAAGGAGAGAATATTTACAAGGCAGATTTCCGACTGCAAAGGCTGTGCTGAAGGTTTGATGCTGTGACTTCCTAAATCTGGAAAAGGAAAGCTGGATCTGGACCACCTGTAAAGCCACCTCAGTGCTTTGGGAATGACTGAATAACCCTTCACAACAAACCCCTCGCTTTGGACAGAGCTGAGCCAAGACATCAAACCCCAAACCTCTTTCCTGAGCACCCTTGACACCAAATTCCTCAGTCTGTCTGGTGACACCAAACTCCTCAGTTTGTCTGACAACACCAAACTCCTCAGTCTCCCTGGTGACACCAAACTCCTCAGTTTGCCTGGTGACACCAAACTCCTCAGTTTGCCTGGTGACACCAAATCCTCAATTTGATGGTGTCACCAAACTCCTCAGTTTTCCTGGGGACACCAAACTCCTCAATTTGATGGTGTCACCAAACTCCTCAGTTTTCCTGGTGACACCAAACTCCTTAGTTTGCCTGACAACACCAAACTCCTCAGTCTGCCTGGTGTCACCAAACTCCTCAGTTTTCCTGATGTCACCAAACTCCTCAATTTGATGGTGACACCAAACTCCTCAATTTGCCTGACAACATCAAACTCCTCAGTTTGCCTGACAACATCAAACTCCTCAGTTTGCCTGGTGACACCAAACTCCTCAGTTTGATGGTGTCACCAAACTCCTCAGTTTTCCTGATGTCACCAAACTCCTCAATTTGATGGTGACACCAAACTCCTCAATTTGCCTGTTGCCACCGCAGACCAAGTTTTCCAGCCACCAATCTGCTCTTGGGACGAAGCAAAACCTCCCAGATCTCAATTAATTAATTAATTTCAGTTAATTATTTCCAATTAATGCTGAATTGATGAAGCAAACTTCCCCCAGCGACGGATCCACACCAAAACCCCCTGAACACCCCCAGCCACATCCCAGCAGGAGGAGGGCAGTGATAACAAAGCCCTGTCGATGCAGGACGATCAATCCAGCACTGTCTGGCAGCAGGAAATGGATGGGGCCATTAAGGAGGAAGTTGTAACCTCAGCTTTGCTCTCAGGGGTCTCAGCCCAGACTGCCTGGCAGCAGAGGGGTCCCAGCAGGGCTGGCTGCTCCAGCAGCACTGAGGGAGGGGGTTGTACAAGCATGGGGACAAATCTACCCCAGCCAGAGGCAGCCCGTGGTGGTGGCATGGCATAAAAACCAAAGTTCATGGCGTAAAAATTAAACCTTCTGCCTGTGGGACAAGGTTAGAATTCAGAATTTCATAGGAGGTACAAGGCTGTTGAAATTTTAGTTGTGTCAGTGGCACACACGGGGAGGGGTGACGGGAGGGCTCAGCTAAGCCTGAGGATTAGCAGCTTTTATAGAGTCACAGATTTGGGTTGGAAGGGACCTTAAAGATCATCCAATGCCACCCCTGCTGGAATGAACAGGGATTTTATTTCTTACACTTGCCGTGGGCAGGGACACCTCCCACTGTCCCAGGCTGCTCCAAGCCCCAATGTCCAGCCTGGCCTTGGGCACTGCCAGGGATCCAGGGGCAGCCACAGCTGCTCTGGGCACCCTGTGCCAGGGCCTGCCCACCCTGCCAGGGAACAATTCCTGCCCAATCTCCCATCCAGCCCTTCCCGAAGCCATTCCCTGTGTCCTGTCCCTCCATCCCTTGTCCCCAGTCCCTCTCCAGCTCTCCTGGAGCCCCTCTAGGCCCTGGAAGGGGCTCTGAGCTCTCCACACAACCTTTTCTGTGTCTTTTTCTGTGTCCATAGGGGAGATGCTCTATTCCCTATTTCGTGGCCTCCTCTGGACTTGCTCCCACAGTTCCCTGTCCCCATTATGTTGGGGGCAGCAGAGCTGTGTGTTTTTCTCTGCTTTCATGAGTTAGCAGGAGAAAAAGCTCCAGCCTTTTTTCTTACTAATGCTTAATCACAGTTTACACAGACCACATCTCGCCTCCCATGGCCCCACAGCCTTCTGCAAATCTTAATTAAGCAAAAGATTAAAAGTAGGTCCACAGCTCAGCTCTGACGAGTCTCCTGCATCAGGGGAATGCTGCTCTCCTTGAGGAGTCCAGAGCCCGGGGCTGACAAGAAAACTTCTCCTGATAAAATATTCCTGACAAAATAAAACATTTTCCTCAGCAGTGGAGAGAACTGAGCTGGTGAATCAGAGCTGCCTGAACAAGGAATAAGCTCTGACACTCAGATTGTGTTCAGTTACTCTACCAGCTCTGGATTCAAGGAGAAGCATCTTCCAGATTCACCCAGTCTGGGTGCAGTGGGGATCAGGCGGGGTCCAGCAGCATCCCTGGACTGCCCAGAGCTGCATGGATGGATTCCATCTGCAGTGGGGTGGCCAGGATGAGGGAGCTGATTCTCCCCTCTCTTCTGCCCTTGTGGGACCTCACTTGGGCTTCTGTGTCCAGGTCTGGGGTCCTCAACATCAGGAGGAGCTGCTGGAGTTCAGAGCAGACCACGGAGATGCTCCCAGGGCTGGAGCCCCCCTGCTCCTGAGCCAGGCTGGGAGAGCTGGGGGAGATCACCTAAAGAGGAAAAGCTCCAGGGAGAGCTCAGAGCCCCTGCCAGGGCCTAAAGGAAATTCTGAAAAGGAGGGAGAGGGACTTTTTATATGGGCAGAGTGACAGAACAAGGGGCAATGATTTCAAACTGAAAGAGAGCAGAGTTAGGTGGGATAATGGGGAGAAATTCTTCCCTGGCAGGGTGGGCAGGCCCTGGCACAGGGTGCCCAGAGCAGCTGTGGCTGCCCCTGGATCCCTGGCAGTGCCCAAGGCCAGGCTGGACGCTGGGGCTTGGAGCAGCCTGGGACAGTGGGAGGTGTCCCTGCCCACGGCAGGGACTGGAATGGGATTGTCCCTTCCAACCCAGACCATTCCATAATTCTGTGACTCCACTGCTGTTACAGTGCACAGCCTGACAAAGCATCCACACACACCCCACGGAGGATTTTCAGTCTCTGCTGCAGCACAATCTGGGCTTTAATCTCCTTTTTCAATTTGCTGAACTCGGAGTAGGCACAGAAGACGCCAAAGCAAAAAAAAAAAAAAAAAAAAAACAAATCACAAACAAGTGGCCAGAAAACAACACATGACTGGAGCTGTGAAAAGGCTGAGGGATGCACGGAGTGGAGCTTCTCCACCCACAGCTCCTCTCTGTTTCCAACCTGCAAAAGGACAGCCCAGGTTCTCAGCAAGCAGAGCAGCACAGGGAGGGGGTGACAGCCCTGGGGGACAAGGGACAGGTGGCAGGGATGGCTGTGGGCATCACTTGGTGCCCCATGGCACAGCACAAACCCCTCAGTGAGAACATCCAGAGCCCCTCAGATCTGCCAGATCCAAGCATCAAACCCTAAACTGGGGTCTCAGCCACAACAAATCCAACCCCGCAGCTGCTCCAGGCTCCCATTCCCAATTAATGGGCATCTGGAATGAAGCTACAGCAGCCTCAAAGCAACCCCCAAAATCAATACCCCCATAGTAAGCTCGGGGTTCTGCGTGTGGTACGAGAAGCAGCTTGGGAGAAGATGATCTCATGCACCACATATTGATTAATCAATCCCAGCCAGGATGCTAATGGGGCTTTTCTTACAACACTTGGCACCAGCAGGAAGGAGCAGGAATGCTGAATGGGAAGGGGAGAAGCTGGTGGTGTGGTGAAGCTTTAGGGTGAGGGGGGAAAATGCAGGGGGAAATCTACTAGAGATGGCTTTAAGTGGTCAGAGACTGGGAATAAATGGAGGAACTGAGCAGCAGAGAGGGGAATAAATCAGATTTATCGGGCTCTGAATGCAGCAGAATTGTACCTGGCTATTCACTGCGGATAATCCTTCCCTGTTGCTACAGGAAGGACTGAAAGGGCCCAGCACAGCTCTGGGGTCTGTGATGAAGAAAACTGGGCACAGCATCAACCCCGCAGCCAGAGAAATGGGCTGAGGGCACCAGTAATGCCTGATTTAGGGATATTCCCACACAAAGTGCACCCTCAAATGAGGGCACTGCACTGCCTGGAAGCAGCAGAGGCTGGGGAAAATCGCCCTGCTCTTTGTAAGATTGGGAAGAGCAAAACTGCCCAGCCCAGAGGTTGTGCCAGTCGTGGTGCTGCCTTGCAGGGGACAGGGAAATTCAGCCTGGAGGATCCTCTCTGCAGCCCACAGGGACATGCCAGGGGTGAAGGGGAGTGACAGGGCTTTGTAAAACTGGACTGGAGTGACCAAAACCAGCACTGGAGCTCAGCGTGACAAGTTTGATCAACAAGGGCTACACCCAGGCAGGAGAGGAAACCTCCAGGTACAAAATATAGAGGAGCTGCTGGGTTCGGCACCTGATTTTGTACAATTTGGATTTTCTGTGGGGCACTGTGAGAACCTGCTCCTGCTCACCCACAGGAGCAGCTTGGGGTGACACCAGCCCCTGCACTGCCACCACCCCACTGCCACCACACATCTGTCCTGGGTTCTGGTGCAGGATGTACACAAAGTATTTATTCCATCCCCATCTCCATGAGCTGTTGGAACCAGGTGGGGCAGTGTTTTCCCAGGCCCCTCCTTTGGGCTCTTCTGCTCATGGCCCATCAATGCCTTGCCCAGGACTCACAGGGAACTCCCTCCAGGAGCTCTCTCTGTTTAATGGGCCATCAAGGACCCACTGCACGACTCCTCATCCCATTGGGAGATGCTCCGCCCAGGGGGAGGAGCCAAGCATTCCCACCTGCAGAGAATCTGGGATTTGGGACAGGACAAGCAGCCCTGAGCCACTGGATTCCCAGAGGAGCAGAGCTGCCAGACCTTTCTGTGGGATCACTGCTTCAGGAAGAGCCCCTCACCTGGACTGCTCCCACCACCCTGCTCAGG
>VWZU01016806.1:90527-106081 GCA_013397095.1 Sterrhoptilus dennistouni | reverse complement strand
CTGCCTGTTCAGAGCTTTGAGCACCTTCCTCTGCCTGTTCAGGGCTTTGGGCACCTTCTCCTCCCTGCTCAGAGCTTTGGGCCCCTTTCCCTGCCTGCTCAGGGCTTTGGGCACTTTCCTCTGCCTGTTCAGGGCTTCGGGCACCTTCTCCTCCCTGCTGAGAGCTTTGGGCCCCTTTCCCTGCCTGCTCAGAGCTTTGGGAGCTGAGGCACAGCTGCTGAAATGCAGCACAAGCAGCAGAGCTCCTGTGGAATTCCAGCCCTGGGAATTCCTGCAGAATTCCAGCTCCAGGCTGGAACACACCCAGGAGCTTCCACACGACACTACCCATGACAAAAATCTGTCCTCGGTCCGCAAATGGATCTGCAGGGAATTCCCAAAGCCTGGCAGGAGGCTCACACAGCCTCGTGGGTCTGTGTGCAAAACCCTGAGATAAGAAATGCTGACTGAGAAATGCCATGGGATGGGACAGACACGGCTGAGAGAGAAATGGAACTGGAAACTGGTTCCAAATGATGGCCTGGAAAATAGACCAGATATTTTGGAGAAATAGAGCCATGAAAGGTGTCTTGTAGCAAGACCCACGTAGGCGTTTTTTAATAGATGATTGATTTAGAGGCATTAACAGCTTTGTGTGGCAAAAGCTGATAGGCCAAGAAACGCTTATAATGGATTGTAATTAGGAAATAGTTTGGGTTTTGATTGTGATGGTGTAAATTGTAACATCTGCACCATCTCACCCGTCTCATGAGACCGAAAATGGAATAAAAGTCTCTAAAACCCCTCTCAGAACCCGTTCTCTGGGTCAGAAGGAGGGTTTTTCCAGCACCCAGAGCTGGCACAGAATCTCCTGGTCAGAGCTGGGGGCAGAGGTGAGTCTCAGGGAGCACACACAGCTCTGATTGCCTTTTGCACTGCAGGAAATCCTCCCTCAGCAGTGCCGGCCCTGCGGGAGAGCCTCGGGCTGTGCCTGCAGCTGCTCCTGCACACAAAGGATGCACAAACATCCCCCGCCCTGTTTGCAGCCCAACCGACCTGAAAATGCTCCTGGAAAACCCCAACCTGCTCATGATTTCATCCTCCCCACCACCTCAGCACCTCTGCTGCTTCCTCCACTGCTGTCCCCTTGTCACCACTGCCACAGCCCCTCACAGGGACCACACCACCCAAAAAGAGACTTTTCCCTCCTACAAATCCACTCCAAAAACTCATTTCCTCCAGGAACTCACAGGATTTTCTCCCAAAATCCTCCACAACTCCCAACTCTCCTTTCACAATCTGTGTCGTGGTTTTTTTTCATCATTCCACAGGAACACGAGCAAGAATTCCCTTTGCAAATCTCACTGAGTGTGTTAAACTGCTGTGAAGGATGCCCAGAGATTTGGCAAGGATGTTGTTTTATTGCCATTGGATTGCACGAGAATAAATCAATATTAAGACCTATTAGTGGTAATGACTGAAAACACGAGGCTGTGTTTTAAAGGAGGTCAATGGCACCTTAAAATGCAATGGTTTGGAGACAAGAGCAACATTGTAATGTGTGTTATCAGATAACAAACATATATTAACAGCACTCTAAAGGAATGAGGTGGAATGAGATGATCTTTAAGGTCCTTCCCAGCCCAAACCATTCCATGATTGGACACAGCTGCTCCCAGCCAGGAATCTCTGGGATCCTCCTTCTCCACCTCCATCCTCTGGGGTTTACCACTCAGTCACGGGCAGACACATCATTTACTCTTCAGTGCCCAACTTCCCTTCTCTGAAGGTCATTTTTATCCTTTCTCCATCAAAGGACTCCTTGCCTCCCATCTATTGCCCTTTTATTTTTTGGTTGCTCGCAGACTTTTCGATCTTTTTATTATTCCACACCAAAATTTCCCCAGAAACCTTAATTAATTAATATGAAACAACAGGAATTCAGTTCTGTTCTTCTGCTCTCGTAAAGTTATTTTGGGATTGGAGGCCCCAAGAACTTTCCTGTCACTCTTGGGGCAGACTGGGGGCAGCCCAGTGGATCAGAGAGAGGAGAATCTGTCCCAGTCCATGTAGGATGGGCACAAATTCTGTGAACTCTTAGAATATGTGGGTAAAGAGGGAGAGAATGCAGGAAATGTGGAAAAAGGCAAAAGGAAAAGCAGGACAGGAGCAGCAGAGGAGGGTCCAAAGTCCAGGGCTCACCAGTCTCGTTGGAAAAGCAGGTTTTGTGGAATTTGCCCATGTAGAACTCCAGCCCGATGATGGCGAACATCACGATGGCGAAGAAGAGGAGCAGCCCAATCTGCAGCAGGGGCACCATGGCCTTCATGATGGACTTGAGGACAACCTGCAGGCCTGTGGGGACACACAAACACCTCAGGGAGGGAAGGAAAACAGGAGTGGGGAGAAGGTGGGAGAAAGGGGCTGTCCAAGGGACGATTTGGGGTTGGCAATACTGAGCAATGCTGCTTTTCCCAGGGTGCTATAAAACAATTTCCTGCCGTGAGAGCAGGAGAGACAATTGGGGATTGTCCTTTTCTGGTGTCTTGTCTTCAGGTGACAGACACAGTGGTTTGTTAAGCTTCAGTTAAAGGATTTTTCCTGAAGCTGCTGGAATCCTGAGACACAGCCTGGAGCTGAGCCAGGTCCTTGGGGCAGTTGTGGTGCAGCTTTGGATTCTACCAAAGACAACTTAGGGCCAGGCAAGCCAGTCTGGTGTAAAGCAGGGGGAAGAAAATTTATTCTCTCTTCTCCACAGACATGCTGGGAGTGTCAGCTTTATCCCACCAAACCCATACAGTGGCTGGACTCGGTGGTAATTAAAAAATTGGTGCTAAATTGTTCTGTCTGTTATTGTCTGACTGTACTGAAATGGGGGTTATCCTTCTCTGGTGTCTTGTCTTCAGATGACACATCCAGTGGTTTGTTAAGCTTCAGTTAAAGGATTTTTCCTGAAGCTGCTGGAATCCTGAGACTCAGCCTGGAGCTGAGCCAGGTCCTTGGGACAGTTGTGGTGCAGCTTTGAACTCTACCCAGGACATCTTAGGGCCAGGCAAGCCAGTCTGGTGTAGAGCAGAGGGAAGAAAAGTTTATTCCCTCTTCTCCACAGACATGCTGGGAGTGTCAGCTTTATCCCACCAAACCCATACAGTGGCTGGACTCGGTGGTAATTAAAAAATTGGTGCTAAATGGTTCTTTCTGTTATTGTCTGACTATTGAAATGGAAGTGAGACCATAGCAGGAGATTAAACCCCAGCTAATACAATTATTTGGCTGCACCGGGGTCTCTTGCAGATATTTGCAAAACAAATTCCAATTTCTGTCTATCCACACGAGGCTAAAGCATTTCTTTGGAAGGAGATGATGGTGGAGAGATCAGGCAGGGTCTGGACTGCAGGGAAAACCTGTCCTGAGGAACTCAGAGTGAGGGGAAAGAGGGAATTTCCCTGATGTTGTCACTGAGTTTGAAAGGGGAGGAGGGAAGCAGAGCCCCGTGGAGGGATGTGATCCCCTGTCCCAGGGAGCCTGGGCTGCTCAGGAGCTCCTCATCCTCCTGAGCACACAGGACAGGTCACTGCTGTCCCTGTCACACCCTCCTCTCCTGGAGGAGAACATGCACAGAGCAGGGTGTGAGTCTGGCACACCATGAAATGCAGCCCCCAGAGCAGGAGGAGGATCAGAAATGTGATGCTCTGCACAGAAAATGAAATTGGATTCCCTGGTTTAGTGAAGAAATATTGTCCCAGTGTCCACAAACAAACCCAGGGCTGGCCACCCACAGCCTTTTCACCAGCCCTGAAACTCATTTTCAACCCAAGCCAGGGGAGATAAGGCAGGAGAGGGCAGAGATGGAGGTGGCTGATAACACCCTGCAGATGCACAGCACAAAACCCTGCAGGGGTGGGCAGCAGCTGCCTTGGCCTGTCCTCAGGGCTGGGGGAACAAGGATCATCCTGGTCTCGCCACCTTGTACAGCACCAGGGGGACGGAGATGGGCACAGACATTTCAAAAGGCATCAAGGTCTCTTTGACAGAAAAAATACCAAAGGTATAAAAGGGAAGAATATTCCATGTTTGTGGGTGGCTGCACCTCAAGGTTATGCATTTACTACAGGGAAAAAAAAATTTAAAAAACCATAAAATATTCCACTTTCACCACATCACTAAAAACCTGAGAGCAATTTATTGTGGGGAAAGGATGTGCTGGTCCAGGACACATCCCCAGGTGGGAACACTTGTCCCACAGCAGGACAGGGACAGCTCTGAGGGGCCACCTCATCTTTGTGACACCCTCAGACTGTCATTGCACAGGAAAAAGCTCCAGGGAATAACATCCAGCAGCATCTCCCTGCTAACAAATATCACCTTCCCAAGGATCTGCCCTGGGTGGGGGCTCACATTGAAGCCCTGCCCACGAATGAATCCTGGTTTCAGGAGTTTTTTGGTGCTGCCATTGCCCCCAGGTGAATTCAGAGGACACCAGAGCATCCCACAGCTCTTGCTGGAGGGTACAAACCTCTCCATCCCACATTCAGGGGTGAAAGAGCTCCTGGGAGTGATCCCAGAGCAGCTATGGCTGTGACAAATGAAAAAGGCAGAAAGGCACAGTGTGGGCACTGGGATGGTTTCAGGGCATGATGCAGCTCCTCACTGGAGCGTTCAGACCCTGCAGGTTCATGCAGAAAATACATAAATTGAGTAGTCAAGATCCCACCTGCTCTTTCTCTTTATTTTTCTCCCCTTTATTTTTCTCCCCAGCACAGGATGCTCAGCTGCTCAAAACCCTCCGAAGATCCAAAATTCTGCAAAATTCAGCTCTCAAGTCTTCACCCCCCTCCCCCAGAGAATTCATTCATCCCCAAAAGCAAACGGGTGTTTGGACAAATCCCTGCCCCTCACCTGCAGATTTGGGGGCACAAAATGGGACAAGAAACAACCAGACCCCGCTGAGGGCAGGAGCCACTGACCTCAAACGAGCAGAGGGAGAAAATCTTGCTCAGAAAAGCAGAAAAAAAAAAAAAAAAAACACATCCCAAACCCACAGAGTGACACAACATTGTCACCACACTCACTTGGGATTCCCGACACGAGTTTCAGGGGCCGCAGCACCCGCACGGCTCGAAGGGTCCTCAGGTCAAAGTCAGTCCCAGCAGTCGCCAGAATCCTGAGGGGAAATGGAAAAAAAAAAAATCCAAATTAAATGCAAATTCCTCTTCCCAAAGCATGGATAAGCGTGGTGTGAAAGCAGCAAATATTGGAGCTGCTTCAGACTCTGTACCGTGATCACATTGTGGGTTGTGTTAATTGAAAAGAATTAATTCTCACAAACTTCAGGGCAAACTCACAAATATTGGAGCTGCTTCAGACCCTGTACCTGTACCCTGTTTTTTGATGGCAGGAGCCCTTTTTCCTCACTTTCCCCATAACAGCAGCTCTTTTCCTCAGTTTCTTCATAACTGGAGCCCCTTTTCCTGAGTTTTTTGATGACAGGAGCCCCTTTTCCTCACTTTCCCCATAACAGAAGCCCTTTTTCCTCAGTGTCTTGACACCAGGAGCCCTTTTTGCTCAGTCTTTTTATAACAGGACCCCTTTATTCTCACTTTCCCCATAACTGGACCCCTTTATTCTCACTTTCACCATAACAGGAGCACTTTTTCCTGAGTTCCTTGATGTCAGGAGCCCCTTTTCCCTCAATTTGTTGATAACAGGACCCCATTTTCTGCAGTTTCTTGCCACCAGGCTGCTGAGCACTGAGCACTGACCAGCCACCACAAAAACCAAGGCAAGAAAAAGCAGAGTTTTCCAAAAGCAGCTGCACAATGACACCCTGAGCCGTGCAGGGAGCACTCCCAGGACAATTCCCTGTCCTGAACTCCCTGACTGGCCCAAGAGAAGGGGCAGGCTCAGCATCGCTGGGCGGAAAGGGCCAGACTCCATCAGCAGGAGGTGCTGGAAATCAGGAAAAAAACCTGCTGGGAGCTTGGCTGGCAGGAGGGAAAAACCAGCCAGGACCTGAGGAGATGAGTATTTATTCTATAGGACACCTGTTCCCACATTTTTCACGACCTTAAAATTCCCCTGACATCAGCCCCGTGGATGCAGTTGGAGCTCGGGCAACGGGAGACAATTGAAACCAAGGGCCAGCCCCATGCAGAGCCTTCTGATTTAATCTTCTGCACCCAGGAGAAAAAATTCATCTTCTGCTCCCTCCCCTCCATCCTCACACCGTAATTGCTCATTTATAGAGCTGTGCAGTGTGGGAATAAAACAGAGAGGAGACAATCCTGAACGTGCACCTTGGATGGTGCTCCCAACAGCACAGTCAGCCTGCACGGATGGAGGAGCATCTGTGGCTTACAGGGACAAGGAACTCTGCCTGGCCTGAGATATTCTACAATATGTGGTTTTATTGCAAGGGTCGTGGGTAAAAAGGGCTTTGCCTTCAGCCACCAGCCTGGGCTGGAGGGAAGTGCCAGAGAGAGAGGGAGAAAGAACAAGAGGGTTTGGGCTAAGAAGAGGGGAGTGATGGAGCAAGGTGGAAGGGTCAGAGTGCAGGGGGAAGAGAGCAGGGAAAAGAGAGCAGGGAAAAGAGAGCGAGGTCCTGGTTACAATCCATTATATCTCCTTTTGTGATGAATATTCTAATTTACAGTGACCAACCAATACAAGACACAAAATCCTATAGAACCTCCATACAGCCTATAAGAACTACTACATTACCACACTGTGTTATATTTTAAACTCTAAAAACCACTCTTTAGACTTTTCTGTTTTGCTACATTGACCTTTGGATCCCTCAGCCAGCAGAAAGGTATTGTTCAATCCAAAGGGATTCTCCTCCAGCTGCCCAGGCTGTTGTTTTCAGGTTATAGAGTAACTAAGACTCGGTATCCTACAACTCAAAGTAAACTTCCACTTCTATTTTGATCATAGGTTTCATATTTTCAGAATCTTTTGCCAAGCAATCATATTTATAAAGTTTCCCTGATTCATCTTCCCCAACACACGGAGCCAGGATGGGTTTGTGGTGTCACCAGGCAGAGCCCAGCCTTGGGACAAGCTGAGGGAAAAGGTCTTTCGTGTTCTGGTTTTAAATTCAAAGAGAAAATGGGAGGGAATTGGTGCCACTAAATGTTCCAATGAGTTGAAGTCTTCATTCCAGGATTTTCTTCCCAACAGGCTTGATGTTAAAACCAGCCTGTTCCAACTCTGGCACAACACAAACAAAGCTCCTTTTCCCAGGAAAACTCCTGGGTTTGCCCATTGAAGTCATTAATTGTGACATGGTTTTCACTGTCAGCCCCCAGTGAATTCATTTGGGATTGAGATTTGGGATTGGGATGTCCTGCACAGGATACACCATCTCCCGTGGCTGCAGAGCTGCTCCATGGATTCCATCACATCCCACCCCAATCCCACAGAGTACCCAGCAGGGCTGAGCTGTCCCTGCTCCCTCTGCCCGTGAATGGTGGAAAACAAAACATCCCAGGTGTTGTCCAGAGAGGTAAAAAACAGCTGCAGGCTAAACAAAGTTGGAAAAAATAAATAAATCATAGAATGGTTTGAGTTTATCTGGGCACCCTGTGCCAGGGCCTGCCCACCCTGCCAGGGAACAATTCCTGCCCAAAATCCCATCCAGCCCTGCCTGAAGCCATTCCCTGTGTCCTGTCCCTCCATCCCTTGTCCCCAGTCTCTCTCCAGCTCTCCTGGAGCCCCTTTGGGCCCTGGCAGGGGCTCTGAGCTCTCCCTGGAGCTTCTCATCTCCAGGTGAGCACCTCTGTAGCTCTGGTTTCGTGCTTGAGGTGTTTTGGTTTTCTAAAATTCTTTTCCCAAGGAATTTTCTGTAAACAGGAGAAATGTTTTTGTAACTGTAACTTTGTTATTCATTCCTTTCCCTAGGAGGGACTTCTTGATGTCCCTCTGCTCTGACCAATGTGAGTGAAGAGGTTTTGCCTTTGTGTCACCAATCAGATTGGTCTGTGTGAAATAGTATAAAAGGGAGACACATCCCAAAAATAAAGGAGTCATTTTCAGCCTTCTGAAATCAGAGTCTATGTCATCGTGGTGTAAAACAGCATCACACCCCAGTAAAGCTCTCCCAGCCTGGCTCCAGCCCTGGAGCTCTCTGGGCTCTCCCCTGGGGGGCTCAGGGGCAGCTCTGGGGCTGAACCCCCTGGGAGAACCTGCAGGTCACTGAGGCAGAGGCTGAGGAAGCCCAGCTGGGGCATCCAGCCTTTCTCCTGCTCCAGCAGGATCCTGCAGCCATTCCCAGGGCTCTGCAGCCCCAGCATTGGAACCAGGGCACGGGGGGCCCCGAGGCTTTGGAGCAGAGTTGTGGTGTCAGCATCCAGCCCAGGAAGCCTCAGGGTGTCGGGAAGGACCCAGGGGCAGCAGCTGGAGCACAACAAAGCAGCTCAGGAGGGGAAACTGGGCCAGGCTGGGGATGGTGCCTTTTCTTCCTACAAAACCAAAGCTCATTTGCAGGATTCCAGTGCCCTGAAGTGCCTGGAAAAAACATCTCAGTGAGGGGGAGACCTTAATTAATGTCATCTGGGGCATTTGCCAAAGTGCCACCTTTGTTTTATTTTATTTCCCTCTGAAAGCTCATGAAAGCCACACGAGTTAGGTCAGGATGAGTGGGGAAATCATCCTTAGAAATAAGAGAAATGGATCTTAAAAATAAGATCAAAAGGAGCCAGCTGACAGGCACATCCCAAAAATCCTGCTGGAGCATCTGCACAGCCAAGAGCTGAGAACAAAGCTGAGGTGATGGGGGGACCCAAGTGCCAGAATTCCTTTGGGCAAAACAAAAACCAAAAGAAAAAAAAAATCAAATTTTAGGTGATAAATGGCTTGAGCTGCAGCCATTTCTCTGCCTCGCTGGGTTGTGCAGAAACACAGAGGCTGGATGTGTTCGGGATGTTGCCTCAGATTGCACTTCCAAGGGTTTAAGTGCAACAAAATCAATTCCTTGTGGTTTTTGTGATGGCCAAACACCAAACCTTTCTTGCTCCTGTAGTGCTGAGGAGCACCTGGGCACCCACCCTGCCATCCCTGGGGGCTCAGCATCCTCTTACTCCCCAGTTTCACCATCCCTTGGCTAAAGGCTGCTTTCCCCTCTCTCTCCTGCACTGATGAGCCCTGACTGACAGCTCTTCCCAGAGACAGCCCAGCTGTGTGGGAGAAATGCTTGATAACTTTTATTCCAGCAACGCCTGGAATAAATTATGAAAGCAGCTTGTTCCTCGGGGTATAAAAGAAAGCAAAGAACGAAGGGAAAGTTCCTTCTCTGAACGTTCTGATAACATAAATAATTAGCAACCCCTTCCCGTAAAGGGCCTTGGAGCTCAGGATTGATTTGTTCTGGTTCAGCAAGACCCCAGCTGCCAGACACGAGGGAGGAACGTCCTTAGTGAAGTCCTGAGCAAGGAAAATGCCTTGGAATTTCATTCGGGTTTGGCCTCAGTGCTCCAAATCCTGAGGACTGGAGTGGGGAAAAGCAAATCCTGTTCCTCAGGATCATCCCCACCTTGTCTGAGAGCCATGAATGCTTCCCATGGGATCTCACCACTGGGTAACACTGGTGAGGAGGAATCACTGGAATAACCTGGGGGTATTTCAATGTAACCTCGTTAATTGTTATAAATTCTAGTCCTAGAAACAACCCCAAAACCCCTCACCTTTTTCACCCTAACCACAGTGAGCCAGGAGTGACATGGGGACCCTAAACCTGAAACCAGCAGGTATTTTCCTGGCGGATTCCTGTGAGGAAGGAAGACCCAGATCTGCTGGACAACTGTTCCCAATAAAGCTGAAATCACTAAGGAGATGATCCCATAGCATTCCTCACAGCACCCTGTCGCTGGGTCAAACATGGAAGGCTTTTTATTTTTTGACTCCAATTCTACTTATATACATTTTGTACAGAGGGCCAAGACTGGCCCAAGGAGGTTACGACCTCCTGACTCCATTGGTCACTATGACCATCAGTCAAATTCTCTTCTTAGAGAACAAGAATGCAAAACATACAGATAAATTCTAAGAATACAATATTGTTTACATGAAGCAGCGTGAGAAAGCTGCTGCAAAGACTCAAACGCTCCAAAGCAAGAAAGTCAGGGGCGACATCACCCAGCCTGGGATGTGGCTGTGCCTGTGCCCTCTGGCAGTGCCGGGTCTGAGGGGACAGTTCTGGCAGTGCCACAGCCCCAAGAGGGGACACAATGACCAGTAAGGTGCCCCTTTCCACTGGGTTTGGTTTCACAGCCTGTGAGCTTTACCTGGACTACCAAAGGCAAGGGGTATCCAAGCCTTGGGAGTGGAGCCCAAGGCTGGGCTGGTAGGTCGGTGTGAGGTGCTAATTGCTCAGTTTAATTGATGGCAGTGCCAAGTTCAGCTGGTGGCTCTGTCACTCCGTGCTGGGGACTCCCCACCTCCTGTCCTGTCCTGTCCTGTCCCTGCCACACAAAGGGACAGGCTTGGCAGGTCTCTGCCTCTCCTTTGGATCACCAACACCAGGTCTAAGCATCCCAGGAGATCATATTCCACCTCATCCTGCTCCTGACTTCCACATGGACAGCACAATGGATAGAGCCCAGCCCTTCCTTCCTTCCAGCAGAGCACCTCAGGCTGATCCCCAGGCTCCAAAATAAAATAAAACAAAATAAAATAAAAATAAAATAAAATAAAATAAAATAAAATAAAATAAAATAAATAAAATAAAACGCGTTGGTTCCCAAGAGGATTGTACCCATCAAAACAGCCTCACTGCAGTGAGGGATAAACCTCTCTTTAGCTCTAATATAAGGGGAACAGAGGGCAAAGTAAAATACACCCCGGAAATAACAATATTTGGCAGCTTCAGAGGCATAAACAGCCCATCCAGAAGAGGAGATTCAGAGGGGATCCCATCCATCCATGAAATACCTCCAAGGGGTGTCAGAGGATGGCGTCAGACTCTGCTCAGTGACAGGAGGAGGAGAAATGGCCATAAACTAAAACACAACAAGTTCCACTTCCACATGAGGAAGAAATTCTCTCCCTGAGGGTGGCAGAGCCCTGGAGCAGCTGCCCAGGGAGGGTGTGGAGTGTCCTTCTCTGCAGACATCCCAAATCCACCTGGACACATCCCTGTGCCACCTGCCTTGCCAGGGGGTAGGTCTGAATGGTCTCCAGAGATCCCATCCATCCCCAGCTGTTCTGGGATTCTGAGATTCCCTGCTCTCACCCCAACCAGGTGCATTTCTGAGCCGTTTGTAGCCAGCATTAAATTCAGAATCAGTCTCCAGCAATGCCCAGATGTGAACACAAACTCCCTCCTCCTCATCCTCCTCTGCACGGCAGAAAATCTCTCTGCCAAGTGCTGGGAGGAGACAGAGCAAAACAGGAGCAGAATCCCCTCCCCAAAGCACCTGAAGCTCACTTTTGGGAGGGTAATTCCTCACCCAGGCTCCAGGGAGAAGCCAGGGAGGGAGAATGTCTGGGGCCAGCCACTCCTGTGCTACAGCAGCCACAGCAGCCAGGGAGAGAGGGCCACTCAAATCCACCAAACCGGGATTTGCAGGGCTTGGATCATGCCCAATGATGTTCTGCTTATGAGGCAGTTGCTCAAAGAAGTCCTTGTTGCTGCTGAGCAGGAGAGACAGGGACATGCAGCACTGCAGAGAGGCAAAGGAGGCTCGTTTGCCATCAGCACTGACAGCTGGCAGGAAAACACACACGGGGCCAAAAACATTCCCAGGCAGCTCACGCTGGGAAAACGGAGTGCAGAGGAGTCAAAACCATCCTGCACTTCACTGGGGCTGGGAAAGTAGGTCACACCCTGAGCCTCACCCATTGACAGCACCAAGGAGAGATGCTGCTGTCTGACTTTGGGAGTGGGCAGCCCAGAATGGCATTCCAGAGGTTCCCAAGGGCGGGAGCCAGGAGCAAAAAGCAGTTCCTGGAGAGTTCTGGTGTCACCCACCCCACGGTCATGACATGAAGAGTTTTGTCTCTGCAGCAGACAAGATCCTTCAAGGGGAATTTCAGCATCAGCAAAACGTTTCAAGTATTTTTTTTTTTACTTTAGGGGATGTAAATGAGAGAGCAACAAGAACAACATTTGGGGATTGTTTCATTTGTCAAGATCTAAAACGAAGCATTTCCCGGCTTTAAATACGTTTTCCTTTTTAGTGGAGGCAATTCTTGTCAAGCCCTGCAAATAGTTTTTGCCTTGATTTAACGCTGCCATTTTCCCAGAAAAAAATAAAATAAAAATCACAAACTCCCGAGTTGTGTGCGAGTGAAAAACGTCACCCAAAGCAAAGCTGCCCTTCAGAGCTGTGCCAGGAATGCTGGAGGAGCAGGGCTCAGCTCTCTCCACCAGCTGGAAGCACAAAGCAAAGGGCACAGGCCAGCTGGTGGGTGGATGGATTTTCCTGCCAGGTGGGCTAACAGGGCAGGCACAGACTGCAGGAGGAGAGAGCTCTGAGTCACCAAAACACATCCCAAGCCTCCTTTCCCCTGCAGGAGCCCCACGGAGGAGCAGCTCCTTGCCAGGCTGCCCCTGGGAGCCGTGACGAAGGCTGTGTTGATTTGGAGGCGCAGCCACCTCACCCCCTTGCACTTGGCCAGCCCCCAGGAGGAGCTGCTCCCTGAGCTGGGCAGGAAATGTCAGCGCTATCAGATCCCATCAGTGTTTGGAAAAGCCAGAGGGAAGGGGTGGCAAGCAGAGATCAGCCTTCCCCAGAGCTGCTGCCGGAGCTGGATGGGAGCAGCAGGAAGAGAGGGGAAGGAAAAGCACATTTCCTGGGTGTCCCATATCTCACCCTGGGTGTCCCATGTCCTTCCCAGGGTGTCCCATGTCCCTCCCAGGGTGTCCCATGTCATTCCTTGGGTGTCCCACATCTCTCCCTGGGCACAAGGGTCAGCAAGGAAAGGACACTTGGTGCTGGGTCACTCTTTTCTGGGCCCTGCTCTGTGGGATTTTCCCCACTCAGCTCCAAGCTCTGGACTCTGGAGGGCTGAGGGATGTCCCAGTGCAGCCACCCCACCCCAAAGCACTGCTGGGCTGGAGGATAGTGAGGAAAGAGCCAAAAACATCCATAAAATAAATGGGGAAGCAGAGAGTGGCCAGGGAGGTGATTCCTGGTGCCACATTTGTGCTGCTTTGTGCTCCCTCCCCCGGCCTCGGGGCACAGCCACAGTGGGGGAGAAGTGGCCAAAATCAGCATGGGACATCCAGGGAGGGATGTGGGACACCCAAGGAATGACATGGGACACCCTGGGAGGGATATGGGACACCCAGGGTGAGATATAGGACACGCAGGAAATGTGGGATACACGAGGAGTGCTGTGGGAAAAACAAGGAGGGACATGGGACACCCTGGGAGGGACGTGGGACACCCAGAGAGGGACATGGGACATCCTGGGAGGGACATGGGACATCCAGGGGGGGATGTAGGACACACAGAAAATGTGGGATACACAAGGAGTGCTGTGGGACACATAAGGAGGGACATGGGACACCCAGGGAATGACATGGGACAGGCAGGGAGGGACATGGGACATCCAAGGAGGGACGTGGGACATTGAGGGAGTGACATGGGACACCCAGGAGAAGTGTGACATCCAAGGAGTGCTGTGGGACATCCGAGGAACGACATGGGACACCCAGGGAAAGACGTGTGACATTCAGGGAGGGACATGGGACACCCAGGAGATATGGGACATCCAAGGAGTGCTGTGGGACATCCGAGGAACGACATGGGACACCCAGGGAAAGACGTGTGACATTCAGGGAGGGACATGGGACACCCAGGAGATATGGGACATCCAAGGAGTGCTCTGGAACATCCAAGGAACAACATGTGACACCCAGGGAAGGACATGTGACATCCAAGGAACAACATGGGACATCCAAGGAGTGACATGGGACACCCAAGAGATGTGGGATACTCAAGGAGTGCTGTGGGACACCCCGGGAGGGACATGGGAGACACGTGGGACATCCATGGATAAAAACCAACCCCAGGTCCCAGTGGGACCAGGGCAGGACCAGGATTTGTTGGGTTTTTTAATCCCCCTGTGGATGTTGAATGGCCCCAAGGAACCACCCTGAGGGGAGTCACCAACCCTCCCCTGCCCTTCCCCCTGCGCCCTCCCAGGAGAGCTGGGGGCCAGGCAGGGGCTGCTGGAGCTCAACCTGCACTCCATCCATTCCTGGCAGTGTCCCCAAAGGAAATTCCTCTAACAGAACAACTCCTGGAGAAAAGCAAAGCCTGGGATGGCACCGGGTGCCTCTCCAATTAGGGACAGAATTTCCCAGTGGAGGGAGCTGGTTCTGACCCACAGCACCCTTTGTCTCCGAGGTGGGAGGTCTCTGGGGGAGTTTTCCCAGTTAATGCCCTGAACAGGCACAGGTTTGATGTTCCTCAAACCCCTCCTGTCCCAGGTGCTGCTCCAGAGATCCCAAATCCCAGCATTGTTCCCCCTCAGACACCCCGAGGTGCCGCTGCTCACACAGGCAGGCAGCCCCTGAATCAACAAGGCTGGACTAAAAACTCAGGAGAGCCTTAAAAAAACCCCAAAATTTAAACTCTCTCTTTGCCTTGTGATGCCTCAGCCTTTGGAGGCAGCTGGGGTCAGGTTTTCAAGCTTTATCCACAAAAATACAGATTTTCAAGTGAAATCAGGAACTCTCCTCTTGCCACGAGGATTAAAATAAGGCCTCACACCTCCTAATCTGCCTTGCACTGTAATATTTCTTATTTTAAGACACACCTTATTGCCCCTCAAGGGATATAATTATTCCTCTTCCCCTGTTTTTGTTGTTTTATTTTTGGCCAGAACTCTCACACCAAACATGCAATGTTGTTCTAAGGAAAACACAGTTTGCCAAGACATCTAAAATATTGTGTATTCCCTCCATCTGCTTCTCCTAAATAAACCCAGGGCCTCATCTAATATAATGAGTAGCTGTTGGCAATAATTTCATAGCCATCTGTACTGTGCTTTAAACCTGTTGCAAGCTGGGCTGTGGACAGGGAAAAGTCAGAATTTATTTCTTCAGTACCAAAGCCAGAAATTGTAACTCCCCCCCGCTTTCTGTTTTGTTTTTTTTTTTTTAGGATAATTTAGCCATGACAGCTCCTATGCTGGGTGCTTGGGGAGCAGTATTTCATGAATGTGGCAAATAAATCCCTTTTTTTTTTGTAGATAAAAGTCGATTTCTGCAGCTGAGGGGGTGCAGGGCAGTTCCACCACCCTGTGAGATCCTCCCCATCCCCACAGGCCCTGCTGGGCATCACCAGCCCGGAAAATTTAATTCTTTAATTAAAGAGTCTCTCTGCAAGAACCGCAGCCTGCAAGTTCCCAGCACCCAAATATGCTGAGGAGTTTCACAGGGTCATGAAATCCCAGAATATCCTGAGCTGCAAGGAATCCACAAGGATCATCCTGTCCAACTCCACCACCTCAGCACCATCCAAATGGGTGGGGAGGTGAATTCTGTCCCCATCCCCACTCAGACAGAGCCTGGAGTGATTCAACAGCTCAAACAAAATTTATTTTGGTTGGTTTTTTTTTTTTTTTTT